>OX578238.1:5382500-5813224 GCA_951216915.1 Tetheella fluctuosa
GAATACAAAAGATACCATAGAGTATGTATTAATGCGCATCTCGTTCAATTATAATGCAGTGGGTAAATTAGGTAGCTATTGTAGTCGTTTTTTTAATTCTTTTAGCTTATCAATATAAAATATGACAGTACCTATATTGATTTATGGAAATTATTAATATTAATTTATAAAATTACCCTGATTTTTTCAACGTTCAGATTTCATTTTAAATGCGAGATTTGTCTTTCAAAGAGCTTTCAAAGACATAAATTATTAAGAGACATTGAAATGATTTTATTAAGTTTAGTGACTACTAAAAATATTAAAATAATGTTAATGCACGCTAATATTACTTTCTAGTTAATAATTAGTTTTAAAATAACGCACAATGTGAAAGAATGTCTGCGTGTTTATTGAAATATAAAGAAATCGGATGAAAATACAACAAAAATGTGGTCAAGTGAAAGTGTCACAAACACAACGATGTTTCATTTATATGTAGTGGTAGAGAAAGTTTGACGTCTTCGAGACGTGGCTACGGAATGAAGTGGAGTCGAAATTAATTGTTATTTTATTTTTAGTTTAGGATCTATTAGCGTATTGTGTTAGATTCATGGGAAATTTTATAGGATTTATCATTATTGATTTATAGATAAAATTAATAATACAAAAAAAAAAACGATTTATTTATTTTACATAACTATTTTATAATAAAAAAAAAAAAATTATTTTTATATATTATAATTTAATGCCTACAAATGCTTGTAATATAAAAAAATGGTATTTATAAAACTGTGTGAAAGCTGCAAAAATAATATTTCAGTTTTGTAATGTTCCTTGACTTTTTGTTTCTTTTATCAACATTTTTACATGAAATTTATTCTAGTAAGATTAACTATTATTATTATTAAGTATTAAGATTTAACTAAGTTTGATCTGCCACATAATAACTCATATTTTTAATTATTTAAAGCATTTTGAAGTTATGTTAAGTTCTTTTTATTCTATCATGTTTAAATATTTATGTTGATATTTGATATTCCGTAATATTTCATGTTATATACATCAAAAATCTAGAACATTATCTGTGTATAACTCCAGGGCTTATTTCTAACATATTTATTCTATATAATGTCATAATATCTTATTTCTTGAAAATAAATTGAATATTTTTTAGTCCTCTGATAAAACCAAAATAATAATATAATTACGGTACCAATTTCCCGAAGGTGAATTGCTTAATTTAATTTTATACTGCTTCCTCGCTCAAGGGTCACTTAACAATAAATTATTATACAAATTGTGCTACTCCATTGAGCCCACTGTTCTTATTGATTTTACCTATGTGTGGGTGAGTGAAAGGCATGTACATACACTCTTATACCCACGCGCGATTCTCAAGGTGTGAGTGTAGATTCCATGTTTGTTTTTTTACGCATTCTATTATATTGAAAACTAGTATAAATGTGGGTTTGTGCGTTTGTAACGTTTAGTTTCTAATAAACGTAGATGGGAGAATGTCATATTTATGCTTTACAGGAATTTCTGAAGTTATCTTGTCGGTGAAAGTTAGCGATGCCCTTCACCATAAATTATAAGCCATGAATAATGTTTCAGAAGTACCTTTTGTTTAAATAAAGAATAGGAAAACCTATTTGGAAATAAATAAATAATTGTATATTGATATTCTAATACGTAATTTATAAATTATAAATGAATATTGAATTATTATTTAATTAAATTATATATGTACATACAAACTTCAAAATAATAATGAATTCATATTTTTTATGATATAACTTTTTAATGTTATGACTGAAATTACTTAAATGATGGAGAAAACTCTGTGATTGTAAGTAACTTTAACGAGTTAGTTGATTTATTTATTTTTTAAAAAAACTTCGTCCAGTTTAGCAAAATATTGAATGAAATTCAGTTATTAGGTCATAGTATATAATTGTAGGCTCTTATTGCATCTTAATAATTATAATTTATACTAACCTCAAATTTGTAAATGTAGAAGTGCCTATTACTTATTACAAATCTTTGAAAAATATCAGGTATTGTTTGATCAAATTCCACATATTTTTATTTAATAAAATCATCTTGCCTACTTAGATTAAAGTCATTCAGATTAAAAAGTCACATTGGCGATAATGGGGATAATTAGCTAGTCAATTAATAACAATTAATCAATAGTTTTAATTTGATCTAAACTATAATATTATAAAGAGGAAAGATTCGTTTGTTTGTTACGTTTTAACTCAAAAAACTACTTGAACGATTTTAAAAATCTTTCACCGTTAAAAAGCTACATCTTCACTGAGTAACATAGGCTATATTTTATCCCGGGAACGCGAGTGAAACCCCACGGAAAAGCTAGTTTTACAATAAATAAAAAAAATAAAGGTATTGTAATTTTAACCTAACATCAATAGTAATTATTATGCCGTGTGTGAGGAATAATGTCCCTGAATATTATTTTTATTTCATTTATTAATATATACTCCTATAAATTACATTTTTAAATATAAGTTATAAAAAAAATACATTTAAAAATATAAAAAACAGTACCCCACCGATATTATTATTAATGCCAAGAGATGGCGCTACCAGCTTGTTTCACAACATTTTAAACGGTATTACGTTTTTGCACGTTTGAGATCATTATTTACCTTTCAACTGATTGCCTCTTAGTTAATTAATTCCATTAACATATAAAATTTTCCGAGACTGGATGCGTTAAATAATTAATAATTTATTCTGATCACGATTCATCTATTACAAATTACGCAACAGGATTCATCTGAAGCCTCGTCTTATAGCTTCCGCCCCGCGGTTTCATCCGCGTTCCCGAGGTATTATGTGACAGAATATATTCTATCTGTATGCCAAATTTCATCCAAATACGTTTAGTAGTTTTTACCTGAAAAAACAAACATCCAGACATCGATCTTCACTCAAACATTCACAATTATAATATTAGTAAGATCTAGACAATCTACCATACCATTGATTAAAAAAAAAAAATCGCCTCCATCATAATGTATGTTTCGTAATTAACACTTTTTGGTGAACGCAAACACTGTGAGGAACAAAAAGGAGTCCTTAGTTAAAGTTCAGTGGTAGACGCATCTACCTACAACATGAGGTCGACCAATATGCCATACGACCGCATGATGACGGAGGAGTAACCTAAATCCTCATCCTGCTATATTCATGGCCTTATAAACTGTTTATGGTGTAAAAACCTAGGGACTTTCAAGGCTAGAGAAAATATGCCTTTTTTGGGAAAGCCGTAATCCATCTTCGACCTCGACATCGTCCTTTATAAGTAGGTTTGTGACCAAATCCATCTTAATATTCCACTTGGTCCACTATGAACTTCGAAACTATTTATCCGATCGTAACGTAATTCTTTTCGAAATGTGACTTATTCCAACATAAAAATAGGATAGTTTTAATTCCGATTATTTCATTTTTTATTACCACGTTTTTATTAAGTCACTTTCTTGTTTGTTTGTCTGTCGTTCTGGGTGGAAACTTGCAACTCAAATTTCGTGCTCTTCCCGATTAGCTATCCAGCTGAAACTTTCAGGGTAGCTCACAACTCGATGACAATGCATTCTAATTAGATTTTTTTTTAATGTAAAAACGTGATTTTTGGATTATATTTTTAATCTACATTAAACTTTACTTACTTTAAACCAGGAATGCGGGTTAAACCGCCGGGAACAGCTAGTTTGATTACACATAGAGTACAGCAGGTCTTCTGATTGATAGTTTGTATAATTCATGGTAGGTACATTTAGTAATACGAAGATAATGTCTTAATCGCTTTTTTATTTAATAGGTCACCAAATGAAAATTCAGAAACACACATTTTTTTTATTTGACTAATTTTTATTTTAAATTAGGAACAGTAATTAAAGATTCAAAAACCAAAATTAAATAAATAAAGTTTTATTGTACCTAATTTAACTTATAAACTAATTGTACAGTCTCATTTGTGAACTTTAATGTTTACTAACTAACTTAATAGTTTGGTTTATGTTTAAATTAATGACACAAATAAACCCGTAAAAGTTAACTACAAAACTATATAAAAAAGTTGATAAATAAGTATTAAAACGTTTTTGAAATATTGTTTAAATAAATCATATTTTAAAAAAGAAATAGGTAGGGAATTAATTAATCAGATTAGAAGCTTAAAAGTTTTCAGACTTAAGATGTCCCTTTTTTGTGGGATACAAATATTCAATTTTGTGCGTACCCTGTTAAATCCAAATTATTTCTCAAAATATACAAATTCTTCTTTATCATTTTATATCAAATTAATCTAAATAAATTAGGTATGTAGCTAAAAACAAATAAAATTTCAATATTATTTTAACAAATAATGCACCATAAAATTCAGCTTTTTAAAATAAAACTATAATAATGTAAAGCTTATTGACACACCTTTTATAAACAATAATTTAAATAAATAAGGAGCTAGTAAAATATTTTCGCACCTAGCATTTTAAATATTTAATATTAAAATAGATCATTGGAAAATGAACACTCCACACTTAATATTCCATTCGGCTTATTTATATGACATAAATAAACTTTATGGCTTTTAAATCAATAAAAAAAGCTGTAAGTTCTCAATTTCTAACTATACCTACTTTTCACTTTTCTAATAAATAAACTCATATGTTTAAATTACGACGTGATTTGTGCTTTATAGGCCAGGTCATTAGCATCCTGTGCGATGTTTGAAGATCTTGCATAAGGGTATGATGATGCAGAGGCCGTAGGTGATGGCCATTGCTGAGGGGTTGACTGGAATCCGGCGATCTGATGAAAGGAGATTAAAATTTTGACATAAACCAGTTATTAACTCCATTGCTAGCTCTGCGCTTGAGCATTTTAAAGGAGGATTACAAATTTTATCACTAGATGGCAGTCGTTACGATTATTCGTCCAACCATTCTAGAAGAGTTTCCACCAGATTCTAAAAAGCAACAACGAATTACTTTTGTTATTTCATATGTTAATAAGGGTGACATTTAATTAATGTCATTTATTTAAGTAATGGAGGCCATCTCTAAGATACGCTACTTCTTTCGCTTCATCAACATCCGTAACTCTTCCAAGTACCTTATCGCTGTAAAATTTTTGCGTAAAAGTGTCATAAATACCTTTCCACTAATACTATTAAGTCCACCGCCGCTCAATAACTTCTGGATGCCCAGTGCAGCAGCAGCAAGGAACGCCAGCTTGGCTACCACCAGTGCCTTGGTGACCAAGAGGGTTAGGCCACCGAAGAGCAGACCAACCACTGCTATGACCTTGACTCCAATACCAGTTATGAGAGGAGTGTACTTCTTGATTTTACCACGGGCTAAAAAAGAAGAGTTTTTAATAAATTTGCATATCTTATGCGGAAATCGATATCACCAAAGTGTGATGTGTGTAACGCTGACGAAGATGCCTACCACATAATGACTAGAAGTGTGCGAAACGAAGTCCTAAGAAAACGTTTGAATGTTCATATCGACTTGTCGGACCCTTGTCTGGCGGTATATTGTCAATTGTAAAGATGGTTAAGATGGCCTTAGGAACAGAAATACTACAACTTAACCTAAGGCTAATTGTAATTTTACAGAGTGTCATATTCGCACTAGCGAATAAACTATAAAGAAAAAAAAACTTAATAATTATATATTAAATAGTTAAGTTAAAAAGAAATTGTGCCAGTCTGCTAGGAACCTTATCCATCGGCTTCGTCGGCAGCCTCAAGGTATTTTTTTATATTAAAGTATAACAGCTTTTTTGTGATTTAAAATGTTAGCGACGTTACAAGAAGCTACACTATAGCGTGTGTAGATCAAGCGTTCTTATACGCTTAGAAAAGTTTTATGGACGAAAGAGGATGAAGGAGCGTGACCGTGAGTGTGAACCAAACCCTTCGTCTACTCTTATACGCTTTATCACGTCATTATAAATGAGCGATAATAAAAATATTAAAAAGTTTTAAACTCTACTTTTATTGTTATTATGTACTTTACCGTTCGCTTTTTTCAATAGCTACCTACACTTATACAATACAATAAGTTAGTTAAATAAAAAAAAATAAAAAAAATGTTAATTCCTCATTACAAAGTCACCGCGCACGCTCCTCGCTTGCACTCCAAGTGCAATAATACCGCACGAGATAACCTTGGCCGCGCGAGCCAGTTGCGTTCTTTCACGTAATA
The DNA here is from genome assembly GCA_951216915.1 of Tetheella fluctuosa. Taxonomy (NCBI): domain Eukaryota; kingdom Metazoa; phylum Arthropoda; class Insecta; order Lepidoptera; family Drepanidae; genus Tetheella; species Tetheella fluctuosa. Next base: position 5,388,725 of record OX578238.1, read on the forward strand.
GGTCACTGAACCACACTCGCGATGACTTTCATTCATTATTACTCTTGTGGTTTTTGCGTCATATAACAAATATATATATTTTTATAATAAGGAAGTATGATTGACATTATAAATCATAGTCACTTAAAATTTTAAGGGCAGTAATTATAGAGCGCTCCTATACATACCTATTATGAGAAAATACTACAATGGCTTTTGGTGAAGGAAATCTTCGTGAGGATAACATATTACAGTGGTAGGGTACTTTGTTGTCAATCTCGATAGGTACCTATAGGCGACTGTGCCCACTTAACATCAGGTCTGCCTGTTTGTCAGACTTCTGACATTAAAAATAAGTTTTTCTACACCTAAATATTCTATGACCTCAAAATATAAAAAAAATTTTTTTTTTGTTAAAATTAAAAATTTGTCGTAAAATCTGGGCTTGTTGCATTTAAGGTTTGGTATGCAAAAATCGCCTGAGGTTTGCATCATTGGAAAAGAAATAAGACGTAGGTATGCACATTCGGTATAAAGTGAAAGAACATATTATATTTTTACCTTCTTCAAATGTTCTTGCTGCTTCCATCAGCTCACCGCGTTCAAACTTCACATTTAGTTTTTCTTCACCAGATGCGCCCCTGTAACAATTTACTAATTGTTTTAATGATAGAAAAAACGTATAAGAAAAATATTCACTCTTGTACAAATAGTACAGAATGAAAAATAAACAGTTTTCACAAGCTTTTATGAATAGGTAATCTGACTCTAACGCACGGTTCGGAAGGTTGCTTTTGTGGAGAGGAGCCGGTAAGTTGGCCCCGTGGCTACCACACTCGTGTTGTCGCCAATCAGCTACCTATGTGTACCATCTGGCAGCTGTATTTGGGTATCAGTTTCATTCTAGGTATTGTGTGCTTACCATCTTCGGTCACATCATCACTTATCATGGTGAAATTTTAATCAAACACAAGCCTATCTAAAAAAAAACTTTTAGAATCACTGAATTGTTGGCGTTAGTTTATTTAATTTCAAATACTCAGTGTTGTTTCTAGAAATTATTGTAGAATCACTGACTTATTGGCATTAGTTTCTAGAACAAATTGATTTAAATCTTTTTTTTATTATTGAACCTTTTTGTTTACAAATCTACTCATTACAGTTCAAAATTACTTTTAGCTATACAATTGGTCGGTGAAAGTATGATCTTTTTGTATGTAAATAAATTATTGTAATGTGCTTAGTATTTAAACAAAATTTAAACGCAAATGTAGGTATCATAGTTTGCGTGAAAGGTTTTCATCCATATCTTATGAAAAATCATTGAATTAGTCAGGTATATCATACAAAATATTGGATGTAACCTTTATATGAATGAGTTCCTTAAGAATCATTATTTTGGATGATATTTTAGTTTGTTCTATATGTCATCCACACCACCGAATATGAAAACAGGTGTAGAACCCAGAGGAAAAAATACAGCATGAAATAGGTACCGATACAAACTAAAACGTGCACAAATGGAGTACGTAAGTAATGCATTAAGTAAATCTTTGTGTGCCATCGGTGAAAAACACGTAACCAAACGTGACTTGTTCGTCATTTGTCACCCATTGTAACTAATTACTGTAACATGTCAGCCATTGTTCAGTTTTCATTTTAAAAGGCTCTTTGGGAAAGTTATAGCTTTGTTATATTGTTTGTTTTGCAACAATACGTGTAAATATTGCATTTGCTGAATAAGTATAAGTAACTGATGTTGAATCGTTGTAATTTATAAGTTACTAGCTGGTCCCCGCGGATTCACTCACGTTCCCGGGATCAAAAAATAACCTATAACTTGTCTCAACAATTGGGCTATCACATGTGAAAAGCATTTTCAAACTGGTAGTTCCAGAGCTAAACTATATAAAATATAAAAAAATATTTTTTCCTATAATTATGTTTTGTTTGACCATAATCTCACCATGATGATGTGGCCGAATGTGGTAGGTAAGCACAAAAAAACTAGATAGAACTGACACTCATGTATAACTGCTGGATTTCACAAGTACCTACATGGCGACAGATTTTCTAATTGAAGTTCAGACATCCAGGTAGGTACTACGAAGGTCCAATCACCATACTATGACTTCTTCATGTTTTCCTTCACTGAAAGCTCAAGCTCATTGTGGGATTCAAGCCCATGACCTTTGCTACGGTATTTGACGTTACTTAGCAATAGTTGTGATTGGTAAGATGGGTATTTTAGGGTTTATATATCACGTTACAGGTTGTGGGTTCCATTCCCATTCCGGACAGACAATTGTGTGCATGAACATATCTGTTCCTCCTATATTTGTGTCTGGGTGTAATCTATACTAATACCTATTATAAAGCTGAAGAGTTTGTTTGTTTGAGCGCGCTTATTTCAGGAACTACTGTTTCGATTTGAAAAATTATTTCAGTGTTGGATAGCCCATTTATCAAAAAAGGCTATAGGCTAATTATAATACATTTTTTTCTAAATAGATACTTGTATAAATAGCTAGCTATTCCGCGCGGTTTCACCCGCGTTCCCGAGGGATCTTGTGGTTTCTCGGGATAAAAATATAGTAGCCTATAGCCTCCCTCGATAAATGGGCTGTCCAACACTGAAAGATTTTTTCAAATCGAATCATTAGTTCCTGAGATTACCGCATTCAAACAAACTCTTCAGCTTTATAATATTAGTATAGATATTATAGTATAGATTTATAAGTAGTCAGATTCTTCTTAGTTTACGTGTGTATATTCCGATCAGTGAATGGTTTATACAAATAACATTTTTTTTTACAATCATAAAACATGTTATAGTTTTTTTTTATACCGAATTTAGTGAAATCTGTGTGTTCAGGAGCAAGTTCTTATGTTATGGTACTAGAAACCTAATTTGGTTCTAATTTTTCGTTCATGCCATTCGCAGTTGAAACCATGGGTCCATGGGGGTTCGAGGCTCGCCGATTTGCTCGGATTTTATCATCCAAGCTCATCGAGGCTTCGGGAGACCGACGGGCTGGGAGCTTTTTCCGCCAACGCATAAGCTTGGCCATCCAAAAAGGGAACGCTGCCAGCCTGTTGGGAACCTTGCCTATCGACAGCAGCGAGGGCTTTGAGGATGTTTTCTATATATCTATTAATTGTAAATATGTAAATAATTTAGATAAAAGAGCTTTTAATATGAATTAATATTACGTACTAGTTTTAATTGTAGTTCCTGGAATTTTATACCTTTTAAATTCTTTTAATTTAGCAAACATTCTTATACCTGCCAACCAGGTGATGAATCACACGAAATGGTGACTTAAGTTTGGGCCATTTTCATAATTGACGGCCTAGATTTGAGACAAATGTTTGTTTTACTGACGCAAATTTACTTTTTACTTTTCTAATGATCGTTATTTATTTTAAAGGTCGTTAAGCATCGTTTATTTTTTTTCAAACACCTCCATATTTTTGAACCTATACAAATTTAAAGAAAAGAAATACATATCTATTCACAAAGAAAAAAATGTTAGTGCCTAATTTATTTAATTAAAATTTAAGATAACGGTGCTCATTCTGTTGTTTACAAACTAAACTAATATAATATATCACTTTATCTCTTTTTAACAAAATACATAAGAAGAGGATAAAAGAAATTCGGCCAAATTATTTCGCCAAAATTGGTCACTATTACATTCCCGTAGGTTCATGACACATTAGTCTATAATTTGACAGCTTTTAAATATTTTCTGCCTTTTCAATAATGTGAAATAAAATTGGTTTCGTTTCATAACAACTGAATCAGCATCATACCTACTTACTAACTGAAATGGAATCAAAAACTATCCTGCTAATATTATAAATGTGAAAATTTGGATGTATGTATATTTATTACTCAATCACGCATAACGGCTCAATGTATTTGGATAAAACTTAGCGCATAGATAGATCATATCTTCGAATAACATAAAGGTTACTTTTTATCCCGGAGAACCTAAGATCTATCGGGATCGCGGGTGAAACCGCGGGGCGGAAGCTAGTACTATATAAATAAAATGTACATGGCTCATCATATAAAATATCGATTTATTAAAATATCTATATATAATTTGCTTTGACCTAAGTTACGGTAGGACAAAATCGAAAACATGCATAGTTTACAAAAAATTAAAAGCATGTACCTACTAGAAAAATTAAACTTAGATCCTACCAAAATTTCATCAACATCTCGAAAAAATCAAATCAAACTTACTTTTCAAGCGCCACACCAGAGAACAGTTCTATTACGCCATCTTCTTTCACTCCTGGTGCACCACTGCAGGATACCACAGCTAGGACGAGAACTAGGCACAGCACACGCATTTTGTCTAGATTTCAGACTGGATTTAGGTTTAGAGGTCCTACAAGGTCAGAGGATCTGGTTAGAGTGAGCCGGCCGGGATACCGCTCGCTTTTATATTGGAAACTCGAATGTTTTGTAATTGAGTTGAAGGTTCTAAACTACTAAAAGACAGCTGTGGTATAAGATGTTTTGATACTTTGCTTGATAAAAATACTTATAGGATACTGACATATTTGTTGGATATTTTTTCATAGTTTTTTAAATAATTTGACTTAAATTAAATTATCGAAATGGGTGTAAAATAAAATGCATCGATTGGCTCTTACACTCTGATATAGTTTTGTTTATATAATGATTAAGGCATTTCTAGGGTATCAATTTTGTGATTCTTTATATTTCATAATTGAATAGAGAATTTACTATTTTTAAAAAATATTGCTAATACAGTATCAAGACTTTTAACACTCAGTCGAAATCTTAAGCGTTCATTCATACTCCTCGTCCGCTCATGAGCCAGAAGGCGTTAACAACAAAGGGGCATGACTACAAACTGAAGTACTGAACTTTGACAAACATAATATAATACTGAAACATTCAAAACCCAACCCTATTGCGATAGATTTAAGATACATCTGAATGAACAAGTGTTTTTTTATAGGCTTGCTATACAAGATAGCAAAATTGAAAGATTGATGATACGATAGATTATAAGAGGTACTTTCTTTGTATTTCTACTTTTGGTTTTCCCAATACATAAATGACTTTTGATAAATCAAAATTATAGTAAGCAATACAAAGGCAATATAATACTAAAACAACTTCAATTTGAAATATCTAAAGCCTACATACTTAACAGTATTCATTTTTTATTTACTGATTGATGAGCCTCGAATAAAGGTCATATTACTTACTTCACAAAAATCTAAATATCCTAGTTTGAAAAAAGGAAATATTGAAATAAAAAAATGGATTAAAACTTGCTTGGAATAAAATATTATAAATGTTATAATTTCCTGGAACAATGAATCCTAACTAATATTATAAATGCGAAAGTGAGTTTGTTTGTTTATTTGTTTGTTACCTTTTCACGCTTAAACCAGTATCAAGACTTTTAACACTCAGTCGAAATCTTAAGCGTTCATTCATACTCCTCGTCCGCTCATGAGCCAGAAGGCGTTAACAACAAAGGGGCATGACTACAAACTGAAGTACTGAACTTTGACAAACATAATATAATACTGAAACATTCAAAACCCAACCCTATTGCGATAGATTTAAGATACATCTGAATGAACAAGTGTTTTTTTATAGGCTTGCTATACAAGATAGCAAAATTGAAAGATTGATGATACGATAGATTATAAGAGGTACTTTCTTTGTATTTCTACTTTTGGTTTTCCCAATACATAAATGACTTTTGATAAATCAAAATTATAGTAAGCAATACAAAGGCAATATAATACTAAAACAACTTCAATTTGAAATATCTAAAGCCTACATACTTAACAGCATTCATTTTTTATTTACTGATTGATGAGCCTCGAATAAAGGTCATATTACTTACTTCACAAAAATCTAAATATCCTAGTTTGAAAAAAGGAAATATTGAAATAAAAAAATGGATTAAAACTTGCTTGGAATAAAATATTATAAATGTTATAATTTCCTGGAACAATGAATCCTAACTAATATTATAAATGCGAAAGTGAGTTTGTTTGTTTATTTGTTTGTTACCTTTTCACGCTTAAACCGCTGAACCGATCGCGATGAAATTTGGTATGCAGATAGCCTATGGTACGGAAAACAACATGGGCTACTTTTTATCCCGGGAAAACATAAGATCCCTGGGGAACGCGGGTTTAACCGCGGGGCGGAATCTAGTTATTTATATATTTTGATTAATGGGGTATTTTAATTAAGCCATTGGACCATTAATTCTTGATCAATAACTGCGGAAAGGAACCACAACTCCTGACATACTACCATTGTCATTATTTTGTTCAATGTTATTATTTAAAAAGAACTAAAAACTTCTAAAGAACTCACGGAGAGCTTTATTTTTATCGATAACTTATATATTGCGCACTCATTATTGAATATTTATAATTAGAAGCATTTTTCGATACCATTAAAACGAAAAAAATAAATAAAAAGAAATGAGTAACTAATTGACTCGATTGACTAGATTGAATTAGTTACTAAATATTTGTTTTTTGTATAATCACAACCAGAGAAAATGTGCTCAGCCAAAAATACTCGTAAATAAAATCAGGTGCTGTAACACTTGGCACAGGGCTTGCTATTCAAACATTCCATATAAATTCGTCATACAAACAGTTTGACAGACTTTCACGAGGATGTATATTAGAAGATTTTTAGTGAATCATAATATAGGTATATTACTTAATTTATTTTAAAAAAACTTAGTGTGTGTAATTTCCTCCTGCGCCTCTCTCGAAAACATTTACTACAGTGTGTTCAGCATGCGGCAAATCTCTCGTATATTATTATGTATCGTCTTAACATAACCATTAGATAATTTAGTTATGATTTCAAGCTTTAGATTTAGAGTCTCCTAGTTTGGAGATTAGGTACATATTTCTTTTGGAATACAAACAATACCTGTGTGAAAACCATTTCAACTATTTTTTCCCAACAATCAATTCAATCTACTAAAGTTATTATTAGGATGCATGAGCATCATTTCGTCTTTCGGCGTCTCATGTCTGTTCTATCCAATTTTATACAAAATCAGGAGAAAATCTTCTTTTAAGAAAAAAAAAACTGAAACCAACAATAATCATTTTAAGTTAAACTGATTCCAACTGCTTATCTCTTAACAGGCCAAGGTCGATATCCCAACTTTCACCAGATCACGGGGAGCCCGGTCCATGCACCTTGGCTGCATCCAAGGTCAAGACAATGAACTTGCCGGATCGCTTACTTTCTATTTGAACTGGATGTAGTATATGTAATATTTTAAGACAACACTGTGTACTTAATATATCACTACTCAATCATTTTATTACAAGCAATTGTTTTCATTGGAGAATTATTTCGGGAGAATATAGGATTCTTATAAAACAATAACGAAAAGCATTTTTTTATTTATCTCAGATTATTTATTTTTTTATTGTTGATACACAATAAGTCTTACATATTTTATAATACTTGAATAAAATTGTATATAAATTATTATAAAATACAATGGTCCTATGTCCAGCAGTGGACGTCTTGCGGCTGACATGATGATAATGGATGATAATGATAATGGATGATAACGATAATGGAATTAATAAGGTGGTTAGCAAACAAAACCTAGAATCGACGCTGTGTGATGTTATAAAAAAATAACTTATAAATAAATATTATGTTATTATGTGAAATACTTTCCATATACTGTATACTGTAGCCATGGCATCATGCGCAGTAATGGGTGAATATTACATAACATACTGGTTATGAGTGCGTTGGCATACTTAAACTTATTTAACATCTTGTAACTTTTCATATAAACTTTGTTCCTCACTTTTAGAGTTATTTTTAATAAGACAGGGATTTCTTTCTTCAGATTTTTGAAAGGTTGGAAATATTTATAGCTAATTAAAAGCTGCATAACATCTTTGTTATCTTACTTCTATAAGTTTACTTTTTGTTTATAAATCAATACAATATTCTTGCTTACAAAATAATAAAAAACTTTTTATAGAATTTTCTAAATTCCTATAGGAGTTTTTATGTATTGATACATCAAAGAAGTTTTTATTCCGTTTACAGCACCGTCAAGCACTGGTTAGGAAACAAATGCTAGAACAGAACATTAAGTGACATTTTAGTATTTTGACATTTAACCACAATGACTAAATCAGAATGTGAATTTTAAAAATGAATACCTTACAAAACCATCAAAAATAATATTAAAAAATGAGTGCACCAGACAAAATCAGCTAAGAGCTACAGAGCCAAATTTATAACTCAACTCCAATAAAATGGGACGACGTCGAAGACGGATCTTTCCAAAAAAGAAAAGGTCTGTTTTCAGTAGACCTCACCCAATGAGAAGGAAAATGATGATACGCCATAGGAAGATGAAAGCTTTCTTTCACAAGCATAACCCAAAGATGATAATTCAAAGAGGGGTAAGGAAAATGGTTGGTGGAATATATACAGTATCAGATAGAGTAAGGGACAAAATAGCTGAAAGTACGATGGCGCTTGACAATCCATTTAGTGCACACTTCTATGAAGATAGATGTTGCATACAGTAAATCCGGTGATGATGATAAAGACTTTTGATAAAATGAGAGGGTAATAAACTTCATATTTTATTTCCTATGCTGGTTTTATTTCAGTTCCTATATTATCTCCATTATGCGATTCATTCGCTTAAAACAAATTGGTAAACATGCTTTTCTCGACCATGAAAGAACATTTTTGAAAGGCAGCAGGCAAATCAGGCAGCAAAATTATTGAAAATTTACGTACGGTTTCACTACAAGCTTTATCTTGCTAAAGTCTGCATAAATATTCTGGGACATAAATAAATTAATATTCTGGGACATTATTCCTCACACACGGCCATCTGACCCCAAACTAAGCAGAGCTTGTACTATGGAAGCCAGATAACTGATATACTACATATACTACTTTTCTTTTGTAAATACATACATATATAGATAAACCGTGAGGGGATTGTAATGCCCACCAATACGAGGGGAATCATACCTATATATTATATACGTTTTTTTTTAAATTGTAATTAAATAAATGACAAGCAGGCACACGGTCCTCCTGATGTAAATGTTCACCATATATCAGGTTGATTGCCAATGCATTGTTTACTCGTTAAGCTTTTTCATGCCTTTATTATTATAATTATTTATGAAATAATAGAGGCATAAAATAAGAATATGGTAATTTTAGGCCAATACAGCTTAAACACATTACGATTTGTGGCTAAACTCTCTATTTGGCAAAAGGCCCATGTTTAGTAGTGGAAAAAACCAATAGGTTAAACCTGTTTCTAAATATTTCATTGAACATTATTGTAAGTAAAAGTAGATAGATTAATAAATAATTTATTTGCCACAACAGTATTGAAAGTACGTATAAAGTTATGACAGTAAAAGAAAAAAATAAAAAGATATAGACATAGCAAAATAAAATAGAAGGTAGGTAAGGTAGGTACCAGTAAGATAACGTAGGTAAGGTATTATTGATGATAATATTTTTTAATAGTAATACCGATATAATAACATACATTGCATACTTTAAATTAAACTAAATATTGCCTTTTTTATAATTATTACAAATATATTAATATATTATATATCGTTTTCTATTTATTTTTTTACAAAAGTTTACTCAGATTTGAGCATGCCACCCTCATCGGTGCGTCAACTTTTACAATAATCAAAATTGTTTACAGATTACAACTTATTTTCCATGACTTTTGTAATACATGTACACGAATTTTAAACCTCCGAATTACAAATTTATCATTGCATTTGTTTTGTATTTAAGATACGAACGTATCGACATAAAAAGATAATAATTGTCTTTTTATCATTGAACACAATTAAATTATTTAAAATTTATGATACAATTTGTTAATTAAATTGGGAATCAAAAAGTTTAATTATTTAATTTTAAATTCTCTATTATCTCCAGTTTTCAAGAAACTAATTCATCATAACGGGTATATAATCACCTCTTTTATAATGTTCATCATAGTAAACATGATCTTCATTCTTCGTCGGCACTTGGATGATTTCCACTTGGGTTTTCGTATCATCTTTCCGGTTCTGGTAATGATGAGAATGGTCGAACATTCCTTTGAGGCTCAGTACTGATGCCACCACGGTTGAGAAGAAGCCCATCATTAGACCTGATGAAGATGATTAGCAACAAAATGTAAGTATCAATCTTACTAATATTATAAATGTGAAAGCATGGGGTTCTTCAAGAAAGGTGTGAAGAGATTTTTGCAGGGTTGGCAACGCGCGTGTGATGCCCCTGGTGTTGCAAGCGTCAATAGGCTACGGTAACCGCTTACCATCAGGTGGGCCGTATGCTTGTTTGCCGCCTTAGTGGTATAAAAAAAAAGTTTTTTAGTATGCATGTCTGGATGTCTGGATGTATGTTTGTTACTCTTTCACGCAAAAACTGCTGAACGGATTTGGATGAAATTCGGCACAGATATAGATTATAGTCTGAAATAATACACAGGCTACTTTTTATCTCGGGAAAACATAAGATCCCTCGGGAACGCGGGTGACACCGCGGGGCAGAAGCTAGTGTAATAATAATTTTGATAATCATCTAATACCTAAACATAAGTCTTTTCTCTAATAGATTTCTATAGCGATGTAGGTAATTATATTACCAGCGGCTCTTTGAGACCCTAAACAGGTTAAGTTCGTCTAGTAGGAGGCCATTTAATTGATGCTTATAAAATTTGTCCAAGGAAAGGATGGAGGCTTGACATAAAAAAAGAGTGCGTGTAACTCGGTACACGAGACATAAGAAAAAATTATGGAGCTTGGTTATAGCCAAAAATTCCGTCTCGTTTATGCCCGCACATACGTCCGCACCATGTAATACGGTAACCCATTTTTATGGTAACCTAGCAACGTATCATAGTTCTTTCTTTCCATTTTTGTTTTATAAGGAACAGTAAAGTTGTTTATAATAATAATAATGAAATAAGAAAATAGAAAATTATTGATTTGTTCTTGAAATCGTTTCAATTTAGGACTAACAACTCACAAATAGGTACCTTACCTTTTGCTGATATAAAAGCGAGTGCCTTCAAAGCAATGGGAATGAGCAAGCTCTTGGCAGCTAGAAGCCCCAAAATCAAAGGCAGCATATACTTCTTGTGCATCTTGTATTTATTTTTACGTTTATTTTTCCTTCCTTTTTTGATAAATTTGAAGATGCACTTCTTTCCTTTTCCTTTGCCTTTGCGTTTCATTGTTTTGGAGTGTTTTGTCTTTTTTTTATCCTTTTTCTTGCTGCGTTGTTGGGATTTTACGGTTTTTGCATCAGTACTTAGAGTTCTTGGAGATTTAGTATCTGTTTCTGTGGATTAATATATTTACATATATTTTATACAATACAAACTATTTAAAAAACATCTTTATTAAAATTTAAATAAGTCTAGACCATCGTGTCTGAACCTTTTCAGTGCAACGACCCCCCAAATAGCCAAAAATTAAGTTAATATCCTTTCGACCCCTCACTATCTATATACATGAATAGTATTTTGACATATGTAGGTATATCACAATACGATAGTTTTACTAAATAATTGGTTGTAATTTACAATAACAATATTTCAAGGATTTTTTATGCAGTACGTACCCGTACTCATTTCGTACACGTATCGTAGACGGGTGCTATTTTCTGAAGAGATTGCGACCCCCCTCGGGGTCGCGACCCACAGTTTGAGAAACAATGGTCTAGACTATTTAAAACTTAAGTCATTTGTTTCTAAAATTAACGTCTATTATTTTGTATTTATTTTTGGACTTATTTCAAACTATGTAAATGCTTATAAATATATTACATATTATAACAAAAAATTTGAAAAACATACCTTGCAAAGACCTCGACGCAAAGTCTCCATGAGTGAAGATCCATTCCAATGGTTCCGTAGAATTGAATCTGCTGTCCACATAATTGTCATGATTTGTTGGACCAAAACCGAAAACCGTTTCAGTTTTCACTATACCATAATTATTTGTGTTATCTAATATTAAGCCCCGAGAATATGGTAGCATTTTTTAAACTAAAAGTAGATTTTTTTGTAATGGTTGTGTCTCCATGTCACTCATATAATCGTTATGAACTGTCTGTTAGGTTGTTGACAACTTTTATATGAAGAATGGGTACATTAAGACCTATCAAGCGTTGCTTTTTAATGACATGGGGTATGTTTTTCACTTTAATTACTAATTAGTAGAAAGCATAGTTAATAAAGTATGGCTACGTTAACCTTCATTTTTATGTCGTTGCTTGGTAAAGAATAATAATTGTGTGGCTACTTGGGTAGCAACAACTACATTGCATAAACCTACATTATACCTACACCTACATTTATGCAATGTTTCATTCAATCAAGAGCCCTATTACTGTCACTTATGTGTCCGTCCGTCTGTCCGTCGTCTGTCACATCACAATATTGTTTCGAATAATTTTTTAACATCCCATTGACCTATGAACTTGAAATTTGGTTATGATGTTTGTAATTACATATATTTTACTAACAAATGCCAAAATATTGATAAATAAGATTTTTTTTTAAATAACATATCTACAAGCTTGTGCGGAACCCTCGGTGTGCGAGTCTTATTCGCACTTGGTCGATTTTTTTTTCATATTAATAAATAGGAAGGATCTTTATTACCGTCTAAGGTCCAAAAACATCAATCTATATTTTCGTTTCATAGGAGCTAACCTTCCCCCTTATTCAGACCCATTCGGTTGCCATTCCGATTTAGGCTGATGCTGTGTTAGTCGCAGAATTAATTTGCCGCGATCGTGTACTGATCGACTGCCTCAATCCAAATGGAAGTTCAAAATGAGAAAATAGGAGCCATCGTATACAGTCGACTACTCAATCTGTTTGTCTGCCCGATCGGGACCGCAACCTAGCGTCTGATAACCTCGATTACGTAGCCAATTTTTTAACATAGACCAGAAATATTCTTTATTGTGTATTATACGTAAGTGAAGTTATTATAACTTAAAAAAAAATAACAAAAAAAAAAATGTCAGAGGGCTGACAGTTTGCTTGTCCACGGCGCTTGTAGACAAGTAGTAGACAAGACAAGCCAATACCAGGATCCTTATCAATTAGTTGTCATTGTTAGCGGTAGTGATCAAATGCCACGACAGAGGTCGTGGTTTCGAATCCTACGGTGAACTTGAGCTTTCGGTAGAACAATGTGAGGAAACCAAAGTATTGTGCTTGGATACTTTATAGTACTCACCTGGTTGGCTACCCTTAAGTTAAATATCTTTCGCCAAGCACCTTCTAATGTGTCGGTAGCTGCATTTAACAGCTTTTTCCCTTGTAGGTTTTAGTTTTAGAAAATTAGGCCACATCATCACTTACCATAGTGAGATTGTGGTTAAACGAAGTCTATACATATTTATTTATAATAAAATCAATATGGAATCTTTGCTTATTGTGACCTATTAATATGAAATAATAAAATATATGTGGCTTGACGAATTATATAAAGATTCTATTACATTACCAGTCTGTTACAGATTCATCACTTTTCTTTTCGGTTATAGAAAATATTGTGAGAAAAATAAAGAAAATAAGACGTGACCTAGACAGGTTTCCACGTTCTTTAGTATATAAATAAGATGATATTATTATCATCTTCCACCATCAGCAATATTGTATTATTAAATATAAATCAGTTAAATAATAACTTAATCACGAAGCATTTCAGTTTTATTTCTCCTAACCACAAAGATAGGTTTAGAAATGATAGAAACAAGTAGAGCATGTCAAACTATCGCTTCAATATAAATAGTATGCGTCGTTGACTCTTATTACAATCTGCCCATTTTAAGATTGTCACTGTGATGTTGTCTGCCAATGGCTGAACAGTAGCATTTAATTCCTTATTTTAGGCATGGGATTAAAATGGCTACTGACGAATATCTACTAGAAGTTATAATAGGATATTCATATTCATTATTATTCATAATAAAGTCCATTATATTTCAAATATTTTAAAAAATATACAAGATTTTTTTTAATATCAATACTAAACCTGTAAATAGTTCAGAATGTCTAGTAAAATCACTGTGATGTTGTCTGCCAATGGCTGAACAGTAGCATTTAATTCCTTATTTTAGGCATGGGATTAAAATGGCTACTGACGAATATCTACTAGAAGTTATAATAGGATATTCATATTCATTATTATTCATAATAAAGTCCATTATATTTCAAATATTTTAAAAAATATACAAGGTTTTTTTTAATATCAATACTAAACCTGTAAATAGTTCAGAATGTCTAGTAAAATCGATTTCAATAGATGTAAACAAAAAATATGCGGTGAAAATTTATGAGATTATTACAGCGAAACTAGTAGGTATATTAATAAATGTTTAAACTCGCAAAGGGGTTTTATAGGGGGTTATAGGTTTTAGTAATAAGTATAAATAACCTTGTAACGCCAGAGCTTAACTTTACAGGGGGCAATTTTGTATTTGAATAAATAAATAAATAGAATAATAAGTAAGCCTATACGATTTACGCCCTACGCTTTATCTGATACCTTTCCTTGCTCAGAGACCATGATAAATATAGTTCTTAATGATGAGTATTTTACCACCAAAACATGAAAACTATACCATCTTGTAACATTATGTAATCTAAGAATGGTTCGAGCGCAAACAAGCTCGCATCATAAATCAATATCATTTATTTTTCTCTTGTTTTCCAACCTACGTACATATATTTTTTCATACCACCTGTTCGACCATGTCCAATTACATATCACGCAACCTCAAAGCCCCAAGGGATATAATGTGATTTGAATTTGGAATGTTAAAATTATGTTTATGAAAACTCTTAGCTTAAATAATCATGTAGATACGGGGCGTTGTGTAAGTTTATTCAAAAATCGAACTGGCTTGCTGACTGTTTTTGTGATGCCCTTTTTTATTTATTTTTAAATCTTGGTTTTTTATTGGGTTACTTTTTTATTTTTCAAAACTTGGATTTTTATTGTTTTTGTTTTTCAATTCTTGAATTATCATTACATTACATAACATTACAAAATTCATATTTGTGTGGTATCTTATGTAGCCCTGGATTTTTATTGTCTCGCAGTAGGTATGAAAAGTAGAGTATTCAACTCGAGGATAAAGCCTGTCTTTGATTTGGGCGGCTTAAACCCCTCGCTTCACTCAGGACTCTTCATAACATTTAATCTCCCGCGCTACACTCGGGAGTTAACTAGAGTCCCTCGTTACGCTCAGGGTACAATATGCCGCCCGTGACGCAAGACACTGCTTTATCCCCTTGGTGCATAATCTACTATTACAACCCTAAACGGACGGAATAAATTCAGCGGAGCTTTAGTTTTGTGTTAGAATTATTTATAAGCAAATCTAATACTAAGTTTTCTTCTAAAATTCAGGCCACGTCATCACTTATAACAATAGTTATCTTATTATTATCGAATATTAAAATCTTACTTTTAATAGCATTAGTTTTTTTTGTTACTCTATTATGCATGTTCTTAAGCATGTGTTGCTATTTGTCTTTGTCAGTTAAACCAGAATAATAGGTTCTACAATTTTTTCCCTCTCCAGCAGACTTCCGCTGATTTTCAATTATGATTTTTTCTCATAAGTTAAGTAGTTTTCCTTTAAATTTAAATTAGGTGTTTTAATGATGTATGCAAAATAAAAAAATCAAAAACCGATAAAAGCATGTGGGGTATAATTATGCAATATTTTCGTATCGTTAGTGAGATACAAACAATACATCTGTCTGTCTATGCTATGTCAATGGTAACTACACTTACGTTCACATCTATTCAATTCATTTGCTATATAATAATTTATAACTAATAATAAATTATTCGATAAATAACTTATGATTATGTTACACTATTGATTTTAAAAAAATGAGAAATATTTACAACAGCGCGAGCTCTTAACTAATACAGTGTTGATTGTAAGTAAAGAAAATACTGATAGAGTTTAAGTTAAACATTTGTGTTACAAAAGAGATAAATAATAAAATAAATGAAAAATTGTATCACAATTTAAAATAAACAGATAAAACTACAAATTCGCCAATCAACAAATCGGTGGATGAACACTTGTAATCGTCCGATCAGTTTTCAGACTAGCAATTTGAGCAAACTACTCCCGAATCGTATGAAATTGCTTACTTAGTTTGGATGGCAACTGTGAGTACGTCGACTTTATTTTGCTAATTATTCAATTAATATCCTCCTTTTTGTAGACCCATAACCGCTGCAAATAATGCGAAAAAGAATCCAGCTATTCCCGTTGCGCCAACCAGTAAAACCAGGCCTCCAATCATCACCGGGACTAATGCAAAATATTTCATCTTGTAGGCCAAAAGTAATGGAAGCATGTATTTCTTCAGTTTCTTTGGTTTCAACTTGTGCTTCTTTTTGTTTTTAGATTTGAATTCCTTCTCACCAAAGCTATCTCCTTCTTCTTCTATTTCAAATTCTCCTGCGTCTTCTTCTTCGTCATCATCATCATCATCGTCAATGCCAAGCATAGCTGGAAGTAAAAAAAACAGTTTTGTTAATAATTTTTACTCGAGTGACAGAAAAATAAAAATGTTTGGTTGTTGCTCCACCTCAATATATCTATATATATAAAAGTGAAAGTTTGTATGTATGTATGTACCGCTGAACCGATCGCGATGAAATTTTCAGACAATCTTCATATTAGCCCCACGGGTAATCCTATAAGGTTTGGTGGCGATCGGAGTACTCGGGACGGAAGCTAGTCTTCTATATAAACAAAAATCAATTGCCGCAAGTATGAAAGGTTTTGAGAACGGCTCGACCGATTTGGCTGTTTTTTGTTGTTGTTGTGTTTGTAATTATCAGGTTTGTATTGAATAAAAGTAACGTGACGTTCAGTGTGTTTTCATAACAACAATAACGACATAAAATTATCTTGCAAAAGCGCACTTCTCATTTTCATCATTAGTTATTTACACCCTTGCCTAAATTGAAGCTGAGACGGGTCGTTAGTAGACAATACAATAGCTATTACATCATTTAATTGTAGAAATAATAGTAAATACGCTAGACACAGGTTTAAAAAAACAGTAGCGGAATAATAAAAAAATGTTCTTCTTCCATACCAATTTTTTTTAAAAATCCTCTTAACCATCCTCATTCAAGATCATTGACTCTACTAAAAGATAGTAGAGTATTCTCTCTATAAATTACAACAATTATTATCGCTGTGAAAAAGAAAACAATTTACAGCGATGACTTCGTATTGTGCGTGCTAGATGACTTTACGCGTTCAAATTAAAATGATTAACTGAATAATTATACATATGTACTCAACGTATTGTAAACGTAAGATTATCTGATATATCATAGTCACGTAGGAATTCTTCAACTGAAAGTTGTTTATTAATAGAAACTAAATTTTTATGCAATACAATAGGTCCATCATTAAATGTATCGCTTCTGCTCACAGACAAGATGGTCTAGGGATCGTTATGACAATGTCATTTAACGAATGAACGAAATTCCATCAGATAAGTAGGTAGTATTCACCCAATTGAAGAAACTAACTCAACATGAAAATATTAAGATATTATAAAGGTTTTCTTAATTATAATAGTTTTTAATTAATTCATAATCTGACTATAAGTGACAATGAGACTGAAATGGTATCTATAAAGTATCCAAACATGTATGTTTGTTCTAAAGTCGGATAGAAAAGCTATTAATGTATATATTTAAATTCTATTTTCAGATTTCTCGTTCAGTACAAACTCAGCTTAGTGGATGTGTGAAAAAATGTTCCAAGATATTACTATTATTTTGTAAGTCATACTTCGGGATGTTCATCCCGTTAAATTGGATTTCACATAAAATTATCTAAGATTTAGGAAATTTGTATAATTTTCATAAAAAAAACGTGATCATAAATCAATTAAAATTCAGTATACGATAATGATAGATAATAAATATGTGTGTAAACTGCATTATTTTTGTTTAAATCAAGTCTATGAATATAAAACTAGCTAAGTACGTGTCGGACCACGCGCAGTGTTAAGAGTTCTATAACATGTACAAAATAGCAAGCTATAGTTTACTCTCATATCTCAAAAACTCCAACATATTCCATTCAAACCAATTTACATTGAAAGTGTTCTTTATGTTCAACTTTAATTTTTTACAGAATTTTCCAATCCTTGGTTGAAAAGTTAGAGGGAGAGACATACATTGGTACCTATTGATTTTAATTTAAAAAATCTCTATACCATATTTGAAGACCTATCTAAACATAACCCACATAGTTCACTTGAATTTTTTGTTTATCCAACATAATGTGTGCCCATTTGTTTTTTTTAAATACTACCTTTTTAAATTGAATGTAGACATTGAATGTGCCAATACAATAGTCTCCAAAGAAGATAGACGAACAAGACGAAATTATAAGGGTTCCGTGTTTTGCCATCTTGCTACGGAACCCTAAAAATTGCATTATATCAACATCGTGACTACCATTTATCTCAACGAGTTGTTTATCATATTACCTAGGTACCTATTATGATTAAAATGTGAAATATTATATTTTACAATTACAAGTAGGATACAGTCAGTCTCAAAAGAAGACGACCACATTAGTATTTTTTCATAATAATCTATTGACATTCTTTTGACACTTTGTATGAAAACTGTAAATTGGCAAATAAAAACTTCCGTAAAATAAACAAGGAAACCAAACAAGAAACACGCAACAGTCATCGAACTGAAAAACGCATGGCAATTAAAATCATTGACCGTCTTCAAATACACTATTTGATAAATACTATAATGAAGACGACGTCGCGTGACCAGTTCTTAGTGCAGTGGACCGAACTATACTGTTATGACTGATATTCATATTTTATAGTCCACGAGCGGAAATGATTGGCAGTTGTGCCTTTGAGGAGATTTAGGGGGCTAGTGATAGTTTAGATGGTGGAACGGTAACGGAATTTAATGATATTGGTGATTTTGAAAACGTAATGGAAATTTAATGGAAATAGAGAGCTGTTAATATAATTATAATTAATGAGTTAGTGATATGAAAGTTATTTGCAGGTATCTTATTACTGGAAGGTAATATTACCTTCATTGACGGGGAGAGTAAAGAAAATGGTGTGTAGAATTCTATGTTGTCATACCTACAGAACAACTTTTACTAGTGCATTAAAAAGCAAACTTTTCATACAAAAGATCAAGATCAACCTTACTTGATCGATCAAATTTGTGTGTGTGTGTGTTTGTTTGTTACTACTCACACGAATTTGTATAAATCTTGGCACATAGATAGATCATATCCTGGAATAGTATATGCTATTCTATTTGATTTTCGGGATAACATAAGATCCCTTGAATATGCAGATAAAACCGCGTAAAATAAAATGTAAACATTTAATTAACTTTAATTAACTATTTATAAGACAAAACTCATTAGCATGGACAAAAAAACATCGATATATAATACCATTTTCATCAATTGTATTGGAAACATCGATCACGTAATGCGTGATACTCATAATGTAAAGTAATTTAGATTGCGTGAGAGCACATAAATACTTACACGTCAATGATCTCCTTGATGCTATTGGCTCCGAGAATCCTTCAGGCCTTTCAATAATTGGCTCTTCATCAACATCTAATGATCTCTTCTGAAACTCCTGACCCCTCAGTAGAGGTATTGATTTCGGTTGAAATGGTCCACTATTTAAAGGATCAAACGCATCTTTTGTTAAGTTCTCACTTTTCACTTTGGCAATTGGTATATAATTACCAGGGAAAAGAATTTCAGTTTTGTATTTGTTCACATCATCTTGTGAATAGTATAAGTTCCTATCTTGAGATTGGTCACTTCTCCTGAGGGGTATAGCACGAGGTTTAAACGCGTACTTCCTGTAGTTATACGGCGCTTTTGGACCCCTTGAAGATGCTCCATATTGATCTGTACTGTAGCTTGAAGGCTGTATCACAATAGATGCACTGGTCACGTTAACAACAGCAGATCCATCACTTTTCGACGCACCAGACAAAGACCAAAGTTTCGTTAATTTATTCTCGTAATCATCGTCAGCTGCCGACACAACAATAAAACAGAACACTAGTATAGTCTGATACTTCATTTTGTTACAATTATTTATTTCGATAATTATTGTTTATACACTTATTGCACAATTAGCCCTCACTTCACTTATTTATCGGTTTTGTATTGTCACCCCACCTGCTGATCCACCATTTTGTTACAAGCGATCGCGCAAAACTGAATCACTATCGTTGGTAGACGTTATATTTATACATGTGTAAGTATAAACTTGCGTTTTTCCCGACTATTCACGGTCGGACAGGCGTGCGGGCTTCCTCAGCGAGGTTGCAATTCCAATATAGGCGAAAGACAAAAAGTCAACGAAAACAAAAAGTACTCTGTCGCGTGCCATTACAAATACCACGCGCCGCTTCTTCCGCTAATGATTCCTTACTGTTCCATCCGATATGACCAATTTTCTTCAATATATAGAGAGTAATTTGCCATGTTGTTATCATGTCATTATTAGATATTATTTAGATGTCAGAAGCTGGTCTAGGGAACGATTTTGGACCACTTAATTTGTCTCAAAAGATAACTAGGTATATTCTGACGTTAAAATAGTCACAAACAACTTGTCATAGCATAATCACACAAAATGTTGCTTTCCACGATTTTTTGCAGTTGAATTGTAACAGCAGTAACAATTGCACGAAATAAAAATACACCGAAAATGTAATAAATATCACAATTACTGCAAAAATGTCTTCCGACATTGCTAGAGACGTTAATCGTAACAATAAAATTAAAATTAATTTATCCACGCAAATTGCTAATTAGATTTTCACCCGCGGCTTCACTCGCGCAGATTTTCTTCTTTATACCTGATTTCGATGAAATATAGGCTATTCGAAGCACCAAGCCAAGCCGGATCTGTAGAAACTGCATAAAAATCCGTTTAGTGGTTTCAAAGATTTGCGTGTTCTGAAAACAAACAGAAAGAAAGGTAAAAAAAAATTGCGGACACGTCGGTTCTACAGATTTATTATATTACTAGCTGTCCCCCGCGTTTTCACTCGTGTAGCGGTTTGAAAAATAGATAGTAGTGTGATGCCCCTGGTGTTGCAAGCGTCAATAGGCTACGGTAACCGCTTACCATCAGGCGGGCCGTATGCTTGTTTGCCGCCGTAGTGGTATAAAAAAAAAAAGTTATGTAAGCTAATTGGTAGTGTCCTCAAATGTCGTAAAAAAGATTATGGGTTGAATTCTACAACGAGCTTGAGCTTCCGGTGAAGGAAAACATCGATTAGGAAACAATAACTATGAAAACGGTGGAACGGTGTGTACGTCAATTTGTAACTCTCATTTTGATTTTGTTTACAGTCATGCAAATCAATTGCGTATAAGATAAAGTGTGTGAACTTTATTAGATACAACCGGTTTCTATCTGAAAATGGCTAAACATACATCGACATAGGTCGTGGTTAGTTTACCAACTACATATAAGTTTATAATCGCAAAACAAAAACTTACAACAAATTTGCGGTTTTCGGATTTATTCCTTTACTGATGCTATCAACGTGAATTACCCTATAGATTTTGATTCCCTTGCGAGTATTTGCCGTTCTCAAAATATGCGGCATAAACGGCCATATCTTTTGATTGCGTTAACTTAAAATTTGGATTTTTTCACAGCTCCAAGAGATTGCAGACCTGAGTATTTGATACATATTAATTTCAACTTGTTACCTCCACGCGCTCCTGAGTAAAAGGTCAGACAGACAGACAGACAGACGGACAACGAAGTGATCCTATAAAGGTTCCTTTTTTCCTTCAATTGAGATGAAATGTGCCAACCAGTCACCTGCACTTGAAGATCCGCTTCCTTGGGGTACCCCGGCTGATAGATCGCTGATTGCTGCGCAAGGATCTTGAATACTATACTAGTCACGTACGAGTAGTTTGTTGATTTTACACGAAGCACAATTAGTTGCAGTAGTACAACGACAGAATATTATTACGTAGAGGGCAGCACTTGTCGTATTATTATCTTCCCCAGGGCCACAAAATTCAATGCCAGTGACTGCAACCACACTTATCTTCATAATAATATACAACTCTCTTATAAGAGAGATCTCTCATATTTCACTGAGCTTTCTAATTAGTATTAACCAAAAAAATATTAAATCTTATCAGGATCTGTATTTTTATGTAACTAGCTTCCGCCCCGCGGTTTCACCCGCGGTCCCAAGTGATCCGATCGCTACCAAACCATACAGGATTACCCACGGGGCTAATATGAAGATTGTCTGAAAATTTCATCGCGATCGGTTCAGCGGTTTACGAGTCTATAAGGAACATACATACATAAATACATACATACATACTTTCTCTTTTATATAATATATAGATATTTACTCGATAAAAAATAGTGACTATTCTTGCTTTCATAGTGCTACAAATATAATACATATATATTTAATTTATTTTTATCTTACCATCACATTTATAAACAGTTAATGCCGTTGAATTTGTTATAATTATTTCACGCTTCGTTATGTTAAACACGCGATTTTGGTTGTTGTTGTGTCATTAATATATTATACAATTGCTTATACGATGGTAATAATATAAAAAGATTCTTAAGGCAGCAAGTGTTGATACACCTAAATAACTAGCTGCAAGGATAGCAGTCTAAAAATA
Organism: Tetheella fluctuosa; assembly: GCA_951216915.1. Taxonomy (NCBI): domain Eukaryota; kingdom Metazoa; phylum Arthropoda; class Insecta; order Lepidoptera; family Drepanidae; genus Tetheella; species Tetheella fluctuosa. The sequence goes on from OX578238.1 coordinate 5,411,574, forward strand.
TTATCCGAAGCTGTACGCAGTTATAAACAGCTCCTTTACTTTCAGTCGTAGGGTACTTACTATCTTTATCTATATTCTATGTTTTTCTTTGTTTACTCCGCACTTAAGATCGACTTTGTCCTCTATACATCGTTATTTGTTCTATTTGACAGTTGGATGAGTTACCCAAGGCGAAAATCACGTTGAGTAACTAGTTCCATGGGACTAGATAAATTCGGGACTAATTGCCTAAAGACCTACTATGTCTTTTTATTTTTTCAATCGTCTATAAAATTAAAATTCACTATCATATCATTATCATTACTTTTTAGCCTTTCAAATGCTTTTTTGGAGAGTCATCTGTAATTGGCTCTCGGAGCAATGTGGCTTACCCTTTGCCACTTCAGCCTACAGACTTCATGACTGTACAGTGCTACAAGCTGTGACTGAGGATTTTGTTTTCTATCAATTTCATTATTTTGAACACTTCACAAAGCTTTATTTTTTATTGCTGATATACTTAAGATCCTGTTTTACCGAATCTTCCTCGACCTAAGGCGATGATAGCTCAGTGGTAGCGACGTCGGACGCCGCGGCGAAGGTCGTGGGTTCGAATCCTACAATGAGCTTGAGCTTTCGGTGAAGGAAAACATCGTGAGGAAACCATAGCACGGTGGTAGGGTACTTTGTAGTACCCGCCTGGCTGGCTACCACCCTCAGGTTGAAAATCTGTCGCCAAACACCTATTGGTGTGTTCCGGCAGCTGCACTTGAGAGCCAGATCCTTCTAGGTAGTAAAAAAAAAAAAAAAAACCTAGACGACCAAAAGTAATTTTCGTTACATGAAGATTTTACTTAAAAAAAACACCGAATGAACCTTTCATCAATGAATCGTTCACAGTCATTGATCAGCAAAATCTATATAATTAAAAATTAAATGCTGTTCGTCGGTAAGCGCATCATTTCAGAACCGGGTGGACCGATTTGGCAATTTGTTTTTTAAATATATTTGTAATAGTCCGAATATGTAAGATTGTTAGGGAAAATTGCCCGAACAATTGGAAAATTCAGGAAAATACTGAAAGTGCTTTCTTCAATTTTCACAGAGAAACACAGGACACTTTTTGTCCCAGGAACGCGGATGGAACCGCCGGGAACAGCTAGTTGATAATAATTGGATATCTAGATAATGATAATAGCATAATAATGGTATTAAATATAAAAGTAATATACAGGGTGATTTTTTAGTTACTGGCCATACTTGCAGGGGTGGAAGTACACATCAATATTAACAACTTTTATCATGGGACTAACACTGAGATCACAAAAAAAATATCAGTTGTCCATACAAAAGTTCAATACCTACTCGACCAAAATGTATGAGGGAACCATTTTATTTTATGCGATATCAAAGTTAGTCCTATAGTAAAAGTTGTTCATATTGACGAGTACTTCAACCCCTGCAAGTATGGCCAGTGACTAAAAAATCATTCATGATGTCTCTCGTATTAGAAACTAAGTTAGTGGTTTGAGTAGGAGTGAGCTTCTTGTACATAACTGCTATAATAACTTTAACTACTCAGCATTGCTATACTCTATGCCTCAAAGCTTTTTTTTAGCATATCTTATATATAAAATTCTTGTGTCACAATGTTAGTTACCATACTCCTCCGAAACGGTTCGACCAATTTTTTATGAAATTTTTTGTACATATCGGGTAGGTCTGAGAATAGGTTCTTATCTATTTTTTAAGCCGCTACGCGAGTGAAACCGCGGGGGGCAGCTAGTAATAATATACATTCTGTAAAGGCTTGTATTTAATCACAATTTCACCATGATAAGTAATGATGTGGCTAAAGGTGGAAAGCCGACAAAGCCTGAAAGGAACTGGCTCTCAAATGCAACTGCCCGGAATACTTCGGTAGGTGCTTGGTGACAGATTTTCATTTTGAGGGATGAAATCGGCAAACAGGCATACATGGCGTGCCTGAGGGTAAGTGGTTACCGTAGTCCATGGATGCTTACAGGGGTATCACTCACGCGTTGCCGACCCTTCCACCCCTCACCGTCGAGCTTTGGCAACCTTATTTACGCGAAGGAACACAACACTAAGTTATTTACCTTACAGAATACTGCATTCTGTAAGGTTCCCTTTCGAGCGAAAAAACGCTTTGCTCTACTTCTCTTAGGGTGGTAGCCAGCCAGTACAGTACAGAGTACCCTATGACCATGCTATGTGTTTCCTCACGATGTTTGCCATTAACGGAAGCTCAAGCTCAACATTCGATGTCACTACCACTGAAATATCATCACTTTATTTTATGGAAGGTTCATCTGATGGTTAGTAAGTCAGCACCGCGTATGGAAATTTGTAATTTAAGGGAATTTTTAATTTGTAAGCGACTTTCAAGAGCTCTTTAATTAATACGCTAATATAAAAATTACCGATGAAAAATTGTTATCTTTAAATTACAATTCTACATCTTATTTACACGCAGTAGAAACTTCATATTTATCCATAAAACTCGTTGACGTACATAGCTTTATGTAAAAATATTAAACGAACGGAAACGAACCCGACTCCAACAGGTATATCAGTTTTGGCTGTCATAAGTGACCAGAAAGTGTCTCTATAAGCATAGAGTAGAACGCTTCCCAGCTTGTTGAACTAATGATCTTAAAAAAGTAAATAGTGTATTATCAATAGATCATTTAAAATACATTAACTTATGGAGGAGCAAGGTGGTAGACTCCTCCATTGAAAAAGGGAAGATCTTCCGCCAGGCTGGGACATCGTGCCTGGGGACCGCGGTCCAACTGTAGTTGTTGGAATCTTGTATATATGCAAAGTTGACAGAGAACTTTGTCAGTGCGATGTAGAATATTGTTGCGCCATCTATCCACTGATAGCGGAAGTCTTGATAGATGTCGCTACAAACTTATAATAAACTTAATTATCTCGTTATCAATATCTTTACATTCACGTAAGTAGGTATCTATAATAATGATAATCAGACACGACGATCTGATCCCAAACTAAGCGGAGCTTATACTATGGAAACCATAGGTATACTTGTACAACGTTTTTTTCTTCGAAATACATGATATATAGATAAATACATACACCTAGACTCAAGACAAACAGACATATTTCGAGTTACGAAGTTTCGATATTACTTAGCTAGGCGAGACTTGAACATCGAAATATTTTTGCGAAGTTTAGTTGTATCTACAGTAATGAAACACATTCAAACAAATATCAACAGGAGTCGAACCCTTGATATGTGGCGTGCAGGTAGGAATCTTACCAACCATACCAACCAACCCGTCGAAGCGTCTTCGGCATTCGTCAGCTAATAAACACTTTAATATCGACTGTATATAATTTCTAATAAACTCGTTACTAAATTCAGCTACATGTATTCTAAAATCTTATAAGTAAATTAAAGGAAAGTGATGTTTGTTCGTGTGGAACCCGCACGCAGTACAGCCGTAACGGAAGAGTTTTATTTCCACACACATTTGTTAATTCCTACTTAATTAATACTCGACGTTAACAATTGAAGAGCTATGTATATTGTATTTGTATATTAAATGACACTATAGCACGACGGTAGGTTCCGTAGGGCTGAACCAAAACACCGCATCAGTTGTCCACGTAACGATAAAGCTATAAAAGTTTTTGTTAAAAATTTCACTTTTAATACATGTGTTTTTTTTGTGACTGTACTTTTTGTTGCTGTACTTGCTTTGTCTTCCAATATACTAATGTATACCAAACATTAAATCAATCCGACCACTGGAAGTGGGTGAAATTCGACTTGCAAGATTCCACCCGGACAAACATACATACATTGCAAGTTAAATAAAAGCTTTGAAAAAGGTAGCCATTACTTACAAAATATCCAAACATCACTGCGTGTATGGCTCATTCCTCTAATTTAGTAAAAAAAAAAAATCATGTCAAAAGGCAGATAAGCAGGCTGGTGGTCCATCTGATGGGAAGTGGCTACCGTCACCACCCTATGGATATTAGCAATACGAAGGGGATTCCCAATGTGTTACCTTTATAAAGCTTTGAAGGCAACTGGCACTCTAGTGCAACTACCGAAACACACCAGTAGGTGTTTGGCGACAGATTTTCTTACTGAGGGTCGGGTGGTAGCTACCCAGGCGGGTACTGCAAAGTACCACCGTGCTATATATACAGGGTGATTTTGTTATCACTGGCAATACTTGCAGGGGTGGAAGTACTCATCAATGTGAACAACTTTTATTATAGGGCTAACTCTGATATCGCGTAAAATAATATGGTTGCTTCATACATTTTGGTCGAGTAGGTATTGAACTTTTGTATGGAACAGCTGATAATTTTTTCATGATTTCACAGTTAGTCCCATAATAAAAGTTGTTCATTTTGATGAGTACTTCCACCCTTGCAAGTATTGCCAGTGATAACAAAATCACCCAGTATTTCCTCACGATGTTTTCCTTCACAGCTCAAGCTGTCCAACGTCATTCCCCCTAGCTATCATTGCATTAGTATTTTTGAATACGTTACATATTTTCATTTAAAAGAACGCCCTCCTGCATGCTAGGTAAGCGTGTTATAAGCAAACTAGGAAGGGAATGCTCGCGAGCAAATCCATTCGATATCGATTGTAGATGCATAGCGCGCATAAATACGGAATGTCACCGAATTTTGGAGAAGTAATAGTCGTTTTAATTTGATTTAAATTTTTGGTTTAATAAGGTATAAAATAGTTTATAGCGATTAGAGGAATCAAGATTGATAATTGATTAACATTTTTCGAAATTATATTTGAATATAATTATATTTCTAAGACAAGAGTCAAGATACCAAATGATATAATAACTTGACTCGCGATCCTGGAATCCTATTTTTTTTGTAGGTAGTTTTGGGACGCGCGACCCATTCGCGAGATACCGTCATGTTTCACTGAGACAAAAAGGCAATTATAAAAAAAAAACAAATAAAAAAATTGCACATAGCAGATTTTGCGTGCACATGTCTAAACTTATTTACGCGTCAGTTAGTTGATTTGACGTAAGACAGCAACAAGGCAAAAGTCAATAAAATATTTTACACAGCATAAAAAATCTAATAGGTATGTGCACAAGGAATACTACGTAATTATTTTGATCACAATATAAAAATAAAATATTTTTCCAGCATTTTAGGGTTTTTCAATCATAGATATTGTTAGATAAACTTTTCAAGTTGATAAAATCAACGAATAGGTTTTGGCATGCGCACCGATGATATTCCATTGAGTTTCGGTAAAACCCATAGGTACCTACGTAAGATCCAGGAATCAAACCTACAACCTCATGATCTTAGACGGATTTTTAATGTTACTAAAGATAAATATAGCATAAAGTTACAATAGATGTCGTTAGTTGGATGCATAAATCGATCAAATTCGTGTCGATCTTCATAGATGGCGGTTTAAATTTAATATTTAAAATACCATACTTTATACGCATATAGCTCAGTAGTCGTGACGTCAAAAGCCGTGGGTTTGAATCCATCAATGAGCTAAGCTATCGATGAAGGAAAACATCCTGAGAAAATCATAGATAGTTGGTAGGGTACTTTGTAGTATCTTACCCTACCATCTTCACCTACCGGTGAGTTCAAACAACTGCACATGTGTCAGTTCCCTTCTTGACATTGTGTGCTTATCACTATCGGCCACATTATCACTTATTGTGGTGAGATTGTGATCAAACATAACTCTCCAGTTAGATGATACCAGCGTTAATATTAAATAAATATTCTGGGACATAATTCCTCACACACGGCCATCTGACCCCAAACTAAGCAGAGCTTGTACTATGGAAGTCAGATAACTGATATAATACATATACTACTTTTCTTTTGTAAATACATACATATATAGATAATTACACCCAGACTCGGGACTAACAGAGATGTTCATGCACACAAATGTTTATCCTGTGTGGGAATCGAACCCACGACTTGCGGCGTGATAGATAGGGTATCTTACCAACCACGCCAACCGGCCCGTCAATATGTATATATTATTTTTATGTAGTCATTGATATGACTACATAAAAATAATATTGGAACTGCACTTTGACTTGGCAGTTGAGAGCTTTACGACCGTTCGATTGAAGCCACAATAATTCTACGAGTATAGTTAAAGGTGTTAATCCTGTTACACAACACTGTGTGCATAATGTGTGATAAGTCTTTGCCTTAGTAAAAAAAATAGCAATATACTGTTTTTACAGTCTTAAAGCATTTTTTTTTTGTATTTTGCTCCTTGTAATTTTATCATGTTTGTATGTAAAAAAGATGCTATTGCCTATACACTATTAGTTATTCACGTACAGTGAGTACTCATCAATATGAACAACTTTTACTATGGACCCAACTCTGAATTCGTATGAAGATAAACCAGCTGTTCTTTTTGGTTCAGTAGGAATTGATATTTTTTATTACTTGATGTGTGTTATATGTATCCATCTGATCCAACTGTATCATTGAAAGCCAACTTAGACCATCATGGTCAAGACTAGTTTCCCGTGAGGCGACTGATCTTTAAACATGGATCAGCTGTTGTTTTTTGAATTAATTGTCCCATTGTTACCTCGTAGATATCCTCAGTTGCCTTGGTGCTAAGAATAGTGTGTCTGTCTGTATAACGTAACGGTTGGGTAAAAGGGGCCACCAAAATAGATCTCTCTAGAAGGAATGAGAGGGTCTGTTCCTATTGTAAAAATTGTTTATAATGACAAGTATCTCCTCCCTCGCTGGTGTATTTCATATAACCCTGTAGGTATAGAATGTTTTAAAGACAAATCTATCGATGAAGCTTACGAAAGAACGATATTCTGCTAAAAGCACAATTTACAACCCTATTTTAAGTTTATAAAACGATATTTTCAATTGAAAATTATCAAACAATAGAAGAAAAGTGTAACTTATGTGGTAAGAGAAGAGATTAAAAATGGAAAATGTTGTCATAGTAGGTGGAGTTATGTGTTGTTGTAGGTAGATCTATTTAAAAAAAACAGTACTACATCATAATTATTATAGCTTAGTCGCAGTACCGTCGAATGTTGTGGGTTCGAATCCTACAATGATCTTAAGCTTTCATTTAATGAAAATATCGTGAAGAAACAATAGCACGGTGGTACTAAGGGTACTTTGTAGCAGCCGCCTAGCTGACTACTCACCCCATATTTGTCAAGCATCTATCGGTGTGTTCCTGTAACAGCACTTGATAGCCAATTCCTTAAAAAGTTTTGTGTTTGTACCACTTTCGACCACATCACCATTACCATGGTGAGATTGTGGTTGAACACGGGCAATGTAAGTAACAATAGAGTGTGATAATTTAAAAATTAAAATAATTTGATATTATTTCATATAGTCTATATCTATTTAATTATTATATTGTTACGCCAGGCATTTACAGTATTTTAAATATAATTGTAATAATAATATATAAATATAATACTAGGATGGAATTAATCACAAAAATAAAATAAAATAATTTAATTACTAAAAATCCATTTTTTACACATAAATAAAAATAAGCCACTTGTTAATAAATAATAAAAACTAATGAGTATTCAGGCACAAAATATTATTTTGCAATAAATTATACTATGTAATAAATTATTATTCTTCTATAACCAGTCGAGACTTATGTCTAGAATAAATAGAGACCTTTTAATAAAAAGTACTTTAAATTGTCTTTTAAAATAAGACAATTATTTATTCTAATTAAAATGTACCTATTATTTGCAAGGCTTTATATAAATAAATTATTATGCCAAATTCAATTGAATAAATAGAATGTTATTTGAATAAAACTTTAAAGCCTTTCCCAAAATTAAAAAAATAAAATATAAAAAAGGAATATAGATGTGTTGGTAAAATCTTTTAGATATTAATCCATTTAGCATACAATTGGTAAAAGTAAAGGTCGCCGGAAAAAGCTGGATGCAGGCCGCCCAAGATCGGTCCTATTATGGGCCGGCCTCCATAGGGGAGGCCTATGTCCAGCAGTGGACGTCTTGCGGCTGAGATGACGATGATGATGAATTATCATTCAATTAATTTCTATTATATTCCGTAATGTCAATTATTATTCCCTACTGGAATATTAAACCTAATATTTGAGTTCCATTCAGATTTTAAAATTAGAATTTTCTATCGAAATCTTTTTCTACTACAATCCAAATTGAAACCTAATTATTTTTATTATACGCAGAGTAGGCAAGATCAGAGACGTCATTGTACGCCCTTCTGTCATAACCACCACTGCCTCCAGAAGACCACCCGTGGCTTTCGTGGCCGCCGCCGTGGCCGCCACCGCCACCACCCTTCTGGGACATCAGCTTCTTGAGGGCCATGATGCCGGCAAGGAGGAGAGCAATCTGGAAAAAGGGAGAAAAAATATATTATTATAAAAAATAATACAACTGAATTGAGAACCTCTTCCATTGTTTAAGTCGGTTAAAAATGAATTCAAACGACTTCGTATGGAAATATTAATCAAAATGTATTATCCCGTATAAAAGCAGCAAAGGTTATTAAAATCGCTAATCAAAGTACATATATTCAGTTTAGGCCCTAGGAGGGCACATACTGAAGGTCGAGTTTACCAAAGTTTCCACCGGATCGGTTGTCAGCCTTAAACTGAGAAGAACAGGCAATAAAATCAACCAGGTTATATTTTTTATGTTTTTTTCTATGATCTGACAAATATGTTACAAAATTTCATCCAAACATTTTACAGTAATAAAAATTTTAAGTAACTTTTAGTGCACCAAAAAATATTTACTTCGAATTTCAAACTTATAGATCAATCGGTTTAGGCTGTATGCACTTTGTCTGTTAGAATTGTTGTTAGAGATTTGAATTGAGTTGAGAGATGTCAATTTGTAGTTTCTAAGGAATACCTGTAATACGAGTTTAATAATCGTTGGTTTAAATGTTCTTGAGAGTTACTGATATCGTATAATTTTACTAGATTGTTATTATGATAACATTACTACATTCATTTTAAACTTTTTGAAGAAATTTCTTCCGCATAGATGAGTATAATTTTAATTATAATATACTATATTATAATAATTACCTAAGTATGTAATAAAATGTAATAAATACTTTGAGCGTACTACACCCTGAAAGGTATTTTTTACGTGTTTTTTTTTTTAAATAAAAGCCGTTAAAACCTCATTTATTTTTGACATACATGTCAAATAACTACAATAACAATCATTAATATCTTTTCCGTGGTAAGTAATACATTATGTGGCTTAGAATAATTATCATTCTGGAATGAAACTGCTTTAAAACACAAACGTTTGCCAACCAGACGCCAGACAATTCCTCTCACTGTGATATATAACAGTTTTTTATTTATCATCATCATTTTAGGATCAAACCAACCTTCACGACAGTATCTAGCACCACCAACTGAGCTATCATCACTTTAAAATTAAAAACAACCCCCTAAAAACAGTAAAAGGTAAGATCAAACATCAACACGAGCTTGTAATTCACTGAAGAGTGTTTCACCATCGATCGAAGTAGATCTCGACCGGCTTGAAATAAAAACATGAGCCGCACGAGATTTACTTGAAACGACGGTAAAAATAAACTATAATTTTGATAAAAGCTCCTTGATTGAGAGCGGGTGGTACGACGCACTGCAATGGCATGACTGGCGGTTGTAGAGCAATATTGCTAGCTGCGGAAAAATATTTTCCCCCCGTTTTGATATGCTCCATTGAGTGTCACAGTTAAAGTGGTCGTAAATTCTATGAACACTAGCTAGTCTCAAATAATCAACAAGATATTCTGTTCTTTGATAATGACTACGTTTTCCTAATTATGTAGGTAAAAGCATGATGTTTTAAACCGTGACTTATTGCAAAAATACGTTACTGAAGAAGATAAATTAAAATTAATTTTCCTAAATAAAAGGCAACTACTACTAACCTGGCAACACCAATATTTATCATAACAATGCGTAAACCAAATCGTGAAGCGAAAATGGTCCATCAAAAGTCGGTAATGTTCTTATTAAATTCCTAAGCTTTAACTACTTTTCAAAAGATTTCAATACTAAATTTCAAGTCTATAGAGTTCATGTTTCAAGTAAACATGATTACTCAATGAATTTTAAGTAGGTATTTGATAAGGGAACACTTGTATACATTTTAATTATGTAATGAAGTGGGAAATTAGGGTTGTAGTTATGTATAATATTTCATATAGGGCTATTTTCCATATTTTTTGGTCCACCCTTGTGTATGTACCTATATGTGTTTTAGAAGAAATTTGCAAATAGTTTTCCTGAGATATTATAAAACAACTTTTTTCAAACTATATCATTATTTATGTAGTTCTTTTCTTTGTAGTTTTTCTTAAATTACAGATAGATCGTACACCTACGATACAAGTGACATATATGGTACTAAATCGAATATAATAAATAGAAACTTAGATTACATAAAGGAAATGTATATTCATTTTTCTGCATTTCGGTCAAGACAATATAAATCTAGGCCATATCATCAACAATGACAGCTTTTATAATCTACTGTATTACGGCTTGGCACGTCACGTTTTTACCATGCCAACACTATAGGGGAGTAAAACGATTTACCTATACCTACTTAAATATAAATTATTTCCATCGATGCTAACGACATGTGCCTTGAACGTGGCTTGACAACTTCTAGCTTATAAAATATGTCCAATTGCTTATCTACATTATTATGTAAACCTCCCCTATTAATGAAAAGCTGGTTTAGATTGTTTTTTAAACCTCACAAGCCTTTAAAATTGCTTTTATCGAATCGAATGAAGTACTGCAACCTCATATCGACAGTCAATAGTTGTTTATGAAAACAATTGAGAACAATGTGTTCTGTAATGACTTGATGAGTGTAAGTCAATATTATTAAATCGCAGATTTTGTGTGGTACAGCCATGTATAATATCCTGGGACATTCTTCATATACAGCCATCTAATTCAATAGCAGTTTGTATTAAAACATATAACTGATATATACTTAAATAAATAATTACACCCAGGTGAGGGGCAGATTAGAGTTCGAGTGGAGAAAACTGCACTGACGAGAGAAGAGCTAACTAATGAAAGAAGCTTAAAACATGGTTTGATTTGCATACGCATCTTTTGACATCAAACCAAAGTTATCAATGCCTGTATAATTGGAATAGAAGACACAACTCAAGTTATAGGCAAAGCTAAAATTATCTATAGATACTTTGCATATGCATCTCATAAGTACTAGGTATAGAAAGTATTACCTACAGGGGAGCTAGAATCACGATTTCCTAGGTCACAGGTTACTTAGGAGAAAGCAATGGATGTCAGAAACTTACACACGGTTTGCATTAAATAATTATACTTGAAGATTGATATGGCTTCAATGATGATGTTGACGTGATTTAGAGAAATGACGATTTAGTAGTTCAAGACAATTGTCATAAATGGATCATCTCTGTATCCAAGAAAGGTTAAAGTAGTCGTGGGAAAATTATAATAAGAATTTCTTGAGCATATATATTTTTGGATGACATATTTAATGAGGTATGACATATTTAATGGTGTTTTTTATATTGGTCTGGAAAGTTTGTAAAAAAGTGGAAAGCTTGCATTTGAAATTGTTTTTGAATGATGATCATTATAGTCGAAAGAAAATAACCCAAAGACAATACTGTCTATGAAGTCTTCTAGATTTGATATAATAAATATCCATATATCTTGATAACTCTTTAATAATTTGATATCACATGATATTTATGGAATTTTTAGCTATTTCTATCATCATCATCCCAGCCGCAAGACGTCCACTGCTGGACATAGGCTTCCCCTAATGATTTCCGATAGGACCGGTCTTGGACGGCCTGAATCCATATCAAATTTCAATTTGTTAAAAACTTAATGATTTAATAAAACGAAAATTACAGTGCAACTCAAATTATAACGTCACCCTTCAATCAATATTAAACCTTAAGATGCTTTACCAGGTCAAAGGCGAAGATCAAAGAGTAAACACGTCCGGTCTAATAACACCGATTTCAATACGAGCAAAAAATCTTTCCCATCACACATTGCCAGCGATTAGTTTCTCATTATTGTTGATTTCTTGTAAATTGTGCCGCTTGAATCAATGTCAGCATCATTGAGAACGGGTGCTATATACAGGGTTGTCGTTTGATGCACTGTGTCATATCTGTGATTGGTTTTGCTTTAGAAATGGGATTTGGGATTATGCAGTGCTGCATTTTATCATATTATGAGTTAAACTTTATATTCATAGTTTACCGGTAAAATTGATAAGGAATACCCTTCGTCACCTTTTTTATTTTAAGATTAACTCCAAAGATAAAGCAATTTACGCCTTAGGTGTGCATTTTATGAAAGCATGAACTGAAGTGCACTGTTTTTTTAGTAGAAATCTATGGCACGTTGTCTATGGCTTAAAATATTTCCGTAATAGTAGTCACCTTCATATTTTCCTGAACTCAAAATGAATGAATCCTTCTTTTTAGATTAATGTACTGACTGTAGAGTTAAGAATCCTATTCCTTGTCTATTCACTCATCACCATATAAATTCTTGTAGATAGCAAAGTTGATGATTTGTCAATATTGCATGATACTATTAGAAAAGAATCACAAATGGTCATTGGTTATAGGTTATTTTTTCAACCTTACTCTTTCAAAACTCAACTTAATATTTTTGCACCTAATATATCTAGACTTTAAGAATTCAATTGAATTAAATACTTTCATCAAATACTCTATTTACAGGGCTGGGGGTGTAAAGTAAGCGAGCTTAGAACGTGACTTTAGTGTACCAGATATAAAACAGAACAACCTTCCTTTCTATCTATAATGAAATATCTTCAACACTGGTAGAGTCAGAACTATTATTTTTGAAATCAGCTGTGTAATTTCAATGAGAAAAAAAAACGTTTTGTATCTCCTTTTGTTTTGTAACATTTTACTTTCCTAAAATGTAACTGAGTTTTTATTTATTATGATTAATGGATATGACTGTGTGTGTGTCCATCAACTATAATTCTCAGGTTCTCCAAACATTATCTTTGTCTCTCAATATTCTACAGATTAAAAGCAAAAAACGATTTTATGATCAAGTTTTTTTTTATCCCAATAATTTACTTGCAGACTTTACCTAACCGGTACTTTGACATTAACCACAGTTTATAAGTCTAGCTCTATACCTCTGGCGGCAAGAATAAGGTATCATTTCGTATCTGTGTCACAATGTTTAACTTTGCCACTGGCGCTCTTTACATTATCTGTATAAACTTTTACTTGCATCTTGTATAAGTACAACACTATAAAGAATATAAAATTTGTAGACATAAGTTAACCATGTAACAAGTTAAAAAGTCATAACATAACAATTACCAGCTTAGTTGAAATATACCTGAAAATTATATGTAAATCCAACAATATTAAAAACAAATAAATGACACAGATAAAAACGATAAACTATTGTAGAAAGAAGCAAAAGTTATACATGATAATCTTAAAAATGCTATGGGAACTACAATTTTGGCTACACACAAAGCTAACGACAGCATTATGTAGAGAGTTCCCCTTGACAAGTAAGTCACGATACTTGAAGTAACCATTAATAGACGATACGAAACATTATTGGTCACTGACCCTTAGAAAACCATTAATTCAACGCACACGATATTTTGATAATAGAATAGAAAGTGATGGTACTTAATAAACTTTCATTCCTTTTTTTTTATAAAGGTCAAGTAAGATACTTGTAAGACAAAAACAACGATGTCAAAACTAATTGAACAAAAGACGAAGTAGCGCGTAGGAAAATAGCGACAATTGTTATAAAATGATGAATGTGAATTTTTTAACTGTATCTTTAGAAGCAATAGAAAAGTGTTAAAGAAAATTTAGGCCTCGTGATGATGAAAGCTAGTTAAAATTACAAAGGGCAAATAGGAACTAGGAATGTAGATTGTATAGTTATCTTGACACAGATCAGAGATTCACATTAGTATGACAGTCTCATGTTTTAACCTGACGCAATTGTTCTCACGGATCTTTGTGAACTATGCACAACAATAGATATAAAGGTTCACTAACTTGCTTGGTAATTAATATTTCTAATTATACATTTTCTCTTCTTCCGTATCTAGTATCATTACATGGTTATGGTTAAGATATATGATCTTGTAGAAATCTTTTTGGGTCTAAATTGGAATTGGATATTGGAATGCATCGAACAAGTGTCCATAGTAATAAATTGGAATACGTAATTTTTTTACAATTTGATTTTACATTTTTTTTGTTTTTTAGCTATTACTTAAATCAAAAATTATATAAAATCATCTTCATTATTTCACTCCAGAACTATACAATAGCCATAAACCAATCGTAGTCAGCAACTTCTACCAAACTGTTATTAGTCTTTCTTAAGGAATCAACAAAAAAACAAGCAGTATTTTTTCAAAATTCAAAATATTGTTCACATGCATACGAACATTATGCAATTTAAGATCATCTAGATTTTCTACATTAGCTATCAAATGGCTTTCTTTGGTATTTTGACGTACATTTGTTTGTAATATTCCTCCTCTATTATTTTTATAGAATGTCTCATAAGTAGCTAGACGAGTTTTCTGTGATATCATTTAATCTTTCATCTATTATGAAGTAATGACAACGTTATGTTGGTAATTAACTGATTTGACAGCGACATCTATCAATTATCTTTTCATACACGCAATAATTATATCTAAGTTGTTATTAAATCGTTATAACAGCACATTAAAATGCTATTGTTCAATATCAATATCTTGCGTACAAGCAGCATCTCAATAAATACTTTTCCTTGAATTAGAAATTCATCCGGTGAGACACATTTACTTTTTTTATTAAGAAACGTTATATTGTTCAATCATCATTAATTATTAAATGTAGTTTATTATTTATATTTATATGTAGTTAGGTTTAATGTCTAGAAAAGTTAATATTCTCATTTGAATAGATGGAAATGTAAGAAAATACTTGGACCTATTTGTTCATTGCATGCATGCGATCGTTAGGCGTCTATGATAAATTCGCTTTTATGAAGATCGCTTCATAAGAATTATGGGAAAGTTAAAGAAGAAATTAATACCTTAGATACTATTAAAGCTTTTCCAGCAAGGATGAACAATCCGCCCATGGCAATTGGCACCATGGCAACCATCTTCATGGCGGCTCCCATCATCATCATCCCCATCATTTTCTTCATCTTTCCTCGACCTGGAATTTGCATTTGGTAGGATTTAAGTATGGTTTGAATACTGTAACTTAAAAGTGTATGAAGAATGAAATACAATTTGATTGATGAAAAAACTGTCTTGTATTCATTTTACTACAAAATATTTGGTGGCATTTTGACCTTTCTCAAGATTTGGCGTATACTTACTTCAATGCCAAATCATTTTGATTTTTTGAGAAATTTATGTTACGTAGTACAAACCAAAATATTCTATGTTCAAAATAAATCAATGGGGTTAATAAACCTAAATTTGAAAATAATTAGCTTTCCACCTCGCAGGCTTATTTGCGATCCCTGGTTTTATTAAGTACCTTGATTTTTTCTCTTATTCGGACAAAAAAATACGTAATGAACAAAATAAACAAACTCATAAATAAACTCATAATGAACAAAATAATACCTACTTTAATTAATTTAGACGTTTTATGACAAATGAAACATACACACGCAAATGTTTAAAAAAATAGGTATATAAGCGTGAAGCAAAGTAACTTTCATTGAAATCATATAAACAGCAGTTCCTCATCAATTAATTAAACGCAAATATTAAAATAATAACTCATTTTCAAGCAATTTTCATAGGTAAAAGGTACCTACTTGTGCTTAAATTCCGATTGTTTACATTGATGTAAGTAAGTAAGTTATATTATTTCCATGCTGTGATGAATGGAATATTTTAATTTCAACTTTTTTTTTTATACTACTTAGGTGGCAAACAAGCTTACGGCCCACCTGATGGTAAGCGGTTACTGAAGCCTATAGACGCTTATAACACCACGGGCAAAGAAAATACAATATTATATTTTCCCTGCCAGGCGCGTTGCCAACATTAGACAAGACACCGGCTCCCATACCCTCCTAGCCGAAACACAGTAATACAAGTGCATTACTATTTCACGGCGGAATTAGATATGGTGGTAGTACTTCCCCGGGCGAACTCTGCACTAAGAGTTCTACTACCAAAATTCCATCTTGAAAAATAATGATTCTAAAAAAGTATATTAAGGTTGTTAGAATTAGGACAATATGATTTAAATGATAATGAAAACAATCCCTAATAATGAAGAAGATATACAAAACTGTGAGGACTGCTTGTTTAAAAAAAAAAGAAAATGCTTATAGGTAACATTCTAATTGATTCTGATTTTTAATGATAATATTGTAGTTTTTATACAATTAAACTTATACAGCAGATATAAAATAAGCCTTTTTGAAGTCCATATAATACATATAATATATTACTAACTGTCTACCAAATACGAGAAGATAAGCAAAAATGTAAGGATTGTCAGCAAACACTTAAACCAATTAAATAAAAACTGAATTCATCATTTCAATCACGAGTTAGTAATAAAAACTATAATTGCTATTTTAATACCCTTCAAGCAGGCATTAAAGTCATAGAGTCAAAAGGTCACAGTCATTTGTAGCAATAAACAAATGATCAACAATGATCACGCGGAAACAGTGAAAGTATAATTTGTATGAAAATTTTATAGATAAAACGTTTTTTTACAATCTAAATCGTGATGTTAATCATAATTGTTCAATAAGAATGTAATATTTTGTAGGAAAGTTGGATTTATATTTTTATGTAAGTGTGTACAATTATTTAATAATGTATGTAGGTACGATGTGTCTGAAATTTGTAAAAGAAACACAAAATTTTATAACAGGGGTATTATTTTTTGCTTTATATAGGCCTGAGGTTGACCACAATGTCATCATAGTAAGTAATGATGTACAATGAGCTCGAACTTTCGGTGAAGGACAATGTCGTGAGGAAACGACCAACCAAGATAAAAATCTTTTGCCAAGTACCTATATTGATGTATTCCATCAGTTGCACTTGAGTGCCAGTGACCTTGTGGGCCTTGTTTATTATGTTCAAAAAGAATAAAAATAGGAATTAAAAAAGCTTAGCACCTGATTACAGAACTAAAATGATCAAATGATATCTTTAGTCTTAATGGAAGCCAACTACATGATACAAAAGACGAGAATCGTGATGTCGCTATTCTAAAGAATCATTATTCCCCTAGTTTTTGAAACCCATCATTGTAATAGAAATCTCACAACAGTTACTAGAAAATGCACTACTTGCAAAGCTGGACAAAGAACATTGTAGTCGATGACCATATTATAATTTAACGGATTGCTATTAACAGCTTATAGCAACATGCTTTGAGGTTTCTCTGAACATTAGTAGAAGCTGTTGCACCATTACACGAATTGATACGATTTAATTTATTGTTACTGTTATGCTCACGTGTTTTATGATATCACGAGTATAAAAAGTGACATTTGCATATTTTATTGCATAGTGAAAGCTAATGATGAAATTTCAGGAAGGAAAACTTTGTATCAAGTAGACTGATAAGAGCAAACATGTGACTAATTTAATTGTCTAGATTGACTCATCTGAAATTCATAGATAAAATTATATGTAGGTAAGATAGAAACAAATTCTGATTATGAATGAAAATGCATGTCACGAGGCAATGATGACAAAGTCTATAAGTAAGTAGCAAATTATTTCTTGAAAATGTCGCACAGGTATTCCATCTGTGAAATATAACGCGTCAAGAATTATAAAATGTTAATAGCTAGCTAATTATACTTCATGAAAAAGTGTGAGTTAAATTTTCGCTCTAAATATCATAGATTCTCTCTTTGTCGAATTTGAGAAAATATGGGTAAATGTAAATTTAAACGGACCCTTAAGTTAAATGACCGTGAAGATGTAACCGTTTTTTTGTTGTTCTTTACATTTGTTGCTGGGTGAGTATCATATTTTTTTACTTTAACACGTGGTGTGATTAATGTGTACCCAACGTTAAAGATGGTTTCAACATTTTTCTTGGTTCAATCAAAAAATATTATGATAAAGACAATCCACCTATCAATCCACCTATATTTAGTCCTGACAGATTGATTAACTTAGAATGGTTCGCAGAGTCTAAAATTCGTCATAGAACTATGAAATTTAAAGGATGTAGTTGTAACGTAGGGGTACACTAAGAAATAATTATCCGAAATGCAACCCCTAAGGGAACGCGGGGAAAACAAAGCGGCGGAAAGATAGCCTGTATGTGAAAATATGCAATCGTTTTTCATTTAATTAAATTTGTATGTTTGGATGTAGGAGGTAATCTCCGTAACTATTTTTGTGATAGATAGCCCATTTCTTTGGAAAGGATATATAGACTTTTTATCTCGGGATCATGGATAAATAGTTGTTTCTGTAGAGATGTAGTATTTGTATATTTCTAATAGATGATTTAGTGTTTACTATCGTACATCCAGCCTACTTAATTCATAAACTTGTTCTACATGAACAAATGGATACTATAATAATGCAACTGGTACCAACAGTAGGAACAAGAGTACTATGTTAGTTTTTATCCGGTATTACTAATGGTTCATCAATTAAATAACTAAAGATTATCGATGATTTCAAAACACGTTTTGTATGGATGCCGGAATTAATCAAAAAATTTTTTTTTACTAATTTTCTCAACTAAACTTTAGCTTTTGATGGTTTTAAGCTTTGCTTGAATATTTGCTTATAGGTACTAAGAGGCCGGTGAAAATTTCCTTTTTTTAGCAGATTATATAAATAAATTTGAATATATAAGAAATTTTGTATTCATCAAAATTAATATTTGCCATTACTAATCAATGCAATGCATAATTACCTTCCTCAACACCTTTATTAAGCTCCTGTCCAGACATTTTAGGCAGAGATAATTGAATTGTCCTTGAATTAGCAAAAGACGCAATCCTGTCCCATAACATATCAGTCAAAGCTTCATCCTTATCCTGAAGATTTCTTGGCAACGTTGCTTCTATTTCGTTCTCACTAATCGGAGCTAATTCACCATCTGAAGACTTCACAACTTCTATACCATCAACAAGAGGTATTGTTTCCATCCTTGCTGCTCTGTCGAAGAAAAGAATTGCCTTCTTCTTCAAGCATGGTACAATACCATCGGATCTTTGGCAATCTTCGTATAACTTCATAACATATCTGACACCAACATCTTCCCTAGCAGCTGCGGCTGTCAGCGCAATAACAACTAATAACACTTTAGTAAACATTTTGAACTTTGATGTACACAGTACGATTTGATAAAAAAGACTGCCGGTTTGCATGCAAGCGCCGTGCGTATTTATAGGCTATGTACACACTACAAAAAGAATCGCCGGCCTTAGAACGGGGGAACAGAGTCTGTAAAGCTTGGATACACTAGACTCGTAGATGGGACGGTTGAGTGCTGCCAAGTTGTGTAGACTACGGTTAAGTTGTCTATGTGCGGGTGTGTAGCGAAATGGAAAATTGTTGTGTTAGTGACTGGTGATGAGCTAGGGTTGGTAAAATTAGGGATGGATGTGGCAATGAAGAAGAATTATCCATATTTTATATACTAATACAAAGAATATGATAGAACTATAGCCAAAATCCTAATGGTATGTTGGTCCTAAAAGATAAAAGTAGCAAAAGTGCACCTATTTGTAATTCTCTTGTGTTTCAAAATTATAGGTGTTATGACACTTGAGAACTTTGGTTGATAATTTATTGTCAACCCAAATGTAACTCTGCAAGAAAGCTTCATGTTAGGGTCAAAACTAAAATTTTACCCAATATATTCTAAATAATGTAACAAAGACACACTTTCCCATAAACCACACCATACAATGATTATATTTAGGCAACGCGGCAACGACCAACATTCAATCTATGGGAAATCATACTTAAGTACCGTCATTGAATCACATCAGCTGTTGATGTGAAGACATGACATGACTTGCAATAGAATAGCTTAAAATGTACCTTTTGTTAATTAAAGGTGATGACAATGTGATATGATAGAAGAAAATGGGTATAAATTATGCTAAATAGCATTGCAAGTTAATTTGTTGTAAAAATATAAGTGGGCATCTATTTAGCAATAGAAAATGATTAGTTAAAGCTGTTTTCAATACACTTGCTCGTAAAGTGACCCTTATTACATCGCTTTTAGGGCCGTAATGCGAGCTATAACACACGCGTGCATTATAATATTATTACCGCACTAGTGCGTAATAGAATTATCCCTACAAAGTTAAATTAGTACCTTACTACAAGTTATGTGCACTACATGCGAGTATTTTCAATTAAACCGGGTAATACTTACAGTTTTTTTTAGTAACAACAAAGAGATTTTATGCCGCTGAAATCCATATACATTTTTGGAATAAATAAATGTGTAGGTAGGTCTTTAATTAAGTCAAACAAACATTTATTTAATCAAATTATTCATAATTTACAATAATTTTTTAAAATATATTAAAATATTTGCATTTTATCACTTAAAATTATAATTTTGAAGAAGGCTGTATGTTCATTGACCATCCATTTGGCGCTTGAAAACAAAACTTGCGCGCTATTTCCCATAATTTAGATATTTTGTTTTTATCGTATTTGTCGCTGTGTGGTAACAATTGTGTTTGTTTTTTCCTCGCAAATTTATTGAAAAACGTCGTATGAAACTCTTGAGCTCTGCTCATTACACACTCGGCTAATTGACGCCCTCGCCTACGGCTGCAACTCACAGCCTCGTGCGTAATAAGCAACTTCGCTAACTTGTATCATAATATACTATTATGATGCTTGATTAATTTAATAATGATCAACGAGTATGTTTTAATGGGTTTCAGCTGCACTTGAAAGCCAGTTGTTTCTAGGCTTAGTTAACTCACTTTTGGCATAATTATTACTTACTATGGTAAAATTCCGGTCGAACACAGGTCTATACATAGTGAAAAAGTTTTTTTACCCAATCATTCGCAATCAGAGTTAGCAAATCAAATAATTTTCTTTTTATAATAGCATTCAATAATAGTTAGAAGTAATGGATTTACTTTCCATTATGATATTTAATATGGAAAGGTCATTACACTATATATAAGCTTATGTCAATAACATGTTAATCTTTACCCGAGAAGTGTCTAGTCATTACCTTCGTAGCTTTGAATTCTCCAGATTGTGCTTTGGTGAAGGTACATTTATGAAGAAACAATAGCGTGATGGAAGAGTACGTTGTAGTACCTAGCTAACACCCTCAGGTTGAAACTTAGTCACCAAGTACCTTCGGGTGCTATCAGACAATAGTACTTGAGCCAGTTTCTTTGTAGATATTTTTGCTTGGCCTCTCTTAGACTCATCATGACTTATGAATGTGGTCAAAAAAGGCTTTTACGTTCACACGTCCCATGTCTAGGAGGACTGGCTACGAAAAAGTGCATGACTGGTTTCTGTGGCATGCTTTATAAAAGTTTATGTATAGTAGTGAACAAATTTTCCCCTTGATGTTATTATTTCCCAATATGTGCTATAATACTTAGTTTTACATCTCAATTATCTTTGAACTCTTTAAAAAACTTGTGTTGATAACTTGTAAAATATTCTTTCTTAAATAGTATGGGTAATTATTTTGAATATGCCGCATCAATAATTACCAACTTTCATGTAATAATAGCACTCTACTTATGATACTACGATGCGCAAAAAAACGGTTCTTATGATTATTCTCAATTATTTTTTTTAATTTATCGTACCTACTTAAAATAAGATAGTATAATAAAAGAAAAGCATCTTTGGATATTTTTTGGTTATGTACGTTTTAAATTTTATTTACAACAAATATTTACAATCAATGTATAAATACAAACTATGATATATAGAAAACATCCTCAAAGCCCTCGCTGCTGTCGATAGGCAAGGTTCCCAACAGGCTGGCAGCGTTCCCTTTTTGGATGGCCAAGCTTATGCGTTGGCGGAAAAAGCTCCCAGCCCGTCGGTCTCCCGAAGCCTCGATGAGCTTGGATGATAAAATCTGAGCAAATCGGCGAGCCTCGAACCCCCAAGGACCCATGGTTATTATTTGTGGACTAAATAACAGCTCTGCAGTCACACATCATCATTTTAAACTTGGAATAGTCCTGTAGCTTTTTAGGATTCCGTGGTATTTTGCAAAAATGGAACCCTTGTAAATTCGTGATATCCATTCATCTGTACGTAACATTAAATTGAATCTAAAAAGATGGAATTTTGCTGGAATAGTACTTATTTTCGTCTTATTTGGTCCATATCTTATACTTAAATGTTTGTTTGTAATTATTTTTTGCAAAATATTCTTTTCCCAATTTTCTATTCGTTATATCTGAGTAATATTAAAAAACTATATGAGTCAAAACATTAGGATTGTTCAAATTATTATACGTATATAGTATATACACTAACGATTGCAAAAATAACTTAGTTACAATGATAATATGAAATATTATGGAAAAATAAATTAATAATTATGATTGGTACCTTAGCTACCCCTTATTTTTATTTTTTTACTTTGTATAGGCTTGTGTTTGACCACAATCTCACTATGGTAGGTGATGATGTGGCCGAAGGTGGTAAGCACACAAAGCCTAGAAGGATTTGGCGCTCAAGTGCAGCTGCCGGAACACACCAATAGGTGTTTGGCGACAGATTTTTCAACTTGAGGGTGGTAGCCAGCCAGGCGGGTATACTACAAAGTACCCTACCACCGTGCTATGGTTTCCTCACGATGTTTTCCTTCACCGAAAGCTCAAGCTCATTGTAGGATTCGAACCCACGACCTTCATGATGGACTTAATAAGATGCAATATGTTTCGACGACCCAGGACCGAGGTGCCTGGAGACGCATGATACGGAGGGCCGACCCCAAATACAATGGGAAAGGGCCCGGCAAAGAAGACTGTAAATTAATTATTATTCTAAGTAATCATTTACGTAGAATAATAAAAAATTACAGTATTCAATATTTATAATATTTCCAAATTTGAATAGTTCTTTGACGGACAAAAGAAGAAAAATCCTAGGTATACTTTTGTCCAACGGAATGAACCCACGACCTAAAAGTCCACAACTAGCACACTAAGGTACTGGGTCATCGAGACATATTGCATCTTATTAAGTCCATCATTACTCACTATAACATGTATGCAAACGTTTGCTTACTTGTTTTTGTATTAATCAAATATGGCTAGCAAAGAGATGTGTAGGGTACACCATCATTACACTCAATATTTACATTGAGTTTTATATATTTACTAGCTTCCACCCCACGGTTTCACTCGTGGTCCCGAGTCCCGAGTGCTCCGATCGCCACCAAACCTTACAGGATTACCCGCGGGACAAATAATGAAGATTTTCTGAAAAATTCATTGAAATCGGTCCAGCCGTTTCGGTGTCTATAAGGAACATATACATACATACATACATACATACTTTTTCTTTTATATATATAGATTCCGAGGTCTAAAAATATTTTATTCTAGACTTTCAAGGCGATGATAGCTCAGTGATAGTGACGTCAAATACTGGGGCGATGGTTCGAATCTTATAATGAGATTGAGCTTTCGGTGAAGAAAATGCGTGAAATCTCAATCTCACCGTACATTTGAATCCACGGCATTCGTGGTCACAACCACAGAACTATTATTGCTTTAAAATGAACTACTGCTATTTTTCGATTCTTTATATCGCAAATAGCCCTTTTATCACAAAAGAAGCTTAATCTCCTATATCTTACATTTACTTTTGAATGAAAAGTGCAGGTTGTCCATCATTTTATTTTTGTTGAATTGTTAATGTGTATGTCAATTTTACTATGGAATAAATATGACTTCTTTATATGACCTTAGGTACAGTTGAAATGTTTTTAAGTACAAAAATGTACAGGTAAACCTAAGTACATTTGTGTGAGTGAGAAGAAGGGAAAATTAAAACCCGCATCTTCAAGATTGAAGGTCTTACTTAGACCTTTAGTCTAAGTACCCAAACCTGCGGAGGAAGTAGTTCTAAATTTAAATAATGCACATCACTGAAAAACCTACCTAACCTATTGCATATACATTGAAGATTTGTTTACGATTTTATCACTATACTTTTTACTCTCAATTGCAACTGCCGGAACACCGGCGGGTGTTTGGAGATAGATTTGCAACTTGAGTGTGGTAGCCAACCAGGCGGGTACTACAAACCCTACCACCATCAAGTCCATATCCAAGCGGTAGAACACTGTCTTGTAGGCAATCCACCGAGTTTTTGCACATGATACTCCAAAGTTTTGGGCGGTGCTGTCGATAATATTATGAATGAGCTTCCCTAGATTCCGCATCTCTACAGTTATCCGCATGAATTGACGGTACGTCCGCCTCTCCGCACAGTTTCTGTCACCGCGCACAACTGCGGAGGACGAGGGTGTCGTGCTTTAATCGCCTTAAGACATTACAAGAAACTTGGCTCAGTTTTACCATTATGGATCATGGAGGGATTTGTCCACAATTACTACTGGGTTATTGAGATTTTTTTTGTCTTTTATCCGAGTGAGATATACTTGCGGTGTGGACTCCATAGGTCAAAATAATATTGAACAAAAGTATAACCTACATAGAGAAAGTTAAATTTACAATAAACGAAGCATACATTTGCCTTCATATGAAACTGCTAAAGAATTAATTATTTAAGTACAAAACTATGTATATGAAGGAAAAACATGACTTGAAATGTTTGATCTGCATTTTAATGGCCTAATTTTACATATTTTATTGCTACGTATGTGTACAATTAGTAATTTCATCATTCATGTTGCAGTGGTTAACGTGACTTACTTTTATTTATTTTTTGTAGTAAATTAATCTAACTAAAAACCCGTTACTAGAAATAAAGGGTTTAAAATTAATGTGGCAAAACCAAGGACATTGAATGCGTTAAGATTTAAGTTATTTTTTTATTATACACAGGTATGTATTTGACCACAATCACAGTATGGTAAACACTCAAAGCATAGAAGAAATAAATGTTGGACACTAGTAGGTGCTTGGCGACAGATTGAACTCACGACCTTTGTTACGCATTCAGCATCATCACTAAGCTACCATCGCTTCGCCTTCATAAGAGTCAATAATTAAAGAGCAGCCATCGAAATTCTTTTTATGCGTAACTCTTGACAGAGTGGTCGTGGTCATCATGGCCAGTTGGCGTGATTGGTAATATACCTATCTATCACGTCACAGGTCATGGGTTCGATTCCCACTCAGGACAGACTTGTGTGCATGAACATGTCTCTTTGTCCTGAGTCTGGGTGTAAGTATCTATATAAGTATATATTTACAAAAGAAAAGTAGTATATGTAGTATATCAGTTATCTGGCTTCCATAGTACAAGCTCTGCTTACTTTGGGGTCAGATGGCCGTGTGTGAGGAATAGTGTGTATATATATTATGTCTCGCTTCACGACAGTTGCCATTCTTCCTCAACTGCTGCACTTCTGATGCAGTCCTTAATGAAACCTATTGCTTTAATTGGATCGGTCAATTTCAAGAGTGATCTGCTACGAACTCTGATGCGAGGGAACCAGAGTACGGTTAAGAAACCTGTACCCTGCATTACTGGTCGAAATAAAATAACCTTTCTTCACAGACTTTACGCCGTTCATTAGATACAATTGTATGACAATTTTAACACTTTCTACGAAACGATTAAAGGTCATATAGGTCAGATATGCCTTAAGTATAATCATCATCAATTTGACATGGGAGGCACACGCTACGACGATTTTGTCAATGCGTAATAAAAAAATTAAATTTAACAAAACTGTACTTTCCACAGTAGGTATAATTTTAGTAATGTGTTTATCACTTATTGTTTTTAAATTACCTTCTATATCATATGCCTTGGTTAATAATATCAATGGTGATTAAAATAATAGAGGTTTTATTTTATAATTGTCTGGTATTATTTTTTTTTCTATCAATTTCATATATAGTATTTGGTGTTCGTCTATCTGTAAGTCACTATAGAATATTTCTAATCGTATTTAGCTTTTTGTAAACTCAAAATATGGTGATGCTTGGTTTGAATCCTGCACCGAGCTTGGAGCTTGCTGTTTAGTTCAGGAAAACACACCCTAATATAAAAAAAATATGTGCTGTCGGGGGACCCCCACCAGGAACGAAGCTCAATCTATACTATTATTATAAAGCGAGTTTATTTAGTTTAACGCGCTAATTTCAGGAACTACTACTACTGGTTCGAGTTGAAAAAATATTAACTCCTACAGCAAACTCCATATAGGCACTTCGTTCCAAAAAAAATCACCAAAAAGAACTTGTGTTCAATGCTTTGTGTGCTTACTACGTACTCGGCCCCACACAGTTAAACAAATGCCTATTTTAAGTAGAAAATAAATATTATAGCAGTGAAACCCAGTAATTCTACATAGCGTTATTGTGATAAAAATTCTACAATAACAATTATTTTATTCATTAGGCTATGGTGTGTTTAATTACTGCAATAACTGGCTGTACAACTCACTTTCTTGTGAATTAATAGGTACACACGCTGGTGAAATTGACTATGGACATTATATATTTTAATTAAAAGTATCATGATTTTAAATATTATGTGTTCGTAAATTGTTATGAAAACTATGTCGATTTTCAGAAATTCTACCTTATGACTGATTGTTTACATAATTTTATTTACTTACCATATTACTCGTCTATGTGAAAGCTACAAAACAATTTGTTTCTCAAACTTAAATCATAATCCTGTTTGCACAAAGGAGGCATAAAAAATTACAAAACAAAGGAGTGTTTTTTTTACTTTTTATTTTAGTCTAGTTTCGAATTTTCTTTTACTATGGATTGGATAGGCCTGTGTTTGACCGCAATCTCATCATGGTAAGTGATGTGGCTAAAGGTGGATTTAATACGGAAATGTCTCTCAAGAGCTGCCGCAGGTGTTAAAAAGCACCCTATGGTTTCCTTACAATGTTTTCCTCCACCGAAAGCTCAAGCTCATTGTTGGATTCAAACCCATGACATATGTCACGGCATTTGGCGTCACTATTACGGAGTTATCATCGCCTTCACTACCTTTTTTATCATGAGGAAATCCTCATAGGATACCCGACCGCCCCGGGGGGAGCGGTCGGGTTAAGCCGGACTTATACCGGCTAAAACCCCACGGTGGTCGCCATCTGCGCTGTAGAGAGGCTCAGGTTCTCGTACAGAACTCATACACAAGCCCCACCAAATGCGGCGCTAGGATAGCCCGTCCGTAGCTATAGTAAGATGAGTCGTGACCACAACGACCCATATCGTCCTCCTCAGGGCCGCTTCTGGGCACTTGGGGCCCCCGTACCGATTGCCCACGGCCCCGAAGGTCCCCATTTAGTCGCCTTTTACGACAGGCAGGGGAACACCGTAGCTGCAATTCTAAGCCCCAGCTACAGGGCAGAACAATACTTACCTAGCGTAACGTGTTGGTACTTAGTTTGAGCTATTTTTCATATGAGCATTATTACAAAAAAAACATTTGTTGTGGCTGACTACTACTTTTTCATTAAATTGAATTAAAAATAATATTGAAAGTTTTTTGTTGGTTTCATTGATAACCGTGGAGCCAATATCTCCAGCGTCTGTACACGCCATCTTTGGCGTGTGGCCACGTACATATAAAAGCAGAATTTATACTTGCTATGAGTATAGTAGGTTCTTGCGCCTGAGCAATGGCACATGGCATATTTTTTGTTAAATGAGTATTTTCATAGTTTTGTTTGCGTGGTTAAATGGGCTTGTGAAAAGTATATAATTATTCATGGTTATTGACTTTGCAGTCTACCAACCACAGAATATTGAATTAGGAACCATGAGTACCTACTCATATTTAAATCTTTATTAGAAGAGTTTAAAATGTACCTAATAACGTATTTCTTACCTCATTCATTTAAGCAAGAGACTTTATACAAACCATTTCATACTAATGCTTTGAACTTAAAAACCTGAGAAACATTATACATAAAAAAAATCGAATCGAACCTTCTGCATTATTTTTAGTATGCCAGAGAACCGATACACCCCAATTAGATTTTCAGATGTAAATGCGGTATAAAAATGTAATTACAAACACCTTTGTAATGACGAAATCATAGCTAAAAATAATAAATAATAAATTTATTTTGTTAAACCAAAAAGTTTTTGCATTAAATACTATTTTTGATCCCATATTTTTTCTGAATAAAAAATATCCATTGTTTTAGTAATTATGTGTATATCAAGTCATGAAAACCCCTTCAGGCGTTACGGAAATGATATTTTTACTAGAGAGAGGTTGGTTGAGGTTCAAGGATTTACGACTGTCATTATTATCCGTATCCGTAACTTGAAGTGAAAAAAAATGTTATTGACTAAATTCTGACTATGATTAGTTATGATGAGACAAAAGGTGGTAATCATGCATAGATGACTCTCAGTACAGCTACTGGATCACACTGGTAGATACCTAGTAGCGACAGATTCTTAATTTAAATGCGGTAGTCAGTCAGGCCTACCACGCAACAAACTTTTTTATTTCCACTGTAGTTAGGTTTATGTTTGATTACAATTTCATCTTGTATCTTTCATCTTGGGCCAAAGAGTTCTAGAGCCACTGACCGGCAAGTGTAGCGTAAGACGTCCACTTACAAGGTCGACGGACGATCTTGTATAAAGGTAGGCGGAAAACGCTGGTTGCAAGCCGCCCAAGACCGGTCCAATTGGAGATCCTTAAGAGGTGGCCTATGTCCAGCAGTGGACGTTTTGCAGCTGAGACGATGATGGTAATGACAATTTCATCACAGTAAGTGATGATAATGACAATTTCATCACAGTAAGTGATGATAATAAGCGGCTCTCGATTGCAGAGAGTGTATTAATAAAAATAATTGTTTCAGAGAGTTGTTTGCATAACTACTGCACTAATGTCAAAATGTTAATATGCCAATTTTTTTATATTAAATTAAAAATATTGTCACATCACAATAACATTTTTACTTTGACATAGTCTCATCCCAAAAGACTAAATCTTCTTTGTTATTATTGAATAAAAACCAACCCTAGCAGCTGCAAACATTCCGGAAGCACACATTAAGGTGATTTCTAGATTACTCTAGTAGAAATTAGTAATCTTTTAGATAAAGTTAAAAGACGGACAATGGAGTTGAAGGGTACCTATCTAGTGTTTGGCAGCAAAGCACAATATCTCTCTCAAACTATGGTGTCTAACAAAATCATAAAGAACAAACTAACAAATCAACAAACATACTTTCGCGTTTATAATAGTAGGGATGTTATAGTAGCATCGCCGATCAGCACTAATAATTGAAACCGATTATTCACGTTAATTAATATTCACTGTGATTTTTAAATATTACGATGTAGACTTGACATGATTTATTTGAAGATTAATTGCACAAGTAGCAAGTTCAACTTTTTATAATAAACTTTTAATTAAAATTCTTCAATTCAACATTTATCATAAAAAGTAATAGCTGAAATATAGCAACGAGTGCATCCACGTGGAAAAGCTATCTTACGCAGGATATCAGTTTTTAGTATAATAAAATATACGCCAAATAGATATACAGGTAAATAGAGATGTAGCTAAGATATTCTAACTCTATATTCTCTACTCTAAGTAGATAGGTTGCTACTCATATTTCTTACTTTTATAACTAGGTAATTTGTTTCGGTAAGTGAGAACCCCTGGAAAAAGTTTCAGAGCATAAATTTGCTGTGGGCATGCTACAATACAACTCGTAAACAGCTGTCAAGTTAGTTTTCCAACTTCCTTTGATGGAAGGCTTTACAAAACTGTTTCCTGATTTAAGGACTGGTTAAATAGAGTTGTGCTTAGTCTTGAAACTACTAAAGATAATTTATTGTTTACTCTGTTTTAGTTCAATTTGATATTTGGATGTATTTTTTTTTATAAAGAGCTAAAAATGTTTTTTTTTTTAATAACAGATAGCGGCAGTTCAGTAATACAAAAGCATGCAACGCAACTTTCAATATATACTCGTACCTTTATAGTTTGGGGAAGAAACTACAAAAAACATTTCCAAAATAGATTTTTCTATTTATTTCTATACTGGAATAAATAAATAGACACGAGTATCTTACATACGAAAATAAATTATAATCCAAACATTATCTTAGCAAATGTAGAGACAACGAGACATTCAATTAGCTTATAATTAGGTTTATACAACATTGATATAAATCGATTAAATTATGTAATCAATTGCACGCGATCACGTAGAATGATTAAGTCGTTTAATTACCTTGGGTACACAAGACTAAATTAAAACAAACATTAACAACAAAAAAAATATATATATATTTTATTCCCAAAAAAATAACATTATAATTATTTTTTAGTCCGTATTTTCACTTGAATTTCAGAGGAAATGTATAATGATAATCCAGGGAAAGGTTTTTTTTATTTGTTTTGGCTGTGTTTGACCACAATGTTACCATGGTCAGTGATGATGTGGCCGAAGGTGGTAAGCACACTAAGCCTAGAAGCAACTGGCTCTCAAGTGCAGCTGCCGAAACAAGATGTTTGGTGACAGACTTTCAACTTGAGGGTGGTAGCCAGCCTGGTGGGTAATATAAAATAGTCTACTACAAAAATTCTAAACAAACAATTTAATCATCCTGACAAACCTTTATGTTTTCAATATAATTTGAATGCTTTAAAAGCTTTATGGATGAATGCCGAGATGGCATACAAGATGTGAAGGTACGGCGAAAAAAACATATACGCTAACAACTCCAAATGCCCAATTATATAAATTGGTTACGTAAAGGTTAGGATGTCTGGATCGCTTTTAGTGATAAGGCTACCCGCTGTATCAATGTTATTTCTGTATTTGTTTTATTTTCGTTTCTAATTTTTTTTTTTTTTATACTACTAGGTGGCAAACAAGCTTACGGCCCACCTGATGGTAAGCGGTTACCGTAGCCTATAGACGCTCATAATACCACCGGCAAAGAAAATTCAATATTATATTTTCCCTGTCAGGGGTATCACGCGTTGCCACCTTGAGACATGAAGTTGTTAAGTCTCATATGGTACACTAATAAATAGTTATCTATCTATCTAGGTTGGCGTACATCTTCCTTTGTTCCTAAATTTCAAATGCTTAATCATCTAACTGGGTAAGAAAAGATCTTTGATTGAAAGGAGAGATACATCTTTATGTATTATTTCGTATAGGCTTATGTTTGACCACAATCTCAATATGGTAACATCACTTGTTATGGCCGAAAGTATAAGGCACGCAGAGCTTAGAAGGAACGTTTTACTTGATGGTGGTAGCCAGCCAGGTAGGTACTGTAAATTACCCTACCATCGTGCTATGTTTTCCTCATGATTATTTACTTCACTGAAAGCACAAGTACATTTTTTTTTTATCCCACATTGTCGGCAAACAAGCATATGGCCCACCTGATGGTAAGCGGTTACCGTAGCCTATGAACGCTTACAACACCAGGGGTATCACTCGCACTTTGTTGACCCTTCCCCCCTCCCCGATGAGCTCTGGCGACCTTACTCACGCGTAGGAACAAAACTATAAGTTATTTGGCTGCGGTATTCTGTAAGGTGGAGGTACTTCCCCAGTCGAGCTGCTCTTTGAGCGACATATCGCTATGCTCTACCTCTCTTAGGATTCTCATAGCCTTTGCCAATTATAATTACCAATGAGCTATCAACTCCTTTAATTTACGGATGTATGGACCACTCCATTTTTAAAACTAACTAAGCTATCAACATTAATTATCTTCATCATCATTATCCTATATTCATCAACTTCTAAGCGAAGACCAAGTAATTTTCTGAAATGTGCATATCCTGTACTACTAAAATCATACCGGAGTAACAAATCTAAAATTCAGTGAAAAACTGTTCCAGTAATGATAACAAACAATTTCCAAAGAGAAACAAATTGATGAGTAAATTTAATATAATTATTTCACCCAATTCTATAGAATAATTTCGTTTCATACTGTAACAATTCCTTTAATGAAAACTGATATTTTAAGTAAGTATACGATGCTTAGTCATAAATTACCGATTTTAGATTTTTTGTCGAACAGGCTACGAAACAGCATAACGGATTTCAATAAAAAAAATGAGATTATTACAGGCATTTTAACATAAATTGTCATATTATCTGATCCTCGAGAATCGTGGGTGAAACCACGGGACAGAAGCTATCTAGTTATCTCGTAGCAACCTGTTTCTGAATTGTCACACTTTGGAACTGAAGTATCGATATGTAGGCTGTCTTTAGTTTACATTTATAATTACGTAGTACCTACCTACTACTATTCTAATTTCCCTTCTCTCTCTAATTTTATTTTTCAAAATGTAGGTGAATCTGCAAAACGGATACAGGGATACTAGCCAATCATAAATATTGAGAGCAGATTACGCATCCCGTATATGTTGCAGTCATAAAACAGTTTCAGGTTTTTTTTTTTTTTCTACATAGGTGGCAAACAAGCTTACGGCCCACCTGATGGTAAGCGGTTACCGTAGGCGTAGCCTATAGACGCTAAAACAAATAATTTTATTTTTATTTTACATAACAAGCTAATAATGTTTTTTTATAAAACATTTGATATATTAAAATTTGAGAAAACTAGATAATAATTGGTCCTGTAGTATAAAGCGTGTTAAAAAAATTGCTTAATAGTTAAATTAAATTGCCAATCGTATTTTTCTCAAGATTGTTTTACCAAAAAAACGTTAATATGATGGGGTTTTTGTCAAAGTAGCATTCTTTATATTCCTGAAGATGATGAACGGACTATCGCGTATCGATTTTCGTAGTAGACCCTCTGGCACAGTGGCTTGTCTTGCATGCCTCTCTAAATTTGCCTGAAAATTATTTGCTATTTTTATTATTATTGAAGTAGGAATGCGCTAAGGATGCAAGTTGTGTGGTAGAGATCACTATTACTAATAATTACAATAGTTTATTATACTCTTAGTTTATTATACTCAAACTGTTTTTTTAAGTATTTCTTTTATTACATGTAGTCTAAAAACAAAAGACTATTTACCTATCTCCTAGAAGTTACAATGATCATTTAATCTCATATATTTTGATCATTTGAAATTTAAAATCAAAACTCTTTAAAAACATCACTAAACACCTTTAACTAGACATTTTATTAAAAACCTGTATCGCAAGACGACCTTGACATTGACAATCCGCATCGTCAGCATGATAGCAAACACCACTGACAACTTACACACACTCACCGCACGCACACACGCACAAAAATAAACGTGCACATGCACGCCTCAGTGCACGGCCATACGATGCAACGATTGCACGCTCTAAAAGATTTATAGATAAATACAGTTCCCGGTGAAAATAGATAAATGGCAGTGAACATGTATTTTCTTTACATTTCAATTGGCGCAACCGCACTGACCGGACATCGGTCCAGAGCTTTTATAAACGGGACACCCGCGGGTTTTACATTAAAATGCAGTGCCGCGGAAGCATTGTCCTGTTGTGCTTCAGTGTTCTCTCCGTCTCAGCTGACACGTTCGGAACCAGCCTCAAGTTCCTCGAAAGGATATACGACAACTGTGAAAGGTCACAAGAAATTGTCAAGTGCTTGAAAATTCAAGGCGCTAAGTTAGCTGATCGGGCTGCTAGGGCGGAATCATTGCCTATCATAGATGGCATAACTTTAGTTCAACGACCAGACTTAGGAAGAGCATTCCCATCTGTATTACCCGATGGGGATTTGAATTCATTGCCTTCTGAACAAGTTGACAAATTGCTGCATTTAGCTGCAACAAAGCTGATGCTGTCACATCGGGTGGTCATATCACCATTGAGCGTTGGAGACGATGTCGGAAGATCACTAAACGAAGCTAGAGGGAAGCTCAAGAAGATGATAGGACCAATCATTGCTGGCGTTGCAATAAAAGGAGGTTTCCTCGCGATCGCTTTCCAGGCAATTGCTCTCATCGCTGGAAAGGCTTTGCTCATCGGTAAGATTGCTTTACTTCTCTCAGCAATTATTGGATTAAAGAAACTGGTCACTGGAGGAGAATCCCATGAAAAGACAACGTATGAGATAGTGAAGCACCCTCAAGTATCCCAAAGTCATACTTACTCCTCTTCACACTATGGCGGCGGCGGCGGTGACTTTGAAACCACCGGTCCTGGTGGCCACTACAGAAGAAGCGTAGAGGACGAAGCTGCTGCCCAAGATAGGGCTTACAGAGCCTACTCCAAGAAGCAGTAGGTTGTAGAATAAGGCTTACGACTCCATAATACAAAATTTACAACGACGACTCCGGCATATTTAATATGCATAATTATGTAAAATGTTCCCAAAATCATGTTTTGGGTTATTTTGCGTAAGAAAAAGTATTTATTTTAATTATTTTCATATCAAATGACACTAATTAGTATAGTTTAAGATTATTTATTAATGTTCATAATTGGACGTATTTAATCTGTAGGTATGTTATCGACAATATTATAAAAATGTTGACATAAAGAATAAAGTTTGATTTGCATGTATGAATGTATTTTAAGTATATTAGAAAGAGTTTTATAATCGTTTGCACCAACATAATAATGCTAATGGTACATTGAATATTTAATTAAACAAATTATATTCTGTATAATCGTAATGACTCGTATGATAATTATGTCAATATTTTAATTATAATTTAGGCTAGTCGACGGGTACTGTGCATTTTCTTTATTTCAGAAAAGTTCGTTTGTCTAATTTTGTATAAATAGATTTAAGTTTTAGTTCTTTAAATGGATCATGTTATTTTATTTATTTTGGTGCTGTTTAGCGTAAGTAGATAATTATTTATGTTCTGTAACATCTAATTTATTATGTCGATTCACGACAAGGTGGTTACGCGAGTACCTTTTATTTATTTGTATATTTATTTTATAAATAATATAATAATCGTGTACTGTTTAACCCTATCTGTAAGCGTAACAATATATAATAGTTATAGTAATATAATGATGATGATAAATATTCTTCAAGATGAGACAAAACCAACGAATTATGAAGTCGATAAAACGTTTTTGGAAACTGGAATTTTGTTTTATTTTTTGCAACGTCTCTATCGGAAAATCTTATAAAGGGCAAAATGAGGAAATCAATAAAAAATAGTTAAAATAATCATGTGTTTTTTTTAAAATCATAACCACAACTTTTATCGTAACTAAGCTAGTTAATTCAATTTGAATATTTAAAAAATACAAATTTTAATAAATTACTAGTTTTAGAACGAATTTAAAGTCACCGTTACTCACACACACACACACACGTACATTAAAAAAATACCTTTATACTACATAACATATCAACATTTCAGGGAAAAAGCATAAACATAATAATATACTTAATTAATTAACAAACAAATATTAAAAAAGAATAACCACAGTAGAATGTCACATACTTTCACAAAAACGTTTATAATTTTCATAATTTAAGTTTACTGCACTTATTATGCACGTTCACCTAACAAGCATTTTCATAATAATTAATACTCATTAACTACCAATTACAATCTATTAATCTATAATTATCCATGACACTAATCGGGGAAACATTTAAAAAGATGAATGATATCCTGATTGTAAAGTGCATTGAACTATCTTGACTCAACATCCAACGAAATATGTGTAAACGTAGAATTAGGCTCCCTACTAAATATTATAATGAACCCGAAAATGTGTATGTTGGTTTGTCTTTATTTTACACAGCAACTGAGCAAACGGATCGGCATGATTTTTTGCATGGAGATAGGTTATGGGCGACAAAGTTACATAGGCTACTATTTATCCCAGGGACACGAGTAAAACCGCAGGGTGGAAGCTAGTGAACAATATAAATACACAATCTATCTATACGTTTAAGATAACAAAAACAAAATACATTACAAATCACTTCTAATAGTAAGCTGGTTGGTAACCCTATCACCATCACAGGTCGTGGGTTCGATTCTCATTCGTGACATCATTCTTTCCGGATCTTCTCAATTGAATGCTGACTTCCAAACCAGCGCGGTTGTAAATTCAGTAGCTTTAACGTTCATAAGTGCCCTCGTAGGGCCTAATGGTAGCAAGGTAGCAAGGCAAGCCTTGGTGTTGCAAGCGTTCATAGGCTACGGTAACCGCTCACCATCAGACGGGCCGTATGCTTGTTTGCAGACAACGTGGTAATAAAAAAAAAAAGAGTCTGGGTGTAATTATCTATTTAGAAAAAATTGGGAATTGGCATCAAATAGCCATGTGTGAGGAACGCCCCATGGATATTTATTTCTTTTCTGGGACATTCTGGGACATTATTCCTCACACACGGCCATCTGACCCCAAACTAAGCAGAGCTTGTACTATGGAAGCCAGATAACTGATACACTACATATATTACTTTTCTTTTGTAAATACATACATATATAGATAATTACAACCAGACACAGGACAAACCGACATGTTCATGCACACAAATGTTTGTCCTGAGTGGGAATCGAACCCACGACCTGCGGCGTGATAGATAGGGTATCTTACCAACCACGCCAACCGGCCCGTCGATTTAAATCATATATCACGATTGTGGTAAGACATAAACTTATCCAAAGTAAACGTAAAACATTTAAGCTAATGGTTTTTATACCCAGTTACTTAAGTTAAATTGGATGTACCTTTTTGCGAAAAACGGATCTTAGTTGATTTATATCTCGATAAAAATACGTAGATTTTGATTCTTAATGAGTATTTAAAACCAACATAAATCAAGTCAATACGAGAATCATTAAAACTGATGAACAGCAATTGCGAGACATTAATCGTGAAATAATTGGAGCAGCGATGATATTGAACATAAAATAATTTGACAACAAACCAAAATTGAAAATATCAACGTATATTATGTCCTTGATGTTTCATTTAATGATGGAGTTACATTTTTAATAAACGTCAGATTGCTTAAGGCTTTGTTTTTAATATAAAATGAAATTATAATTGCTCATCTCCTTACATTTGACAAAAAGTCTACATCATAGTCAAACAATACTAAGACATAAATACTTTTGAATATATAATAACATAATAATATAGTATTATAATTGATAAAATTTTAAAACTATACATAAATACAGTAACAAGATCGTGACATCAATTGCGTGTCATAGATAATATACTAAAGTAAAAACCATAGATGTTATCAGGACCATTGTAGCTGATAACCAATTAACTCAGACCTGAAAACAGCTGGAGCGTAAACTAAACAGTTAACCATCAGAGATAAAAATTAGGTTGACTTAATCATGGCTATGCATGGTCAAGTAAAAACTGTAAGAATTGATGATGATTTTGATGCAAGTAATGATTCAATTGAAGTGTGAAATAAATTAGTAATAGTTAGGTCTGGTAAAATACTTGCACATTCATTTTAAATATTTAGTAAGTACTTGAATGACTAATTCTGGAAG
Organism: Tetheella fluctuosa; assembly: GCA_951216915.1. NCBI lineage: Eukaryota > Metazoa > Arthropoda > Insecta > Lepidoptera > Drepanidae > Tetheella > Tetheella fluctuosa. The sequence goes on from OX578238.1 coordinate 5,449,328, forward strand.
CCTGATTATTGCTTTCTATGGTGCTTAAATTATAACTGGTGAGTTACTAATGTTAATAATAATTAATTATAATTAATTAAAACACCATTACGAACCATTGAACCAATAAATGTATATGTAAATAAACAAATTAAGCAAATATGATGATGTGAAATCTATGAATCTTGCACGCATCGCATCGTTTGAAAATATTGACGTGAAACACGAAGATGTTACACGCGACAATATAAAATTACATTTCATGGTATTCGATGAAAAAAAGATGAAAGTCTAGTCTCAGATGTAGTGGTAGCTTATTATAAATTAATTCGACGCCTGCGCACGTTAGATACAGTTGGTCAGCAACGCTTGCTAGCCGCCCGGTATTCGCTATGTAACGTTTGATAATTTTAAAAAAAGTAGCATCACGTTGGCCGAGAAAAAAACAGTTTTTGTAATAGCTACAGTTTTACAATAAATTTTATGCAAATAATTTAGAAAACAAATCTACATAAAAATTTGGTAACGTTGGTTTTTGATGACGAAATTTGCTGTTGATTGAATTTAGTTTTGTCTGCGAGATATTCTCTAAGGATTTTTCTTTTTTTTACCTTTTTACATTTTATGCCAACGATTTGTTTTGCTGATGCTTCGTTTTTTCATTTTCTCTGGTGTGGCAGCGGCTACTCAAAATTTTTATATTTTATTCCCATCAGTATTCTACAATATGACGTGCGTGTTGCTTTATATTTTATAATTAGTATAAGCTTTAAAATTCTAAACAAATTCCGTACAACTCATTATATTAAATGACTGCTATTACACTAAGTAAGTCAGGCATATAATTTTGATGTTACTGCTGCTCGTTGCTACAATGAATAGCTAAATTCTTCCTAATTTCTTTTGAACTAGCTCGGAACCACTTCCTACAACTTTTAACATGATCCCCGGGTTAAAAATTTTCCGTATGTTACCGTCATTTATTCGTTTATTGTTTTTGAATTAACAACAAGTACTTACAATAAAAGTATAGAATACAAACTATAATATTATATTATAGAAAAATTCCTCAAAGCTACCGGCGTCACCGATGGGCACGTTTTTGAATTATATAACAAAAAAAAATTGATTAATGATTTTTTACTAATGATGATATTTTCGGAAAGTGAAATTTTCTTTTTTGTATGTAGAAAAGAATACATTTTGATTAGACAGGAAGTTTTAATATAATTACGCTTGTAGTGCAATACAGGTTTGTTTACGAGATTTTTAGAAACCTCATTAACTTCAATATAAATACAATTCTAAATTAGTACCTGGAAATTTTCAATGTTTGTTGATTGTTTTAAAAGTGAGCTGAAAATTAATATCTGACTCCTCCCTATTTGAAATAAAGAAACTCAAGAAGTTCCTAAAGTTTTCTCGCGTGTAGAAACGGGGCAATAAGTGTAGTTTCATACTATTTAGAGCGTGTAATCGCACATATACAGGATGTAGTCAATAAGCGGGACATGTGAAAACTAAGACGTTGAGTTACTACTTGAGGGACTTGATTTATGGATTGAAACAATGTCCGTATTTCGAATCATATATTGCCGGAAGTTGATAATTTTACAAAGATCAATTTTAAAATTAGACGCCGAAGAATTTTGACTAGAAGACTATTTACTTATTTAATATTTATGGTTACCCTAAATTGATTGATCTTAAACAGTGTGCAATATCTGTACATAATAATTATACATTGATTGTAAATATGTAAATAAAATTTTATAATAATTATACTATATTAAAACGATAAAAAAATGTAAATGTAGAAAATGATAGATAGTAAAAAAGTAAGAAATACAAAATGAAACTTTGACATGAAAAATTATATCAATTGACCCTAATACAATTATTATCCAGTATTAATAGGCGTCCAAGCAAAATTTCTAGCTTGTCGTACTTTAGTCTCTTCTCTTGAATCGTCCATATCTTTCTTAGTTATAAACAGCCTCTCAAGTCTATCACGGAGTTCATCTGGTGTGATAGGAGATCCTGTTGTTGTTTCAGCTGATTTCTCTCTGAAGTGATAATCGGAATGATGTGGATATCTGTTGTAATATCCTAAAAGAAATTATATCTCCGTTTTATTATTGTTGCTTATTTAGATGTTTTAGCTAATCCTATGATCCATTTGACATTTTTTTTTATGAATCAATTATTATTTGTCTTCACCTTGATTCCTACTATTATTATAAATGTGAATGATTTTGTATGTTTGGCTATTTAGAGGTTTAGATGTTTGTGACTCAATAACGCATAAACAGATAATGAATTAAGATGAAACTTTGCAAATTGATAGATCATGCCTTAGAATAATATATGAGGTACTTTTTATCCCGGGAAAATATAAGATCCCTCAGAAACAAGGGTGAATTTGTGGGATAAAAGTTAGTATGATATAAATTTTAACTATGAATTATCAGCCGTATTTCCTAATATTGATGGTTCTGTTTCCATAGTATTAATAAAATAAGTTATGAGCTATTTATTCATTTATATATGAGTTTTATCTTTTATATTTATAAAATAGAACTGCAATAGACAACGTAAAGCCTAAGCAAGTGAACCTAAAGATTTAAAATTTGAATGAAATAATCCTTGAGTACCCTAAACGTGCACTAAGGGATGTTTTGAAACTGAAATTCAACACCTATGAAGGTAACATAGATAGGGAATTGCAGGTGAATCGCAGAGCAGAAAGCCAGCTTTTATAAGACGCCAAGCATTTTTATGCATTCCACATGCATTGAAATCTAATTAATTTAACATCAAATAAGCTTGACAGTATTTATAAAGTACTCACATAATATCCAGTAATATTGGGAGGCATTTTCAACTTTAATTGGTCTAATAATTAGGTCCACTATAGTGAAATCCAAAAAAATCAGAAGGTTTTGATACAGAGCAACGGCACGAGGTCATTGAACCTGCCACCGGAAACCAGAAAAGTTGTAAATGTCTCCAGATTTGATATTTATTTAGGTAATAGGCTTCTTTACGCAAACATTTCCTCTTTTAAAAACTCTTTGATATTTAAGAGGCCTATATGTATAAATTACTATGTTGATTAAATAAACACTTACCTCCTTGATTGTGATGATCATTATAATGCACCGGATGATCATAAGAAGTATATGATGATAACGAGGGATTCCCAAAACCACCAAACGATGTTTGTCCTCCAAAACTTGAACCGCTAAATACTGTAATGGCTAGCAGAGCTAATTTTGCTAGTAAGAATGCCTTTTTACTAGCAATTAAAAGTAGACCTAGTAAAATTGGTAGTAAAGTTGAAAGTTGGAATTTGAAGCCTAAAAGAAATGGTACTAACAAATTCCTTGCTAGTAATCTTCCTGAAAGTAACAAAGGAAGAATAAATAAGACAATAAACTTTTCATGTATCATCGCAGGACTTAAAAATTCAGTGGGTATTTGATAGATGGCGTAGTGAAGTCAAGTTCAATGCTGTTATAACCTTGAATGGTTACGATTATTAGCAGTTCCAAGGTGAAGGCATAGATGGCGGTTGTCTTTATTTTGTTGATCAAATAAAATATATATTATAATTATCTATCTATCTATATAAATAAATAAAAATGGATCGCCGAAATATTTGTACGCGCATAACTTCCGAACGACTGCACCTAATTAGATAATTCTTTTATGTGTTCGTTATTGTCAGAAGGATTGTATGAAAAAAAATACACCGGGAACGTGGGTGAAACCGCGGGGAACAGCTAGTAATATATAAAACTTCTCTCGGATTTTACTTCAGTGTTTCATATTTTCGGACATAATTTTTTATTACAATATTGCCTAAGTAGGTACATTATAAAAAAATTGGCTTTCAAAACTACACAAATTATTTTGGTTGTATAAATGATTTGCTTTTACTAGTAAAATAATTATCCTAATCCTATCATATCCTAGCTATCCTAACTAGGTATAAAGGCGAAAGTGAGTTTGTTTGTTTGTTACCTTTTCACGCCTAAACCGCTAAACTGATTGCGATGAAACTTAGTACCCAGGTAGCCTATGGCTTGGAGAAGAATATAGGCTACTTTTTACCCCGGGAAAACACTGTTGCGAAACTGGGAACCCTGGGAAACACGGGTAAAACCGTGGGGTGGGAGCTAGTAAAAAATAAATTATTAAATTATGTATATACAAACAATTCAAACAAAATATCAAATTTTTGCAGCATTACTTATTTTTTTAAATTTACCTGTTGATATTTCGCCATGTGGCTGCTGCTGATAACTCCTATCCTTAAATCTTGGGTCCATCACAAACTCGAGAATTCCATTAGCTAGAGTTGGCCCAATCCTCATCACCAATCCAGGGTATAACCCACTCAAGTCCCAATGCAGTGAACGTTTAGATATTAGGTGACTTGCATCTTCCATTATAGCTCTGGAATTGGAAGTGCGTATTTTTCAAGAAAATTTCCCAAATAAATAGGTAAATAATGAGATCAGCAATCACTAATCTTTATTGAATAAAAACTATGAAAATAAGTTAGAAGAAAAGGTTAATGGTAGGTAAAGTAAAAACTTGAATAGTACAGCTCTACTAGAATTTATTCCACGGTTCACTCGCGTTTGAAGGAAATGTTTTTTCAAGACAATATACTTTAAGTCGTTATCTAAGGAATGATCTATTGGTATGTTAAATTTAATCCAAATCTTTTCAACTATCAGTCATCGGTAATAAAATTTTGGAGTTGATTTGACACACTTACAAAGATTTGATTTTTTTATACTACCTACATATACCTTTATAGATTATGGTATAAATTGAAACTTATAAACGTTAAGTCTAGTCGTGTAAGGCTATTAAAATAATACCGAAAATCCATAGGATCCTTATTAAGAAAGCTTCCGAAATCCCTCGGTGTCTTCTCGTCTCGAACAAAAGATATGCCATTGGTCAAGCTGAAAGATTCCGTTTCATCGTATTTGTTCAGTTTATTCAATAACTCTTTACCAAAACATACACCAACTTCGGAACTTCTTTGCACACTTAAACAATTATTCAATTGAGAATCTTCAACATTATTCTCTTTTAACTCTTCACCTTCTTGCAATTGCAGTTGTATCGGTATTACTTCAACAATAAGTAGTGTAAATAGTACAACAAATTTTAAAGGAAATGACCAAGCCATTATTGTAAATGAAGAATTAACTGGTAATCTTGATGATAAAATTTATGAAGAAACCAAAGTAGTAATTGTAAATAAAGTAAAAAATCTACATTTCAAGGATTCACACGCAGTGACTACCTTCACAGATGGATCAAATGTTACGTATAACGAAACTGTAACTGGTTCTCCTGTGTTTTATAGACTTTCTTTGTTATGTCTCGATGAACTTTGCCATTGTTTTGGTAAGTACAGGGGCCTCGTTACGGACGTTTCCCACGTCCGAACCAACAATAGGGTGAAAATTCGATGTAGATAATTTGCAAAGTATCTGTGAGAGCTATTTTTGTGATGCCATCTGTTACGGAATATTGCATAACGAAGGTAATTTTATTTACATCCGAATAAGATCTACATACTTATTTCGTTTTTGCTATGGTTTGAGAACATAAGCGATTTGTTAGTATATTTTTATATATTTTGTGAGTAAGAGTTGTATTAAGAGCAAACTTAATAGATTTTCCTTTCCTATTTTGATGTTGCCTACCAAACCCTTCTATAGTCTTATATCAATTGGTATTACCTCATTTATTAACGAAACCTTTTCTCAAATTTAGATACTTGAGGACGATCTCGATAGCGAGTCACCACGAAGTATTTCACATACATTTGATTGGTAACTTGTAATAATAATTGTTATTATTCCGGGACATTATTCCTCACAGATGGCTACCCCAAACTAAGCAGAGCTTGTGTTATGGAAGCCAGATAACTACATATAATACGTAACTTTTGTAAATATACTTATATAGATTATATGCTAGTGTCTGCATATTGTCTCGACGATACGTGACAGGCCATTTACGAGAGACATTTACATGAATTTCCATTCGAGAAATTAAATTAAAGCACTGGATGCTTTAAGGATTACGGGAACGATGTGTTTTAGGGATGACAGAACTTAATATTCACTAGTATATATATACGAACTTCTAAATGCAAATTTTAAATTGGTATTTGACTGAAATATTGTAAAAATAAATAAAATAAATTTAGCAAAGGTATATCTTGTAGTTTAATAAATTCATCGAAAGGTAATTAATTCATTAGTTGTTAATTCAATCAATTTAAACGTTACATAAACTTATTATGTTAAATGTATTGGCAGTTAAATTGATGACTTAAGAATAAGAAAAATAATCTCAATGATCGTACCATCATCATCTAAATCTACTTAATCTACAGGTGACCAAAGAGCTGGCGCTTACCTTGGGCAACGTATTAGTCTTGCAATTCAACGAGGTAACGTCGCCGGCTTTTTGGGAACCATGCCTGCAGGTGGCGACCTAAACGCAGTTTTTTATCTTTAATTATTTTCATATATTTTATTTTAATATTTAGTTTAAGTACTAGTTAAGGTTGTTTTTTTTTATTTGAAATAAGTAATAAAAAATAAATGTAATAAAATAAAAAGTACAATCTGAAAAAAAAAAAATCTACAAGATACGATAAGGTTTCATAGTTTGTTAATTGAAAGGCAAAATCGATGATTAAGTCCAAGATATTTTATTCAATTCAAAATGTATACCTATTTATCTAGACAAACTAAAATAATCTAATGTTCGATTACTTTTACTTTAAATGTTAAAGCATATTTAACATAGAAACAAACCATATTCAATACTAAAAGCGTGTAAAGCCTTTGACCTCTTCATTGCTACATCCTGCCATGCTAAAATGTCTTATTTTACACTATTGTCATTTGATTTTCATTTCTAACTTTATCTCGCTTGAGTGTATTTTAAAGTGTAGTTAAACCGACTGTTACGTCATATTTATCATTTGGAAGAAGTGAAAGTGTTATTTTCTTATAGGTATATTATGTCCGGCTTGTGTTAGTAAAAGTTTTGTATGATGTAATGGTTTTTTTTTTTTGAGTTCTTTATAATGACATTGAGTGTGTTTTTATTGTGTGATTGTCGTATAAATTTTCTTCATTAATAATATTTTTAATAAAATCGTTTACAACTATTTCGTTTTCGTATTTGTTTTATATTTTATATATAAAAATCAATGCCACTTTTCGTTGTAATTTTATAACTCAAGAACGGGCTCACCTATCCAAACTAATTTTTTAGGCTTTGTTCGGACTATTTAGTAGATAGTTTATGTGAAGTTTGCACAAAATCGGTTGAGTGGTTCTTCATTTATCACATTTTTTGTAACAATAAATGGCGGATCATTTTTTCTTTTTTCAGATGGGGATTGTGCTAACAAATTGAAACATTTTTCAATGAATAAATAGGCTTTGTTTCGTTGAAATTGGCTAACGGGGAAAAGTTATAGACATTTTATAAAGTCTGTATAAAGTCTGCGCGAGCGAAGCCGCGAGCAAACAGCTAGTATTTAATATAATTTAAACCTTTGGGTAAGTACTTTTATTATTCTACTATCTTACTTAGTTCAAGTTGCAATGAGTACAATAAAACCATCAAAGGAGGATGCCCGCGGATAGTACTCTTGAGAAACGCATTGTGTCTCATAAAGTTAATGAGTATCAAAAAGCTAAAATAAAATAGTATTTTTTTAATATGATCTAGTTATTATTTATAATGGGATACTTTTTTGAGGAATAAAGAGTATTTTTTTTGTTTCCGGCATTTTTACTATCGCCTGTCAATGTTAGGGATGTCCATTTCTTCTATTGCATGTAATGTAATTCACGATATCGATTCCGTGTGGATTGTTCGATTTTATTTATTACAATACTGGCAAGCAGGCAGGCGGTCCACCTGATGGTAAGTGGCTACCGTCGCCTATGGACATGGATTGCCAGTGTGTTACCGACCTTTATAAAGCCTAGACTAGACCTAGACTGTCGCCAAACACCTATTGGTGAGTTCCGGCAGCTACACTTGAAAGCCAGTTCTTTTTAGGCTTTGTGTAAGCACACAAAGCCTTCGGCCTTATCATCACTTACCATAGTGAGATTATGGTCAAACACAAAAATGAACCATAAAAAATGTGGCAGACCGTTGTTAGCCATTTTTTTATTTATTATTGATACTGAAATCAGAATTCTTTCCGACTCGCTTGAGTAAAAAAACAATAAACAAATAAGATAGGTTGATAAACAACAGAGATTTTTAATCTGTATTTTATTAGAAGATATATCGGATTATTTAAATCTTTTTTCGACACGGGTACAACCCTATTTGACATTTTCGTCTGTCATATTTTTGACAATCAGTCAGTATGTATTTTCTGTTCGGTTTCGGTTTGTTTGTGTACAGAGTTTGAGCTTTTTAGTTCCTCATTTACTGTTACTAAACCATTGAAAATAACATACTTTTGACGCCGCTGCACCGTGCATGTCTGTGTTGTGTTGTTTATTAGTAAAGACAAGACTTTTTGTGATATATTGGAAATGGCGACTGTGAGACGATGTCTCAACTTCTTGTAATGATGGATAGCCCATTTATCGAGGAAGGTTATAGGCTCCTTTTTATTCCGGGAAAACGTAAGATCCCTCTGAAAACCGCGGGGTGGAAGCTAGTTATCTATATAAGTATATATTTACAAAAGAAAAGTAGCGTTATATCAGTTACCTGGCTTCCATAGCGTAAGTTTTAACACTGAGCTACTGGCTATCATAATGACGACTTCTTCTATGCGTCTTCTATGCGTTTTAATTAATCGTAGGACTGTGAGGACCAGTCGGATTAAGGTTTGGTCGAAACTAACCTCAAAATATTAATTTAACTTTTGTTAAATATCTTGGAAATGCAATTACATTTTATGTCGAATTTTTTGAGAAAATATTTAGACATGTCATAGAGTAGAATTAAGGTGATTTGATTAAGACACAAAAATCCTGAATGAAGTACATTTGTCCATACTGCCATGGGCATTCTCCTTTAAATCAGTAAGAAAATATATCGATAGAGTAAAATATTTATCCAAAAGACTTTATACATTCCTTCATGTTCGGAGCCTGATGACCCCTAAGGTTCCGTACATTACTCATCAACGACTTGCTTTCGCTGTTGTAGCCGGAGGGCCATCGGCTTTCTGTATCTCACGTGTTTTATGTAACCTTCCCCCCTCTTTACTCTCCCACATTACTGTACTAACATCTATTTACACTTTGTTTCTGAATTTTCCACATCCATTGAACCGTAACCCAATGCATTACAGTACAAAACTGCTTGTTCGAAAACTTAATTGCAGTAGTATTGAACTTGGTTGCACAACACCACGTCCGTAGTTCATATAAGTACAAGTATGTTTAACCATTCCATCAATAACTAGTCAGTCTTATGCCAACTGCTTAAAGTCTAATTTTGAGTGATAAAAATCTCTTAAAACAGGTATTTGCCGTGATCGTCGTATAATACATACAAATTTACTTTTGCTGCTATAAAATTTACTCTCTTGATATTGAACATTAAGGTATATAGAAATAAGGTTGTTTTTAGTTTAATACGTCGCTGTAGTGTGTAATGTGCTTTAAAGGAAAAGCGTCGGATGTAAACCGGACACAGGAACGCGTGTGAAGAGAAATTTCTTTTTTTTCTGTCATACAAAAAGGATGCCTTAGGCGCGATTGACACAAATATTTTTGGGTGATGTAAAACTATGCGTAATGTAAAGGCTTTGTTGGAATGCGGTTATTGACTACTACACCAGTATTGTTGAGGAATTCAGGTTAGAGGTGAAATATTTCGTTTTTTTGGAGAGATTTGTTCTTTGAGAAACCTTTTTATACTTGTACAAACATACATTGTTTAATATTTATCTGAAAAAGTGAACATAAATAATTATGAGTAATTACATAAATATCAGATATATCAAAATTATTATTGTAGGATATTCATTATTTCTTTAGATCTTGAATAGATGAATTTATATCGACTTTATACTTTATAAAACATAAACTAATCTAAAAAGAGTGCGGCCCACGAGTCTGTAGAATATAATAAATAATAATAAAAAATAAAATAAGTAGATGTTCATCCAATTTTGTGAAGCCATTACGGTGTGATTGAGTAACAAATATCTACAAACTACCGTATTCTAAATCTAAAGTAGGTTTACTACGAGAGAAATTAGAATAGGGTATTACACCCATTTTTGAAAACTGTCTCAATTCGTTCCTAAGGTACTAATAAGCCACCAAAAAAACACAAAAATTGTATTCAATCGATAAGTGCCATTAAAATGCATTTAAATTTTACATTTTCAATTTTCGCACGAAGTTTGATGAAAGCGCCATGTTACTCTACGGTCGTAACATTATTTGGTCTCTTGCAAGTAAATAAATGCGCTGATATTGGTCTCAATTGGACTTATAAAATATTATAAATTAAAATGAGCTATTATCCTTTTTATTAGTGTGCTGTTCCTGAATGCATGAATACTAGTGTAAAAATAATAATAATAATACTTCAATTGACACTTTTTAGTTTACATACTGCCGTATGACGTCATTATAATGGCAGCTACTGTTTGTTTCGCTTGTTTAGAAACAGATTAAAAAAACTGAAAACTTTGAAATGATATTTAAAATTAATTAAGTTATTTTATGAACTAACACTAACATTTTCCGACTGCTTATTGCCTAAGCTATATAGATTGTACATATTTAGATTTTTTCTCATATAGAGTAAAATACTATATTCATGGAAAGGTAGGTTTTTTAATAAAAGTCAAGAAATGTATTTATAGCGATTAAGCCAAAATCTCGAATAATATAAAACACCAATTTTTAAGAAAAAAAACTTATTAACTTAAATAAAATAAATGTGAAACTTTGTTTATGTGTAAATGTTTGTTACAGTCATGAAATTTGGTACAAAGGTACATACTTATGATCCTGGAATAAAATAATATAAGGAATAATAATATAATCCTTTTTACCCCGTTATCGCGAGTGAAACAGCGAAGTGGAAGTTAGTGTGATATAATTATATGAAATGTTAAATTTAATTTCGGTCCCATTATAGTAGGTACTTAATTATATTATTAAAATAATACAATAATACCAAAAAAAAAAAAATGATATCCCTATTAATTAATTAACTGATTATCAAAACATGTACCTACAACAAAAATTAAACAATAAGTATTTTTGATTAGTGTTTGTTTTTTAAATGCAAAGGAAGATTTTTGATTTGCAGTTAAATACAAATAGAAATTTGACATTTATTTAAACTTTCAAAATTATCATTAGTACGGTGATTTTAAAGATAAAAATATTATTTAGAGGTTTAGATGTCTTTCATTGATGATATTTCATTATCAGCATCGTGTTAATTCACATGAATTTATTTTAATTATTAAAATAAAGGACTATCGACGTCGTATAATTATTTACATGAATCCTTTAAAAAAAATACTACAAGAAAAAAGTAAAGCAATATTAAGTTACTCCTTAGTTACTTGTAAAGCCTTTTAAATTTCTTTTTAGAGAAAAAGAATCATTTTCTTGTTACATAAAACCAATTCTTATAAAATTACGACAGTTATTCAATAGTTTTATATTGTCTTATGAATTAAAAACAAATATTATTATGTCAATTGATACTAATATTTATCAATTTGCTTTTCATTCATACGTTTTTACTGTAGAGTTCGTAGTAACTCAGTTTTACGACTGTTAGTTAACTCGTTAATTGTGAGCACTTGGGTTCTTGTAAAAGTTATTTGCTTATTTATTTGATAATATTAATGATATTTTAAGTTCTAACTGTCTACAGTTTTTATATATTTTTACCTATAAAAAATATACCTGTATCAGAATTATTGAATGAAAACTATTTTTGAATTAAATTAAACAACTTACTAGATAAATGCTTCTTCCGAATAGCTTAATAACATTTTTTTTTCATTTAGAACCTATTTTATTAATCCTACTATAACATTATAAATGTGAAAGTTTGTATGTTTGTTACCACACAACTCCGTAACGCTGAACACGTATGGATTAAATTTGGCACACAGACAGAATATATTCTGGAATCAGAATATTAAAGCATACTTTTAAAATATAAGATCCCTCGGCAACGCGAGTGAAACTACGGGGTGGAAGCTATATAATAAAATACATTACGGTTACGGTACATATAATTTAAGTTGTTAATGTTCCAACACTAACGAGCGCTCATCGTGAAGTCGTCATGTAATATCACATCGTACAAAATGGGAAAGTGACATAGTTTTTGAGTTACAGGATGTATTCGGTTATTACGTGAACATTGTTCACTTTACTATCACGGTATGGTAATTAATTAAAAGCTCAACAGCTGTTTTTTTAGTAAACTATCTACTATTTGTCTGAGTACTTATGGAAGTATTTTTTTTTACTTTTTGTATACAAGTAAATTCAAATAAATAGAAAATACTCATCAGTTTAGAAATGCTAGATCGCAATATTAAAAAAAAACATTGTATACTTAGTCTGTTTCACCACAATCTCACTGTGATAAGTGATGATGTGGCCAATGTCACATAAAGGCTAGAAAAATAACAGCCTAGCCTAGCCTAGAATTTACATACTAAAAATATCATTTAACATAATTTTAACACATTTACTTTTACAACGAAACGAATATATTCCTCATAATTTTTATGAAGATTAGACATCAACGCGTTCTCATTTTTAAATATAATTTATTATTGATCCTTGTCTTGCTTTTTCACCCGATGTCACGAGAATGAGAGAGCACGCAATAGTTAATCGTTACTACACATGTTATGTCACGTATTTTGGCTATTCATTTTAAAGTATTGTTTTAATTTATATTAAGATTTATCTATATGCCAAACCGGTAAAAACTTTAGTATAATATTTATTATAATAGAAAAGTATTTTTCCTAATCTTGACCATTGTATGACTTCTTTATGATGGTGATTTCATATCCAAATGGCTGCCATCTAGTGAGAGAAATTGGAACTATACTCCCTCGTTTACACTGTTTCATGTTTTTACGGCAAGTAAATTTTCTAAATTTCAACTCTCTGGAATAATAAAGCCTTGGAATGTCCTCATTAACAATCGTCGCAGAATATGTACAATTAGTTTTTTTTTAATGACGTCACAACTGTTTCTTTCATATTCGTACTTTCAAATGAACTCTATAAATAAAATAAAAAACTGATACTTAGTGTAAAAAAAAAACATTTAAGGCATTTAATATACAGAATGGTAATAAGGAATGGACCCTGAAGAGATAGTACCTTAAATATTGAAGCTAGCGAATTTTACAGAAATCATTATTACATTTTGAAAAGTAAGAAAAATTGCATTTTTTTTAAAGACATATAAACCAAAAAATTACTCCCAGTGACTCTAACTGTTCGTCAATAAATAGTATAGAAATTAATAATAATGTTATATACCAGTAGTCTGCACGCAGTAATGTGGGTGCATATTTTTTCATCTCATCTAACTTTATAATATAAAATGCTCGCGGACAGTTAGCGTGATCGTCCCACTTACTGCGAACGGCATTTGATCGTGATCGTGTCTTACAGTGATGAGCGTTAAGCTGTTAGTACCACCTGGAACTAGATTGACAACGTAATTTTTTTTTGCCATTTTTGCTCTATGGTTGCTATATCTATACTGTCAACTTTATGCTTAGTATTTATGAACTTATTAGTTGTGACTTTGTGAGTCACTTCTCATTTAAACTATGTGTGCTTACCACCTTACCATATGATGAAACTGTGGTCCGCCTGGCTACCACCTTCAACTTGAAAATCTGTCTCCAAGCACCTACTGATATGTTCTGGTAGCTGCATTTGAGAGCCAGTTCCTTCTAGAATTTGTGTGCTTACCACACACAGACCTTTACAATGTAAAACATTTCTTATAGGTGGCCTTGCCGCCTTCACGCATCTATTAAAGACGCGTCTGTGACCGCACACGCATATAATTTGCGTGTAACTAATCACTACATTGTTTAAAATGCTCGATACAAAATTAATATTGAAATCAAGAGTTTTTCTATTACATGTGCATGTTTTCTGTAAATTGATTAATTTTGATGATACATTACGTATTTTCGGTATGTGTCGCTTTTCTAAACCTATTTATTATATTACGGAAAGGAATTTTAATGAGTGAAGTAGGGGCAGTTGTATTGTATATACTGTAATGAGCCTAGGTGTAATGTCTGCTTTGGTTTGCTATTTGCAATTTTTGCACCAAGCATTTATGAGTTCAAAGTCAAAGTCAAAGCCATTTATTCAGTTTAGGCCCTAGGAGAGCACTTATGAGGGTCGAATTTACTGAAGCTATCACCGGTTTGGTCAGTCCTCTAAATTATATAAGATAATCTTTGTATATTGAAAAGGAAACCAAAGAAAATATATTAGAATTGAGGGAAGGTTGGTTGCCCTGTGATTCAGAAGGGAAATTAATGATCTCTATGATGAATCCAGACTGTCACTATGCTCTGTCGTTTACCAAGCAGTCATGTGAAAAGTCCGCTGTCTGAGCAAGGTAAGTAATTGAAGACTTTTGAAATAACAGTCTTCCTATTTCGATGACACCAGTCATAATAATTCTACTAATATTACAAATGCAAAGGTTTATGTGTATGTGTGTGTGTATACCTATGTCTTTTGGCACTCAGTTTCATTACAGCAGAATGGATTTGAATTAAACTTAACATATAGATATATCATACTCTGGATTAACATATAGGTCACATTTTATCTCGAAGAAATATTAAGGCGACGATATACGCAAAATGTTGATTCTAAATTAAGTTTTTCTCCGTATTCTTTAATGCCAGAGATTTGTAAAATCTTTTAATTTGTAAAAAAAATTGTAAGTAATGGCCAACTATTTTCCACTTCAGCTAGTTAGCTGAAAAGTAATGTTTTTTTTTTCAAATGCCCTTATTACGCACCCTGACACGTAAACAATCTATAGAAAAGTAATACAATATTAAAATTAACAGTTACTTATGATCATCATCTAACTTGTACAGTTAAACTTTGATATCAGATTCACTTCTAATTGAATTCAAACTAGACTGGTCTACTAATGTTAAATCAAACGTACTGTTGTGTGGACGAGTGTAACGAAATTATAAATACAATACAAATATTCTTTATTGAGAACACTAAATAAAAAACAAAATTTACAAATTATAAAAAAATACATTATGATAGTGAAAACGTTAGGTGGCCTTATCGCTGAAGCGATATATTCCAGGCAACCTAGGGATAAACTTGTGGTGTATCACATAAATATCTACGTAAAATACGTCCAAAATTATAAATATACATTTTCAACAATCTCGCCGTGATAAATGATGGAGTCTTAGTTGGTGTGGATAAAATATTTAAAAGGAAATTACCCCTTAAGTTTAGCTAACGGAACACACCTTGGTAGGTAATAGATCGTCAAATAAAGGCTCGAAACTAAACATAAAAAAAAAATACTACCACGTGTCATGTTTTACAATAGTTTACTTCACGGAAAGCTCAAGTTTATTGAATAATTTCATCCCACGACCTTCACCCTAAAGATAAACATTAGGATTAACTGAGCTGATGCATACCTAATTGAATAGACATATCATTTTAAACAGCCACTTGATTGATTTTATAATAACATCAATATTATAGACTACTTAACCCTTTTCTAACCGATTGTCCATCCAACTGCATAAATGCATCGGTGCATCCCTCTCAGTAACGTCCAGTGTACCGTGACTCTAAGCGCATATAAACGCATACAGTGCTCTAGATTTAAACACAGTACCTATATTGCCAACGACGTGCAAACAACGTCAAAATGGTATCTCATTACCTCCTGGTCCTGACATTGGCAGTCGCCGTCAGCGCCCGTACGGCATCCACTAGCCAAAACCAATTGGACCAAGGGAGGAGCTCAGAAGACTCAATTCTGGGTGACCTACACGTCGCATACGAAACGTATAAAGACTGCACCGGGAACGACGTTTCAAATTGCCTCAAATTGAAACTAGCAAAAACTTTGACGAGGATATCAAGAAGTGACGAGCTCTCACTTTTAAGTGGAGTGACTGTCACCAAAGATAAGGATGCGAAGGTCGAAGACATGGAAGTTGAGGAGGCGATTCCGAGAGGTCTTGATGAGAGCTCGTTGGACAACCTTATCTTGGACAAGATCGTTGGATTCATGCAGACTCATACCATCCAGGTAATAAAACATTTTCTGATGATACTTTAAAGCACTTTTTAAAACTAATAGTATTTTTGGCAGAAACAAAAATCGCAATACTAAAACTAAACTGATATAACGGCTCCAAAAGTGAAGTAAACACAAGATCTTTCACAGGTAGGTTAATTAATATACGTATGGTTATGGAGTACTGCATTTCAAATTGTGCAATGAAATATTTATCTTTAAAAACAGTCGCGCGAATTGATAATAAGAGTAACTTATTATATTAAATTTTCTCCTTATTTATACACAAATTCTACGTGCAGATAAGCACTTGTACAAACAAACTATTAACTGACTACAGACCTCCATAGTCTTATGTTTTTTGATCTAAGGTAATTCCATCTATAGATTTCTTCCTCTTATAATTATAATGATAGATGAACAGATGGAATCTCTGCTGATGTGGGAAACCTATGAGAATTCCTTATTTAATCGCTTCAAAAAACAGAAAGCGTGTTTGACCTTCTGAGCAATGGATTGACTTGATTTTTATGGGAATATAATCGGGAGGGTAGAGGATTAGAGTTACTTACTTTTTTCCTAGGATTGAACCACACGGGCAGAAGCTCTAATGTAGGTACTAGATGCATTTTTGTTTCATGTATTTAATATTAGGTCAAAAAACATTATAAGGTAATCTCCTTCACAATTTGACCAGTATTTTGCTGACGTTTGTTAGGTTTATGTTAGCTCACAATCGCTATTATGACACATGTTTATGCAAATAAAATAATTCTATTCTACTCTCTATTCTAATCTAGCAAGAGTTGCTATTGAGACATTGCACCATTGATTTGACCATAGTCAAGCTACACAAATCCTAGAAAGAAACATGCTTTCAAGTGAAGCTACAAATTATGATAATATTATTTGAATGCAAAAGTAACCAGTGGTAATGACGTCAAATGCCGTAGCAAAGGCTGTAAGTTAAAATACTACAACGACATTGAACTTTCAATTAAAATAACATCGTGGGGAAACTAGCTGTACTTGAGAGCTTCCCCTTTATGGCTTGTGTGCTTTTTTTCTTTATTTTATATAGGCTTATGTTTAACCACAATCTCACTATGGTAAGTGATGATGTGGCCGAATGTGATAAGCACACGAAGCCTACACCTACCCGATATTATCAAATTTGAATAATATGATTGATAGTAAAAACTGTACAATATAAAAAGGCTTAATAAATTTTGTAATTGATAGTCAATCCGTAATAGTGAGTGAGCATTACATCATACAATGAATGTCAATGTCGTAACAGTAATAAATCTATTATGGAAGTCACAATGGTGAATAATCATTATGCATTGAGTGTTCTTGATAGAGAGAGAAGAATTTCACTTTATGTTTTAATTAACTTATTATGGGTCTTGCATGAGGCTTTTTTTGTACAACATAGTCGGCAAACAAGTATACGGCCCGCCTGATGGTAAGCGGTTACCGTATCCTATGAACGCTTGCAACACCAGACGTATCACTCGCGCGTTGCCGACCCTTCCCCCCTCCCCGATGAGCTCTGGCGACTTTACTCACGCGCAGGAACACAACTATAAGTGGAGGTACTTCCCCAGTCAAGCTGCTCTTTGAGTGACATATCACACTCTCTAATTCTCCTCTCTTTTTCATTGATTTTTGCATATTTCATTTGGGCATTTTCTTTTATACATTTATTTTTTGAAGTTTCAATTGATTTATCATAGCTATTTTAATAAGCTAAGTTCTAGTGAATAAACTTTGCAGCTGACATAGCCACGTAATGAATATAAACTTTTTATATAGTTACTTTTAACAATCAATATTGATATTTATTAGCAACTATCAAAACGTACTTCATTTTATATAATAATTCTGCTCTTTATCAAATTGGAGTCATCTGTAATTAAAATTATACGTAAAGAGAATCTTTTAATTTTACACTTCTGTCTGGATTCACGAAATATCTTATTTTATCACCATTTATTGTAATTATGTTATTCCATTCCAACTGCAGCTGCCAATGCTTTCCTTCATTCGAACCCACGACCTTCGTCACTTCAAACTTTGGTATGAAAATAGTTTGTAGGTTCAATTTCAAGTTCACAGTCTATATCTCTGATAGTCTTTTTTCGCCATTTTTAAGTAAGTCTCATTACTAAATCAGCATGGCTCACCCATTTTAGGTTTTGTAAGGATGCTATCCCAATATTGTTTTTGACTGCTTTTCATATAACCTAAGCATACAAGAATCACAATAAATTCGAAGGAAATTAAAATAAAAAATAAACTTAATTGCACATTGTATTCATAATGTTTAATTAATTCACAACAGAAGTCACGCATGAAACATCTAACTGTAAACGTAAATAATAAAATCATCTACATAAACAGACACAAATTGAGTCAAATCAGTAAATGCATTTGAAAAACTGTTTATCGCATACCGTGTGTCGACTACACCGTGACCGCTTTCACGATGCATCTCTATAATTGCATGCAATTAATTCATCTTCACTTTTTTTACTTGCCACACTCTATTAAACAGTTTTCTTACACCAGCCTACTTAGCCACACTAATAACAGTTTTCATTAATTACCTGTTAATTTGTAATGTGATTTTGAAGTTGACACATTAGTTCTGGTTCTTGTCCGGTTATAGTTTTTGTATTTGATCCATCATGTACGTTCATTGTAAAGTCTTACAGATATTTCACTACTATTATTAATATCATATTAGTCATAACTGTAGTACATACAATAATGATTATAGATAAATGTATGTACTGGACTTAAGATTTTAAGTTCATTTATTGGTTTTTTAGTATCCGGTCATAGATATTTTCCATAGCAGTAGTGATAAGTTTTGAGTAAATGACGTCACCCTGTCTCACACCTTTCTGCAATCTGATTGCTTTCGTACTACCTTGGACTCGATTAGATATTGTTGCTCTGCTGTAGAAGCACTTTAACAGCGATAGTCAATTTGACATCGATGCTCTATTATGCTTCCATGTCTTAATAGAATTGAAGGCTTTCTCAAAGTACACTGGCATAATATTATTAATCTTACAGAGTGTATGTAAGTGCTGAAATATTTTTGGAAACCGGTTTGTTCGGAGGGCTGGTCATTAAGCCTGCAATTATAAGACAACTATCTTCCACCCCGCGGTTTCACCCGCGTTTCCCGGGGATCTTATGTTTTCCCGGGATAAAAAGTAGCCTATGTTCTTCTCCGTACCATAGGCTATCTGCATATCAAATTTCATTGCGATCGGTTCAGCGGTTTAAGCGTGAAAAGGTAACAAACAAACAAACTCACTTTCGCATTTATAATATTAGTTAGGATACGTACACCCAATAATGTGACTTAGGAGGGATATCTGGATTTCTTCTATAGGG
This sequence comes from Tetheella fluctuosa, assembly GCA_951216915.1. Lineage (NCBI taxonomy): Eukaryota > Metazoa > Arthropoda > Insecta > Lepidoptera > Drepanidae > Tetheella > Tetheella fluctuosa. Next base: position 5,469,098 of record OX578238.1, read on the forward strand.
CCATCACGTTTTCACCCGATCAATACTTCTTGCTCTGTACGTTTTTAAATATTTTCTGAAGGACTTCAAGTACTAGCTTTCTGTCCGATTTTAGAAGCTCTGTTGTATTTCTTCATTCAGTATTTTATTTTTAAACTGTCTCAAATCCATTTATATTTCGTTTAGGCTGACGTTCGGGATATATCCGGTGTATATAGGGTAATTTTTATCAAGGTATATTTTTTCAGAATAAAAATATCCTATGTTTTTCTTCATACCATAGGCTATCTGCATACCAAATTTTATAGCGATTAGTTCAGCGGCTTAGGCGTGAAAAGGTAACAAACAAACTCACTAGTTAGGATTAGGAGTATGAACTGTTTCCTTTCTGATTTTGAGTTATTACCACCTTCTTCTACATCAATACTTGCCGTGGTGACATTGTAATCAAATGTAAGCTTAAACAAAGCCTTTCGTAGTTGTGCCTGGTATATATTTATTTATACAATGTATATATTTTTTTTTCTAGGTCAAGTTCCCGAGTAGCTCAGACCTACAAAATGTATTCGGCGAGGGCCGTAGCCGAAGAAAGAAGCTGGCCCCACTCCTTGCCATCCCACTCCTCATCGGAGGTATGTTAGTGCCACTGGCCTTCGGAGCCTTGGCTCTCCTCGCTGGCAAGGCTCTAATCGTCTCCAAACTGGCTCTCGTATTAGCTGGTATAATTGGCTTGAAAAAACTACTGTCTCCAAGCGGTGGGGGGCCTGAGGCTCATGAAATTGTCGTCTCGGCTGGACACGGAGGCAGTGGGTGGAGCAGGTGAGAAATTTAGTCAATTTTGATTTTTGTTATTGAAGAACTTGCCCAGTTACGATTTGATAAAAAAAATAGTTATAAGTTTGCATACTTTTTAGTTTTTACAATATCATTATTTACAAACATGAGATTTAAAAATGTTTTGTTTGTGGCAAACAAGCAGTCGGGCCATCTGCTCTTGTCAAATGTAGATTATTTTTATTTTTATTATATCAGTATTCTGTTTCTTTATTTAAAATGTAACTACAGGCAAGACAAGACATTTGTATATTTTTTCTTTTATATTTTCAGGTCAATCGAGAAGGCCAACGACCTAGCCTACAATGCGTACACGCAATAGCCAACCAAAACCCACCAAAAATACATTTAATTTATTACGCGATGTTATGGGACAATCGTTAAAGTTTCACCTAATTACATAATACAATACTAGAAAACATATTATAATTAATTTATTTATGTATAAAATATACACAACGAAGGTAATGATCATAGGAAATCACAATCAAGAGTCTTCGGCAAATCAAAATCACTATTCGGCATTTTAGAATTTGAGTAGTGATTTTTTCGCTCGAATTGAATAAAGATTTAAATATATCCTTATTGGTTTAAAGCGTGACATGTAATGACTTTGAAAACAAAAGTTTCAGATTGTGAAAGTTTATTCAACTGTGAATTTTGATACAGAATGAAGACTGATTTTTCAGTTGATTTGTGATGATATGGGGTAGCATAAAAATGGTACAAACTATGAAGAATGAAATAGGAGGGATACATCTGAATAATGATATAGAATTTTAGTTAAAACTCCTCGTACAGGCAACGTGTTACGTTTTTTTCTGATAAGGATTGGCGACTAATGGCTAGCACCAAATGGATATGACGATAATATTAAATTTAAACAAATTGAGTTGGAGAAATTGGATAGTTCCTCTTAGCATTTGTTGTCTAAAGTACCTCAAATACTCTTTGACGATGGTAAATAGTCTACCAGTTTAAACTAGTTATATATTGATTAATCATAATAAGTATAGTATATTATTATGTATACTTGTGTATAACGCGTGTATATTACGTGAGACTTTGGAATTTGCTTTAATTTATTTATTTATTATGACGCAGAGTACCGTTTGTTGATATAATTTTATTTATATTTATTTTATGTATATCTACTTATTTTATATTATTTTAATATTTAAACAGGATGTGTATTAAACGAGCATATTATATTATAATAAAATATGTAGATATGTGTATTAATAAAATAAAAGTGGATTATGACTTATATTTTGTAAATATATAATATTATACAAATCATTTATTTATGTATGATAAATATTTTATTATTATATTACAGTGTACATATGTAAATAATTTATTTAATTTATTTAGTATATTATGTTTAAAATTTGGAAGTATTAAAATTACCAAATAATATTTTTACAATAATTAAATTACTCTACGTAGGTTAAAGATCTCATATTTATTTATTTCTTATAAAATCGTATTTTATTTGATGTAAATATATTTTTTATTCAAATCTTGTTATTTAACGTTATTTTTCTATGAAATCAAAATGTTGTCAATACAACTGTTGGTACTCAAAAATAAATGAATGTTGTTTTATTTTTCCGTTCCACTACCTATATAATTTTCTCACACAGTTTTTAGCCTGGTCCTTAAATTATATATATATATATATATATATAAACAAAAACAAAATAACAGCAAATAGAAAATTTTATATTATTTTGCACAATATAAAAAAAAATCAAGTAATATTTCAGTACCAGAAGCCCATTTAATTATAAAATAAAGGTAGACAATTACTTTTAAGGATGAATACGTATACTTTTGCATTTATCTGATCATCTTGCCACCTGGAAGAAGTAGCAAGTTTTGGAAGACTGTAGGTAATAGGCCACTCCATGGATTCCCACTAGGTATAAACCAACTTCAGCTGCTTGTATAAATAATGAAGTGACTTCGTATAGGTGTTTTTGTTTAGGCAAAGTATGTTTTTATTATTATTATTTGACTGGCTAGTTGGCGTGGTTGGTTGGATACCTCGTCCAGGTCGTGAGATTTCCCACCCAGGATATACATTTGTGTGAATGAAAATGTCTGTTTGGCCTGAGTCTGGGTGTAATTATCTATTATAAGTATATATTTAGAAAAGTAGTATATTTAGTAGGTATATTAATTATCTGGTTTCCATAGTACAAGCTCTGCTTAGTTTGGGATCAGATGGTCGTGCGAAGAACGTCTGGGGATATTATTTATATGATGGAAGATATTTTGAAAATCTTAATTATTATCCCTGTTTTAATAAACATAAAATTTATAGATTAATAAACGTTGCGTAAACCAAAAATTAATCAAAGTAGAACATCCAAATCGGTCATATGCAAATTATTACAGCAACTTTCGCCCAAACGTAAATTTTTCATTACTCAATACAACTTGCTTGGAGACGAGACACACAAAAGTGGAACTAACAATGGACGGTACTCGTACAACGTCATGCATAATGCAATTGGTAGGCTGTTGCCAAAATTTGTATGAACATATGGCCCGAGAAAATTGGGACATTGATATCGTGATCGGTTTTTTGACCGATTTTTTTTTTCATGAATAAAAATGAATGCTGACTGACAATTTTTTTATTGAGAAATCTATAAATGTATTTCAGGAAACTGTAGCTAAAATGTTACTCAATTTAGTGGTCGAGATATATTATTTAAGAAGATCGTGTAAAAGCTATCCAACCATGGTAACAAAGATTTTATTATTGGAGCTAGGAGCTATTTCAAAGCTTTTCAGAGCTTGAATCATTGCGATCAGATTATTATTATTTTTTTATTTTTGTAAGCGATGGTGTGGCCGAAGGTGTTAAGCATACAATGCCTAGAAGGAACTGGCTCTCAAGTGCAACTGCCGGAACACACCAATAGGTGTTTGGCCACAGATTTTCAGAATTTTTCGCCACATAAATAAAATTAGATGTCATTGCTAAGACTATAACAAACTTAACTTACTATATTCTTGACAGGAAAGTATTTTACTTAATCTGGGCTATATTGAGGCATATGTGGTTAGCACTCACGCAAGAGTTGTACCTACTAGAGTTTCATCTGCCTCTGTGTCACAAACGGTGAATAAAAGTTTGTTTAATCCACAGTGTTCTGTTAGTGCTCTGAAAGTATGCATAAGTTGTTTCTACTTAGACATAGGCTAAACTTTTGTTGAAGGCCTTTAAAAGTTGAAGGCCTTTAGAATGGTTAAAATGGAATTAATGGAATGGTCCAGAAGCTTTATTCCAAAAATCGATTTATGACTTTACGTATAGTTTCTTCATTAGTTAGTTTAGTCAAGCTTTTAGGGTACCTCCACCACAAATTGACTCTGACCTTTGAATACTCTCTTTTTATAGCCCAGACACTAATACTGGAATAATAAATTATTTTGTTACTTTAAGTCAGAGGATTCTATGATATCATTATTATTGATTTAACATGGATTTTGATTTCCATTTTTTTAACTATAAGAAATACTATGAAAATCTCAAACTGAGAGTGAGTGGAACCTACACTAGACATAAAAAAAAACCGGCCAAGTGCGAGTCGGACACGTGCACGAAGTTTCCGTATCATTATCTATAAAAACGGCAAAAAAATTATGTCTCCTGTATGGGAGCCTCCTTAAATATTTATTTTATTCTGTTATTTAGCATTTGTTGTTATAGCGGCATCATCTGCAAAAATTTCAACTGTCTAACTATCACGGTTCATAAGAAACAGCCTGGTGACAGACAGACAGACGGACGAACAGCGGAGTCTTAGTAATATACCCTTTGGGTACGGAACCCTAAAAAACTTTTCCAGGCTTGCACACAGACAAAATAAGGTATTAAAATACTATTATTACCCTCTTAAAAGTTCTAACAACATATTTCAAACAAAAGATAACATAAGTGTAACCGCAGACAGACAACACTATTGATATTGACCTAGAAAAGTTACATAACACCACGGAGTAATTTAAAAAAGTAATACAAAAGTACAATAGAAGCAACACGGCAGGTAAAAAGAGAATTGTAGTTACATCACGAACATCTTTAGTCTGGTCAAGTTTTTTTAAAAAGAAAGCGATGATCTGTCGGCTGTTTCCACACAGTTTTATTGTACTACGCATCTTTTTATAAATAATTGTCTGTTTTGACGGCATGGTTTATGGTTACTTTAAAATTGTTTTTTTTTTATATGAATGAGATTGTTATTAAGATTTTTTTTTATGTTGTAACATTGAACGGCAAACAAGCATACGGCCCGCCTGGTGGTAAGAGGTTACCGTAGCCTATGAACGCTTGCAACACCAGGGGTATCACTCGCGCGTCGCCGACTCTTCCCCCCTCCCTGATGAGCTCTGGCGACCTTACTCACGCGCAGGAACACATCTATAAGTTATTTGGCCGCGGTATTCTGTAAGGTGTCCAATTCATAAAAAAATAAAAAAGGCCATTCAAAAAAAGCATACGAGAATTTATTTATTTTTATAAATAAATTTTTATTATATGATTTTTTCTTGGTTATAAAATGGTTATAACTTAACAAATAGATTTGAATGAATAGTTTGCGTGTTCAATCAAATAACTTTAATGTCAGCTTGATAGTCGTGAACTATTATTTTGATAACTTGAAGTTAACGCCCACATAAATATGTACTCCAGGTAGATTGTAACAGAAAACATGTAATTTATAAATGAAAGTTTGGTTAACTACTTGTACTTAGCAAATTAAGTGTTAATATTGTTTGACTGCACCTTTCTGTATGTAGGTACCTACTGCTAGTTGGTATAAGTCTCTTTATGGTTTTGTTTTCTAATGATATTAAATCTAAAAACAGTAAAAGTTTAACCAAACGAACGGGCAAAGTTTCTATATGATGCTTGAAAGCGGATGAAGACTGATTGTTGTTTAAATCTACGGGGGAGGTATATAAAGGTACCTGCAGGCCCTTTCTCTTATTATAGAGATTTAATTTAGTGGCCCTCACCGAAACGTTTGGTTATACAGCGAGGTAAACTATTCCTAGCGCCCCTGTATACGGCACTGGGGACCATCTGCGGTAGGTCTTTCCGCCATAAGTTTCGTCAAGGTAGGCTACAAGGAACAAGTAGGTATACGTGATAATATGAAGTTATAGAATATAGAGCATGCATTAATTGTGAAGCCTAAAAACGTAATGTCACACATCCGTCACGTTACCGTTACGTCTTCGATTCGTTACGTAAAAAATATAGTTGTGTTGAAAATCTGTCGCCAAACACCTACCGGTGTGTTCCGGCAGCTGTACGTGAGAGGCAGTTCCTTTTAAGATTTGTGTGTTAACCACCTTCGGCTACATCATCACTTACGGTAGTGAGATTGTGGTTATACACCAGCCTATACAAAGTATTAACGTCATCCCTGTACGTCAGTCACCACTATGACTCGTATTACGCATACATTGCGTAATTGATTGGTGTAAGAACCCACTATTTATTATAGAGTTCTGTCTTAAGTGTAGCTGAAAAATTTGTTCAAGTTCAAACAATACTATGTCATATACTAAAAAAGCCAATATATCCATCTCATCGTTTTATGTTTGTGAATTGGGGCTTCATCATAAGATTAAGCTCCCAATGCACAAGCATAAAACTCATTAAAGTTCTATATTGCTACGTGCGTAGTATACTGGAGTAATTGTTCTCAGATTTGGAATCCACTATACGATAGGCTGGAATCTATACAGCAAAGATTTATGAGACACTTACAGTTTAAGTGCAAAAAGCGTGACAATGATTATGAATCAAGATGCAAGAGACATCATATGCTCCCTCTTCGAGAGACGTAGAATAGCAGAAAATTATATTATTAACCAAAATAGCACAATGTTTAGTTGACTCTCCTCAACTCCTCTGTAAAATAGGTCTGAAGCTCCCTATATCTTTATACACCTTATAGTTCTTCTAACTATAGACAAAATTCATTTTTCATTAGATCAGCAAATCATAAACAAACTGGACGACTCTCCTAAATTTTATTTATTGAATTCTTCCCCAAAAACATGTCGATTTATTATTACAAAGAACTGGTTTGGAGCTGTTCAAATATATATTTTTAAATTATATATAGTATATTATACAAAAGTGAATTTAAATAAAGATTCTATATACGAAAACTCGTAAATGGTGCTTAGATATTTACTTAATTGTTATCTAGAAATTATTACACTGTATGTTTTCCGAATAAAATAAAATAAAATAAAGAAAATAACGCAGTAGTAGTACACCTGACCCTACCTCTCTGTAGCTATGAATAGCTTCATAGTAGGTAGCATTTTGATCGCATCTGTAGTAGAAACGCAGCCTTATGCTTTACTTTTCTTAGATTAGAAATTACAATAACTCAAAATTTATATTTTTTGCTTAACTTTAAGGTTATTTTACACTGCAAAAATTGTACGACGAATTCCCCTCATCCACAGTGAGCCTGCGACTTTACTATCATATAACAGTGTGTCTGCCATAAAACTAACACTCTTTATCAATTTATTTAATTAATCTAAATAAAATATACGAATGAAATATCATTAAACAAACACTCTCTTTCCATAAATAATTCACGAATAAACCTCTCTCTTTTTATACAATCTTAACATGATACTAAAACATTCAATTAGCTATAAGTATATTATTATTTCTATACAACATCTTTCCTGCGGGTCCGCCTCAAAACTTACCATAAGTTCTGAACGTTTACAGCGTAGGGTTTTTTTAACAGGTGCAAACAAGTGAAATTTCCAAATTTCAACGCGATCGGTTCATCGGTTTAAAGGTTACAAACAAACAAACTCACATTCGCATTTATAATATTAGTTAGGATTTCTCACAAGCAAACTCTTGGGGCAGGGCTAGTTAGTAGCTTAATTAACAACAAATTAAAAAGGAAAGTAAAATAAATGATTAGAACTGTTCTTTGTTATCTATTCGTGGGAAGCGAACTCTTGTAGGTTAACGTTAGATAGGTACTTCTTTGTTTAAGTTTATCAAAGATAATTTGAACGTGTAATTGTGGATACTTATTCTTGTTTGTAAGAAAAGAAAGGTTTTTTTAATGATTTCTTTGTTTATTGACTTCTAAGGTTAGGAAAGCTAAAGAAAATTATATATTATTTTGCTTGATTCACAGGTGTATTAAGTGTAAAAAATTATACATAATATATTGATTAGTAGGTTATTTATTTATTTTAATTTATTATTTATACAAAAGAATACAGGAAAATTAATATTAAAATAGCAACCAAAAACCACTAAGGTTTAAACTTGTGCTATTAAGAGTCTATCTCAATATCGAACCATACAATGAAACACATGTAAGCGTAAGTAATTACCTATAGTATATTGTGTAGGTAGTCAGTCAGTTATCTGATTACCATTTTTTTTTTAACCCAGGAAAATCCTCATGGATACCCGCGGCTCCGGGGGAAAGCGGCGGGGTTATGTCAGACTCCTAAGTTATCTGATTACCATAGCCCAATTTCTGCTTAGTTAGGTTGATACCAAACTAAGCAGAACTTGGCACATACCTGCTAATCTCCTACTGGGTTCTTATTTAGGGCTATAAGCGTGAATTTTTTTGCCTAAAACGATTGAAAGTTTTAATCGAACAATATTCAATATATGATATTACATCGATAATAATTTATACTGGGTATCATTTTAATAATTTATTTATATAATTATCAACGCATAAGCTTGGCCATCCAAAAAGGGAACGCTGCCAGCCTGTTGGGAACCTTGCCTATCGACAGCAGCGAGGGCTTTGAGGATGTTTTCTATATATCATAGTTTGTATTTTATACATTGATTGTAAATACTTGTTGTAAATAAATATATTATGCATACGTGATTATAAAAATAATTAAAAATAAAACAAGGTTTTTATTCAACCTTAAATATGTTTAGAGGTATTTAAGTTACTTAATGAGAGTTGATAGATCTTGACTATAATAAGAGGTGGCTTAAAAACTCTTGATCATAATCTCTTACACTATTGTACTACAAACGTTCTGGTTTGCCGAGTGTAAAACAAAGCAAGCAATTTGTATTCAGATATTTTTTTAATACGTACAGTGAACGCTGGTATTTTGGGTTCTGCCTAAGATTAGTACATAGTTAGAGGATTGATCGGGAAGTTATAAGTTCGATTTATATTCTAATTACACCGCAGTTGAAAATTCATCCTTCTACAACTACTAACGATACGGTTAATAAAGAACCCAGACAAATATAACCTTTAAAATAAAAAGCTTAGAACAAGCTTTGAAATGACACCTGCAGAATCAAGTCGACTGAAACCGCATTTACGATGCGCTTACGCCGTCACAGACAAGTGGAACGACCAATGATTCGTGACCGTCTATTAGACACACACAAGCAAATAATCACACACGCACACAAACAAACAATCAAAGTGAATGAACCCCAAAAACGTGCGTACACGCAACTCGTTCGTATTACCATAAAACTATTTCGTCGGCACTAGTTTAATCGGACGCATTTAGGTTCACTTTTCTTGACCATCCGTCTGCAACAAGTAGTGGGGTAAGAGACTTAAAACAGGCTGTCTTATACACGGTCGCCACACTTTGTGCTAAGCTTTACGTAGGGGTAGTTTCAATAGACAGACATGAGACGATACGTTTTTGCTCTATTTTTGATCGCTTCGACGCGGGCGATGCCTGCGATCGACCAAGATGCGAATGATCCTGGATTAGTTGGGAGCGTTATGTCCATCGTCAAGGAGTGTGTGGAAGCTGACGTTTCATTGTGCCTCAAGGTTGGAACCGTGAAGTGATGTGAATAGTGTTTTGTGATTAGTGCAAATTACTAAGTCATTCTTTTGCTTGCAGGAGAAGGCATTGAAATATGTGGACACAGTTGCTTCTTCGAGGGAGTTGAGTCTGGCTGATGGCGTGACTGTCCTCGGTACTGGCTCCCCAAGGTCTGCTAGGGCGTTTGAGCCTTTACCCGAGGAGCCTAAAGCCAGAGAGGCTCAGATCGAGTCAAGACTGGTGGACTCTGCTGCTGACTTCTTGGAGAACCATGTTATCCAGTTCAAACTGCCATCTACTGCTATTGAAGGCATGAAGAGGTCTCTTGATGAAGGTATGTTGAATATTTTCATAAATATCAAATACCTATAAATAATGTGTGAAGTCTATAAAACAATTAGTGATAAAAACTCTGAGAATGTACGGTAATGACTGTTAACTGTATAATTATACGGGCAATCTTAACAAAGCTTGATAAATTAATGTTTCGCTCTGCATAGCATTTAGTGTTTAAACAACGAAGTTTGAACAAATACAAGCAGACAAGTTAGTTTATAGAAAATCTCAAAGATTAAACACAATCATATTTATTGGACCGGATAGAAACTCGCACTGAATAATCACAGATAAATTCGATGTAGCAAAAACAGTATTAACATTTATTTATGCAAATCTCATAGATTTGAGAGACAACTTTCAATACTAATATAAACATCCTCAACGGATGTACAAATAAAGAAACAAGAAATGTTACGAAATAAGTAAGTAAATAGTAAAAATAGAAAAGGTAATAACTAGAGCGATGATCAGACTTAATAAAAAGATTTAAATAACCGCAACGTACCTCATTTGAATGATAGCAAATAGAGCAAAGCGACGATCGTGGCCAAGAAGAAATTATCATAATTTATTAGTCACGTAAAAGTATTATTTTTTATTTACTTTGATTTCGCTAAAAAAAATTGTATTAATAAATTCGTTTTATACAAGTTCATTGATTTTCGTTTCCATTTCCTTAATTTTTCTAATATTTTATTATCATGGCTATTAAATAGTTTTATTTTTATTTTATTAAGCTAATAATAAATAAATATAGTTCTTTGATAGTTTCCTTGCAATTATACTGTTGTTTCAAGTATCAAAAAAATATAAATTAAACAAAAAAAGGATAAAAAGTCAATAAAAAATAATAATAAGCATTAGAAATTACAAAACTAATAATGAAAAAAATATATTTGTAATAATGAACTTCATGTCACCTCTAAAACATTTCACATTTGTCACACAATTTTTCTTCAAAACTTCACAAGAAACTGTAAACAAAGTCCCGTAAGATTTTGTCACTCTTGCGACTATGCTACGGTAACTGGGCTGACATAACACTCAAAAATTCTTAAAATTTTGGTAAAACTCCAGAAATACAACGCTATTATAAAATATGTCGTTATACCAGAATATTTCATCAAGATATTAAGTAGAAAAAAAAGCGAGAAAAAATTGTATTATTCTACTGGTAAAAAAAAAATCATAAATATTTAAAAGCGTAGTTTAAGTACTCCAATCTAGCTTTTTCTATTAAAACTCTATTAATTAATAGAAAATATATTTCTCACAAAAGTTGTCTTAAATTCACTTGATAATACAAACGATGAATCGATCATTTTTAGAGAAGCTTTCACTTTTGCTTTCATAATCCGTAATCCATCTAGAACATTACGAGCCAATCTAGAAAGATGTATGTCAAACATCAATAATATCGCTAAGTACATTTGGTTGGCTTGTTAAATCTAAGCGGTCATACAACAATTTGTTACGGTAAAACGTGTTTCTTTGACTTGAACTTAACTTACTATCAAGGACATAGATTGACATAAATCTGTTGAATTTCCATACACGTATTGAGTTCAAAACCTTTTCTAATATAATTCACAGGTTAGGTGTAGAAAGTGAAGTGTCATGTTATAGGAATCTTTGTTTCAAACTATCATTTAAATTTGAGGAAAGTACGTAATTGTAATTAAATGTTAAATATTAGACTTACCACATATTAAATAATTTTGTAATAACAACGATGAACAATTTAATAAATAGCATAAGTTATAAGTACCTAACTAATATTATAAAGAGGAAAGATTTGTATATAAGTAAGTATGTTTGTAACGAATTGGCTCAAAAAGTACTGGACAGATTTTAAAAATTCTTTCACCGTTAGAAAGCTACATCTTCACTGAGTAACATAGGCTATATATTATCCTGGGAACGCGGGTAAAACCGCGCGGAAAAGCTAGTAAGTAATAAAATATCAAATTGAAGATTAAATTTACAGAAGGTATATACTCATCACTAAAGATAACAAATTACAGCCTCGCATTTTTTTGTAAATTCTAGAAATTGACGGCCTGAAACTGAGCAGCAAATACAAATTCAAATAAAAGTAATCTTTAAGACCTCACATCATAACATAAAATCTAACACCTACCGTTTGCATTTGTGACATTTAAATATTCAACTATCAAATGCATGATAGCAACTATAAAATAAAACTACACTTGTCACTGTGCTATGAAAGTGGCACTTACATTCCTGGTACGGTCATTAGACCAGGGTCCTTCTTAACATGGTGAAACCAGTTTACTTACAAGTCATCGTGAAATCGAGCCATACTAAGCCACTCCCTAGAGTCTTCTTTAAAGAAAGTTGTTGCCTTTCCAATGAATCCATTATGATCTATGAATGATCGCGTTTTGGTGCTATGGGGTGATTAGAATTTGAACTGCAATGATTCGTTTTGGTAAATGAAGAATTTGTATTATGGAGTCAGTTGATCAAAAACAATAGTACTTATAAGCTAGCTACTGATATTTATGATGAATAGTATCACTACAGTGAAACACTTGAAAAACTTTTAAGATGGAAGATTACTATTTACGTCTGAATGTTTTTTTTTTTACAAAACATAATTCCAGAGAATAATATAAATAAGTAAGCAACAAGAATTTAACGGATTGACATACTTTATGAAATTTCACGCATAACTGAGAAATTCACACTTCCTACTCCAAGACATGCTTAATTTTTTTATCTGGTCATAAATTATACTAGAGTGTTAGAATTCTGACTTTCAGTGTTCCACAAACTTTTGTATACGAAAAAATAACGACTTTTTTTGAAGACAAAAATTCTCTTGATAAGGATGAGAAATAATTATATTTAAAAAATGTACGAAGCATATACAAAAAATATAATTCCGCGCACGAATACCGCTAGAAGCAGAGCTATACATACTAATCAAAATGGTTGCATGAACGTATGAACTTGGTATTTAGGCAATGAAATTCAAACAATACCGGCATCAAACTCAACATGTGTTACAAACAAGTGGCTAATGTGAAAGTGTACTTGCAAGTTGGAGAGCATGATCACAATAAAGATTTCATATCTTAAATCTTTTTGCTCATGAATGATCAGGTTAGACGTCTATTGTTCTGTTATCTGAGAGTTAATCTGAACGACAGGTTTCTTCTTCAGTTTAAATAGGGGTTATTATTTTTACATTCTTGAGGAGGACTCTATTATAAGAATAAGATTTAGGCGTGTAAATTAGATTAACTCATAGATTTTATTGATATTTTTGGAAACGTTAATCCAAATTTAAAGTTTTTAATATCTAGTTAGATATACATAGATAACTTTATTCAAAAGCAATTTAATTAATGATTCTATATGAAATGAAAAAAAGAAGGGTTATTCCACAGTAGCTTTTGTTTCTTATTATCGACAATAAGCACTGCATTATTTTTAAACTAAAAAGATAAAAGAATTCAGATATTTTTTTATATTATCACTGATTTTGTTACTAATATTGTATTTGAATATGAATTTAAATTTAGGTCTTATCAGATCATTTTCAAGATACGTTTATATGACACTTAAGTAAGATCAACCCTATCATAATGAAAAATAAAGTCAATTAATAATTAGATATGTCTAGTTTATGCTGGTCTACTTTTAGATCAATGAAGAAGTAAAGACGCTAGTTACTTTAAAGAACACTAAATAAATAAAAAACATCTACCTACTTAAGTCTATAATTAACGGCATATTCGTGATTTATCATCATTATGATAAGATTAATAAAAGCAGTTGCAAGTTTGTGCTACGGTTACTAATGTTTTCTTGGTGATTTATGAGTTTTTTGTACAATACAAAGTCAATCTGGAAAACAGTGCTGGGTTCTTGGTATTTGAGATTTTTGTCTATTACTATGAATATAGTTTTTACGAGTTTATTTATTAGAGCATATTGAATCAAATTCATCATTACCAAGTATATATAACATTTACCATACATAACGGTAGAAGAAACTACCTAGGGATAGAGAAAAAAAATAGGGGATTTTGTGTAGTTTTATTATATTATATGAAATACTTAATGATTATCTTTTTTATTTCAGCCCGTGGCAAGAAGAAGAAGATCAAGCAGCTTTTACCACTTTTGGCCCTCGCCAAGCTCAAGATCATGGCTCTCATCCCCTTGTTCCTTGCTATAATCGCTTTTGCCGCTGCCAAGGCATTGATGCTTGCCAAGGTCTCACTCCTAGTCGCCGGTATCCTCGGCCTCAAGAAACTTCTGGCAAGCAAACACCACGAAACCAGCTACGAGGTTGTGGCTCATCCTCATCACGAAGAACATTATGCCAGCAGCGGTCACGGTTGGGGAAGGTCAATTGATGACGCACAAAATCTAGCCTACGCAGGCCACAACAAATCTGATTAATTTGATTTCTTTACAATTCTCAAAGAATTCCTCAGGGTTGTCTTTTTGGACCACAAATATTCATATTTCATACTACTGTAATATAGTATGGTCCCATTTCATTTTTGAGGAGAACTGAGATTATTTATTGTTAGCTGTAAGATATATTTATTTGCTATTTATTAATTCGAGTATATCCCTTTGTAAGGGATGTTTATACCGACCGAGATTATGCTAGTTGTTGATGTTTTCCCTTAAATGTTTGTTCTGAATTTGTATGATATTATGTTGTACTATATTAGTATTTGTTTTACACCCTATACGGTATCCGTATTTGTGTATTTTTATTTTTGAAAAGAAATATTATTAATTGTTTTATTTCGTTTTTATTATTTTTATCTAGTCTTATCTGTCTAAGTCCTTGTTTTAGTTTATTATTCTAATAATTTTTGATTCTTACTCCATAGTTAAGATTTTTTTTTATATTGTTTATAAGTACGTATATGTTTTATGTGATATTATTATATTTATTTATTTATATCATACATAGCATTAATATGCTTTTATTTATTTATTTTTATTTTAACTCAAATTTGTTTATCATACCAGTATTTTATTTACGTATTTATATCTCAACTAATAATACATTTTCATTTTCAGACATCATCATCCCATTTTCAAATCTATTATGTACTATATTTATTTATATATTTTTATTTTTGTTATGATATTTTTATTGTTATTATGTATATTATACTATAGTCTTATTTTTCATGATCATCATTATTTTATCAACGATACATACGTACAAATAAAGAACTGAAAATATTACCTAATGTCTTTTCTTCTTCAAAATCTATGTTTATCAATTGTTATGCAATACCTATTCCAATTGAGTTTATGAATTACTAATTTCCGGCCCGTGTCTTCACGCGCATCACTGAAGGAACTTACCAATGAATCATGTTCCTAAAAAAATCTCTCTCTGGTGCGTGACTCCCAATTATGGAGTTAGCCAAAGTTTTTTTTATTATTGTTATTATTTATTTCAAATACTTTTTTACTAGTTACATTTAACTTAGTAGGTACTCTAAAACCTTTTTGGGTTGTGCAGGCACTGCACATTCGTCTTTACTTAAGTCCAAGATAAGATAAACAATATAATATACATCTTGGACTAAACTACAAAAGAAAACAATATGTGCCCTTAGGTACATTACAGCATGAGCCCAAACGTGCACGCACAGACTATAGCTACCCTCTACAAATAAAATATTCTCTATAGGACCAATCCCGAAAATGCAAAATAAATCCGATGTGCCATACCTACTCAACCAAAATGTAACCATATATTAATAGATGTGTAATTTTTATTCCATGCACTAAAATAGCCTGCATAAATTATGTATGTAACAATAATTTTATTAATAGAAAATGTTACGTAAACTTATCCAAATCAATACTTGTTATGCAATCCAATCATACCATTAACAGGTATTATAATATTATTCTAATCTCAAGCTTTCTCATGAAACATGATGCTTACGCCATCATTTTATTCATTAGGTCAATAGCCCACTATACAGTGAACTCGAACGGAAGTGAAAATTGTATGTAGGAGATTTCCAAGTTGAGAAAAACTACATACACAGAGTATGAGCGAAATATTTATACTGGATGGTCCGAGATGGCATATTTTGTACCTATGTTGAGTTCGTCTCGCTGAACAACTTTTACAATGGGACCAACTCTGAATTCACAAAAAAAAAAAAAGATTTTTTTAAAATTAATTTTAATCGAGCAAGCTTGAACATTTTTTGATTTTATTTTCCCGATTTGTGAGTTGGTCCCACACAGTAAAAGGTTTTCTGGATGACCAGTTTCGAAAATATGCCATCTCAAAATATCAAACCTATATAAAAAAAATGAAGTTTGTTTGTAACGTGGTGATGAGCTGTTGTGCGCACGCCCGCGATGGTTTAAAAAGAAAAAAAGAGGCATTGCAACGCAAACTGTGGATTAGCTAGTTTATAATATTATTGGGTTTATGGTCGGTAAAATCCCCATAATATATTGGGAGTGGGCAATAATTGCAAAACCCATGCACTGTTTTTTAATTTTAAAACTAGCTGTCCCACTGTTTCGCATGCGTTCTCGGGATAAAAAGTAGTCTGTAACATTTCTTTATAAACTGGCTATCTAACGCATAAATATCAGGTTCTTTAAAAATTTAATAGAAAAAAGCATTTTCAGTTTTCCCAAATGTTCAATTTTCCGGGCTTCTTTTCCAACCTTTTTTTTGCAGGGGTGGAAGTACTCATCAAAATGAATAACTTTTATTATGGGACTAACTGTTGAATTTTGATAAACCCTTCCTTAATCGATAGAACCTGTGTGTAAAATTTCATGTTTCTATAAACCTATGGCTTGAGCTATGCCTTGATATGTCAGACTGTCTTTTAGTTTTTCCTTTTATGTATACAATGACGCAATTTCCACTTATTCACTTTCATTAGAATTTTACAGCTCACGATACAGGTATTTCCAGATGAGTTTAAATACATTAATCGAATTTGTTTATTTTTTATTTAGGCATTTCTAAATGCTAACGTTTTTTGTGTGTTTTACAATATATAAAAAGAAAAAGTGCTGACAATAACAATATTACAGTAAAGCTAAATCACATATTTTAATCAAATGTTACTCATATCTTTTGCAGTCGGACTGAGAATATATAATGAATTAATTAGCAGGCCCTTTAATGACTAAATTGAAACAGTTTCACTTGAAATACATATTGATGTATTGTAGCAATGATGCGATCTGGCAAACCGCCAAAGAACACAGGACATGTGATGAATATATGAAATACTTGAAACATAGAATTCTTTATACAGAACTACCTATCTCAAACGAACCCATAATGCCCACTTCACCATTGGGCATATCACCATAGCCTATGAACTAGAACTATGTATCTATAGTAAAAAAAAGAACTTACCCTAGAGTTAATCATATAAATACTGGTACCCAATAAATCTATACAAATATTATAAAGTTGAAAAGTTTGTTTGTATGTTTAAACGCGCTAATCTCAGGAGAAATTCTTTCAGTGTTAGATAGCCCATTTATCGAGAAAGGCTATAAGCTACTTTTTATACCGGAAAAACACAAGGTCCCTCCGGAACGCGGGTGAAACCACGCGGAAAAGCTAGGGACTAATAAACTTGAGAATTTTTGTTGACGGAAAACACCGTGAGAATACTTTGCTGTACCCTCCTGTCTAGCTATCTCTAGTTTAAAATGTATTGTTAAGAGTTAAATGCAGTTGCGGAATCACCTAAGAGCCAGAGTGCCTTCTAGAATTAATAAAGGTATTGATATTGCTTATGTTCATTAGCGACTGTGGTCGGCTACGCACCATCAGGTAGACTGTCTGTTTTCTTATCAGCTATTCTGGCATCCTTGTCTTTATTGTCACTTGTATGAGGGATGGTGATCAAAAGCTAGTATATAAAAACACAGGTAGTATTATAATACTACATCTACATTCTATTTAGAATTCTATGACATGGAGTTAAAGATGCGAATGTGATTTCGAATTATGTCTTAGATGGTATAGATTGAAAGTAAGCACCTATTTATTTTTAAAGATCCTCTAAGAAGATCAGTTACATGTATTGTATCATCAACAGAATTGCCGTCCATTGTGCGAACAGTGTAGATAGATAGGTGATCACTTTGAATTATATATTTATCATGGCGATGATATCTCAGTGGTAGTGACGTCGAATGCCGCATTGAAGGTCGTGGGCTCGAATCTTACAATGAGCTTGAGCTTTCTGTGAAGTAAAAAATCGTGAGATCTATCTATTTATTTACTAACTCACTTATTACTTTGTTGTTTATCCGTTATAACACGTAACTGTCAGTGAAACTAGATAAATAATTTCATGTAATAAAGCTGAGTTGGTTTTGAGAAGGGTAATTGCTGAGTTTATTCCCAAATCTTCTCCGCAAAAGTATCCTTCCAAACCGTGCGGTAGAAAAAACGATTCATAAGTGTTTGTGATGGCCTATTTAATAAAATTGTATTTTTTTTTCTTTATTTTCATTTAATTTCATAGGTAAACCGAAGCTCAATGGCAGAAGCGGTTGGATTAGCAAGACATGCAAAAAAGTCTATAAGCCTTCTATTTTCCATATCCTTAAATTACATTGCAAATGTTGTTTGTATTTAATGGTTACTTGATTGTTAGTAGTTTTACTTATTACCTAGATGTTAGTACAGATTCGTTATTTTGTCGGATATGGACCCCTCCTCGGGTGTCGAAAGCCTCGTCCAGCTTCTTCCATGCGTTTCTATCTTTGCCAGTAGTCTGCCAGTCTTTTCCTGCGATTTCTATCACGTCATCAGCCCACCTTCTTTTCGGCCTGTGACGTATTAAGGAGTGGTATACCTCTCTGTATACCTTTCGTATTAACATGCATCAGAGGAAAATATGTTGTTGATATTTATTGTTCATAAAACGTAACTAAGAGTGGATTGAAATGAACCAATAGTTTAATTTCAAATAGGAAAGAACAGTGAATTAAGTCTGCCACAACAACGTTATTCAATCGTAAAATTATGATTATAAGTAGTTATATTACACAAATATTTTCTTACACACGGATGTTCTAATGGATAGCACTAACAAATACCTGTGTCATTTACTTTTAGCGGCTCTTAGTGACTCTGACATGGTCTTCAGTACAACTATATAAAATCTCACGACAAGTTATTTATTAAATTTACAGCTACAAACAGCTTTTTCAATAATGTTCAAACTTGCTATGACAAACCTTATGAAACATAGCTTTCTTTATTTGGGCAACACGTTTCATGCTGGGCGGTACCGGAACCTTATTCCTTAGAACAATGGGTATAAACTTGTTTAGAAATTTTAGTTTATAATGTGAGAAGTAAACATATTACTATTATTCTGCTTATTCATGTCACGATACATTCGTTTTTATGGGTTTTTGTGGCTGAGTCATTTAAAATAGACATAAGAGAGTATGTTTGAGAAACTGAAGATGAAAGTGGTTTTAAAAATATTATTGTTGAATGTATATGATCACTAGCGTCCTTATAAAACTACAAGTCATTGAAAACTAGACATACTTATTATTAAATGCCCTGAAACATTTCTACTATCTCCAAACTAAGAAAAGGCGATGATAGCTCAGTGGTAGTGAATCCTACAATGAGCTTGAGCTTTCGGTGAAGGAAAACATCATGAGGAAACCATAGCACGGTGGTAGGGTACTTTGTAGTACCCGCCTGGCTGGTTACCACCCTCAAGTTGAAAATCTGTCGCCAAACACCTATTGCTGTGTTCCGGCAGCTGCACTTGAGAGCCAGATCCTTCTAGGGTTCGTGTGCTTACCACCTTCGGCCACATCATCACCTACTATAGTGAGATTGTGGTCAAACACAAGCCTATGCAAAGTAAAAAAATAAAAAAAACTGTAAAATTAGCCTACTTATATTGCTATTTACTTCTAAAACAAATAGGTAAACATATTGATACACCAAAATTGTTTGTCCTTTATGGGAATCGAACCCATGACCAGTGGTGTGGTTGTCAGGATTATTGAACCTACGCCTACCAACCTCTCTATTCTTTTCAAAATGTTCCTTATTGATTTTTTCTACAAACGGTCTCTCGAGTATCCAGCGACTTTATTCTTTAGGTAACCTAGGTAATGGAGAAACAGTACGGCTTTTTGGTACATAACGAAGAAGGCTTGAAATACATCATATATTTCATAACCTTAGGTCTGATTCATTACAAGACAAAGAATGTTTCTTCGTCATACGTGGGTGAAATCCCACCTGCCCTATCATAATAATTATGATAATAACCAAAAAAATATATGCACATAAATTGTAACTTTTATAGAATAAAAATCACCACCTACTTAAACTATTTTAAATGATTACGTTAATTACTATAAGATTTCTAACAATATTCTCTACAGCTTTCTATACTTGAATAAAAATAACAATTAAATTGTAATATTTCTACAATTAAATTAACCATTGAGTTTCTAAACCATCAAAATCATAACTACAATACCGATCGCTGATGAAACGTTATTTTATTTCAAGTTCAAAGTTCATACTTCTGCGAGTTTATCTTTAGTTACCGCAGTAAATGTTCTCGGAAGAAGGAAGTGAACAACCCATTTCACACACAACCGCTCATAAATCATTAACACCGCCTCAAAATGCCTCGGAGAAATCTCCCTTTGCGTTTACGTATTCATTGAGTGCCCAGAAGCAATTGACTGATTCGTCCCCCAACTTGACTCTGTATCGAGAAAACCACCGACCTAAGACGACTACTCTACGATCGATTTAAAACTTAACTCTACCAGAAATAGGGGTGGTTTTCCATAGAAACACTGTCTTATCTTCAGGCTCGTTGAGTATGGAAAATGGACTCTCTCCGATTTAAATTTCATTGTTTGAATAGTTTTGTCAATAGAATATTTCATGAAACTGAATGTACTGTAGAATTTAAGCTTACCAGTGCTATTATTTGTTTATAGGACATAGTTTATTGATACAAAGAAGTTATAAAAAGCGGCAGTAAATTATACCCACTAATTAACTTTGGATGACTTTCTATGAAATAGGTAATTTAACAATAAAAAGAAGATTATAAAAAAAGAGTTTGGGCGCTTTGTACAAAAAAAGACACTTAAGTTTAATTGAAAGCGTTCAACTAAAAAAAAACTCGCATCTAAATGTATGAAGACACATATCGCAATTATTCATATGAAAAACGAAATGATAATTAAATTGGTTTTCCAAAATTCCAATTATGTAATTATTCATGAATCAAAGAAAGTTAATGTTGCGTAAGAACCTGCAGATGTTTTTGTAACATACATGATGAAAATAAAAGTGTTATCAAACTCTGAGCTATTGGCCAGACCTATGTATTAAATAACATAATACTGCACTTTATATTCCTATTGTTGAAGCTGCAACGGAGAACTTTCGCTTGTGATCCATGAAATGATTTTAAATAGACCTTTAACAACATAGTCAGAAATATACGAGTGGTAAATAGGTGATATAAAATCAACTGTGATATAAGGCTGTGATGATGTATAAGAAAGTGCTTGTAGGAATTTGATGCGTGTTTGTGGATTGGAATGCGAGCAGTAGGAAATGAACAATTTAGTATTAGTGTACTGGTTACGGTCTAAATGGATACGTACTGAATTTTGTGTGTTAAGTCTATAATAAATAACAAATTATTAATTATGCTGTAGATATGTTATAACCAAATTATATATATTATCTTATTACAGAAAATAAAGGAATTTGAAGATACTATGTAAAGATTAGATACAGAAATAATTTTAAGGTCATTTATTTTCTAGATCATACGTAATCAAAATTTCATTAATAGAGTATAATTTTATTTGCATACAGAAATGAAAGTTATTTAACTCTTAGATAAGCTGTAACATATACTTAAATTACTATTTAATGACACTAATACACATTTTCACTTTTAATTTTAATAAATCAATCATTAGAGCCTATAACATATAATCACTAAGATAGAAAAAAAGTTAAACCGGTTCACCATCAAAGAATTCTAAACGGGTATTCTACATGCTAAAAACCTCCAACTAGTTCATAACTATATGAAAAAAAAAATGAAAACACTTCAAATATTTGGGTATCTAAACAAAATTCTACTGCGCCTAATAAACTGGCGTAACACACTTTTTACCTTAAAAATACCATTAAAATCTCTCAAATACGTGTAAATACACGGTTAATGCTTAATGTTGTACGTGTAAGCATATATTTGCATTTCGTCATAGGCAACGCACACACTGCCATACGCGAAGCTCAATGCGTGACATATGGAAATCTTGAAGGGGGGGAACACAAAATAAAACTGTCGGTGTTACAGACATCTTTAACAATTGAACGCTAGCTTTCGCAAGGAAAGATGAGAGCAGTCGTGTTAATTTGTGTGGTGGCTTTCGCCAGGGCGATGCCCATGGCTAAGGAAGATGGTGGTGTCGACAAATTCGTGTCAGCACTCCGGGATTGCATTGAGGGTGACACCATGCTGTGTTTGAAGGTGTGTGAAGTGTTGTGAAGTGTTTGTGAAGTGATCATCAGTGTACTCCTTAAGTGATGGATTTCTGGAATACAGTCAGATTTAATGATGAGCTTAGGGAGCTAGGGTTCGAATCCCAGGATGAAAATTATGTGATTAATTACTAGAAGTGATTTAATGATCGTCCTTTTGAACACAATATAATTTTATAATATCGGGCATTTACTTGTCATTAAATTGCAATTACTATATTTTCAAAAAACTGAAAATAATTTAATCACAGTATTGTATAGGAATTCTATCAAAAAATTACAAAGATGTTGAAAATAATATTGCAGAAACAATTTAAGCCTAGGATTAAAAATAGTTCAAGTCAAAAACACATTTTTAATGACAAAGCTTTTCTAGAAATAGTGGTAACGGTACTTCTAATAATATGATCCATCACCATTCGACATTACAGTCTTTAAACTCTAAACGGTAAATTTAATAGCTTGAAACTAAAGTGCCTCTTATAATTCACAGGAGAAAGCCATGAAGTTCACCGAAAACCTGGCCGTGTCAAAAGACCTAAACTTGGTTGATGGAGTCAGCTTTGCCAGAACTGGAAGCCCAAGATCAGCAAGGAGCTACGAGCCTCTGCCTGATGACCCTAAAGCTAGGGAACTTCAAGTTGAAGAGAGAATTATGGACAATGTGGTAGACTTTTTGGATAGCCACGTCTTGCAGCTAAGAATGCCCAAAGCTTTTGAAGAGGATAACTCAGTTGATGAAGAAGGTGAGTCATAACTTGTTATATAATTTATCACTCTTAATATTTTAAATGTAAAGTGTAGTATAAATATTAAAAGATCATAAATCCTATTATGACAAATGTTTATAAAACTAAGCTAAATAGTTAGACATAAATTATGATACTGCTATTTAAAATAAATTATAACCCCCAGTACCAACTATAAAATGATAAAACATTATGTCATATTGGAATTTATACGGTTGTAGTAAAAACTGCTACTACGTTTGTGTAGTAAACTCGTTATGACATATAAAGCAGAACGACTTAATAATAACTCCCACAACTTCTGCATAATTTAGTAATATCTGTATGAATGAATGATAATTTCAGTCTTTATTCTAATTTTTAAATGATTCCCCTTCTTTCATTCTGTCTCAATTATTTTAAACTCTGACCTGAAGGATAAGGAGATATAGATGTAGAAATATAAAAGATCAGAAGGTGAGATACATTATAATCAGCTAGTTGAGGTGAATCAATTTACAAATACCAATGTATTGTAGACCGAATTTTTGTTACAAATAAAACTGACAAAACAATCGAAATCGAATGGTGTTGATGTCATATTTAAATCGTAACATGTTACAATAAATTTGGTCAGTGTTACAGTAATTTGGTACGATGAATCGACAGTATTACGTCGCTACGGAGAAATAAGAGCAAAAGTCTGCCTCGCTTCATATTAACTTTTCTTTTTGGAACCGTAAAATTAGACTGATCTCAATTCTTACAACTAACGTTAGTTTAATGACTTAGCGTTTGATGACCCCAATTACTTATTACTGTCTTTTAATTTAATTATTGAAATCTATTTTTTAAGTTTTTCAGTATCACAATGTGTTATAGATTCAGTTTTCTTATTTTATTATGAATGTAATTCATGGTACGAGTATATATAATTTAATTTCTAAGTTCACATGTACGTTTTGAAATATCTTTGTTCCATTTTGAGAAACCGGTTCGAACCACGGGCTTTTGTGTCAAGAATACAATTTATTAACGCTTTAGAGAATGGTGAGAGATGGTTAAACATTTATCTTGTTCCCATACTTTCTTGCAGAGTCACTGTTCTTAGTCTAGTGAAACGCCGACCAGAAAACTGATATCAATTTCACTTTTTTATTTCAAAACCATTTGATCCATCTCTTCAATTTCTATTTTAATTGATAATAGTAATATTAGTACATTTAATTAATAGAAAATTTACCGGTTTATCGGTCTTCCGTAAGACGCTGAAGCCGTAAGCGGTTTGGTTTTGACGTTATGTAACATCTTTTTGTTTCGAAGATTTATAATGTACCTACTTGTCTTTATGTCCACAATACCTTCTTTTTAAAAATATTAAGCCATGCATACTTACTACTTTAGTGAGCTTAAAACTCTGAGGGTATTTTGAATGGAAGGTAGGTATTATAATGCTCTGTATAATAATTATTATTATGTTGTTTAATTTAAGAGTCTCTTTAATTTTCAATCAATTTTGAATTACAATTTTAAAGGCGTCATATTAAAGAGGGCTTAACTGAACATTCCTCAGACGTTTCCAAAATATGGAAATCAATCAGTTCGGCTCGTTTCATGTTGATGAACTTTAGTTCGTGACACACTTGCGTTCACTTTCTCACAAATCATCATTTTATTTCACTTATGAATGCAAGCAATTCATGCAACATTTTACCCATTGAAAATCTGTTCACTTCTTCTAAAAGATTTCAAATTAAGAACATGTGAAGTAATTTTATCTTTTGGAATTTGTGACTCGATCTCACTTTTTACCGTAATTACTGTTTTCATTAAAGGCCTTAATAATTTGACTTGTCTACTCTTGTTTATTCTGATATTCAACGGCATTATCATTATTTTTCGTTCAGAATTAGTTATAGTTATACATTTAAAATTCCAGGCCGTGGCAAGAAGAAGAAGAAGCTGAAAAAGCTGCTCCCCATCCTTGCTCTCCTCAAACTGAAGTTGGCTGCTCTCATTCCCCTCTTCCTTGGTATCATTGCCTTCGCCGTCTTCAAGGCCTACCTCCTTGGTAAGATCGCATTCATCGCTGCTGCCTTCGGAGCTCTCAAGAAACTCCTTGAATCTAAGAAGAGCAGTGGCTGGTCTGAACCTGCTCACGAAGAACACCACGGTGGTGGCTGGGAAAGTAGCGGTGGCTGGGGAAGGTCTCAAGATGCCCAGAATCTGGCATACGGTGCCCACGCAAAACAAGCGTAGGATAATAATTTAAATTAATATAATTTATTACTAGTTAAGTAATTTATTTAAACGACAATCTGTAAAAAAACATTTATTTTTATGCTCAGTTCTTATTATCAGCTTTAAATATCTCTAGGCCTCAGTTTAGGCCGTAGTCATATCGTTATTTTATTTATATATGTATAACATGTATGTATGTATGTATCATATTCTTTTATATACACATAACCACCGTTTATAAAGTATATATTCAATATAATTATGTATTTAATACATTGTACTATATTTTGAGCTTGAGTCGTGTGCTAGAGCGATATTTTTATTTTTGTTTTTATTCGTTTATTTTTTAGTTATTCCAAGACTGATATTTTAGTCACTTTTTGTTTTTTTTTTAATTATTTACTGATATACATTTATATTACTACCCAAGTACATATTAGAATGTATTTTATGTACATAATATTTCGTCTTATAATTATAAAATTCTGTAAATAATTATTTTATTTACTTACCAAATATTTTAAGTTTCGGTCCCAAAGATATTATAATTATTATTTATTTATATATGTTTTGTATCATAGTTACTCTTTAGTTGATTTATTATTATTTTTATTTATGTTTATTTTAATTTTTTATCGTTTTGTTATGGATGTGTATCGAGTCAGACAATATTTATAGCCACCTGTAATATATTTATAAAATATTTAAACCAATGTCAACCGGTTTAAGTTATTTATTTTACGATGGACCCACGTAAGAAGATAATAAAGACGAGTGAATTTTATTATTTGTGTTTGTTTGTTTTTAGTTATTCCATAATTTATTAAACATTTCATTTATAAAATTGATTAAAAATATATTATAAACATAAAAATTTACAAGTATTTCAAATTATGATAATTAATTCTTGTATTTCAATAATTAATTATAAATGCTTTGAATATAATAAATTATAATAATCAAAGCATTTTATAAAATTGGTCAAACTAAATAAAAAAAAAACATGATATAAAAAAGAACATTTCATAATAATAACGTAAAACCTAATAAAAATTCAACAATTTAAAGTTATGTAGACATTAAACCCCAAGTAAACAAACACGTCTCCATTATGCAAATGCCTAACATCCGCCTATAATCGTGAAAGCCTATTACATGTTTCCGACAATGGTATAGTGTAATAAATAAGCATAGAAAAACACAATTAGCGTTGTTATACAACATTAATAAAAATTGCCTACCAGTATGTAAGTGAAATAAAGAAAATGTGAAAATTTCCTTGTATAATTGCATGCATTTGTTTGCGTGTGTAGGAATCAATTTAGACACTACGGGGTTACTATGCCAATATGCCGTTTAATGTGTGATGTGTAGTACAGTCAACGACGTATATTTGATAGGAAAAATTCTTCTTCCGTGTAGCGTTTGGATTAATAGGTTTTATTTTATTTATAGATGAATATTATCAAAACTGACTATAGGAACTACAGTTTGTTTTTTCTACCACTAAGGTGACAAACAAGCATACAAACCGCCTTATGGTAAGCTGTCATCGTAGCCTATTCAAGCTTGCAACACCAGGGGAATCACTCGCCCGTCGCCGATTCTGTGAAAATCTCTTCACAACCTTCTTGAAGAATCCCATGCTGTACTCTCTAGTGAAAACCACGGCGGGAAGCTCGTTCCACAACCTGGGTGTCCGCGGTAGGAAACTCCTTTAAAACCGCGCCGTGCGAGACGAATTTGGTTCCAATATGTGAGAATGAGCTCCCCGTTGATGGCGAGAGGTGCGATGGTAGAAAGTAGCCATGGACATTAAGCCAAACAACAAATATTTAGCTTTAGTAAAAGAGTTATAGAGAATTAATAGTTTCTAGTCATGTCAAAGATAAAGTCAAAGCCATTTATTCAGTTTAGGCCTTAGAAGGGCACTTATGAAGCGCGGATTTACTAAAGTTACCACCGGTTCAAAAATCTGAGAAGAACTGGCAAAAAGTCTGCGGCTTTCACGGGTTTCAAAGAGATCTAATATTTTCCTGATCTATAAGTATTCTATTACATTATATGTTATCTCTTAATACAAATAAGTGCCGAGTTTCAACTAAATTTGTACAGCTATTACAGCATGATCAAGTAACAAATATTTACACAAACTAATTTATATTTAAAAAAAACGCTGATTTAGGGCTGTATGTTCATGTGTATATATGTGCCTAGAATCTTGATTGAACGCCAAGAGCCATCAAATGTATATATTTTCAGTGATCAGTCGTCCTTATTAATAATAATATTAATAATAATAAATATCGTGGGATACTACTCCTCACTATTTGAACTTGGATCTAAGGATTTCATAATAATCTATTGACATTCTCTGTACACTTTGTATGAAAACTGCGAATTGCGGAATTTTTGAAGCTGACCAAACCTACGAGTATGTGGGTGTATTATTTATTGTGTGCGACTGTACCAGCAACCGGATGTTCACTCCACGCCACGACATTATTTACGACTTCTTTACAAAATACCTATTCTATACGAAGAAAGCAATATTGTTACGACATTATAATCATATTATGTTTTCGAAGTTCGACGAGATATAATGCTCATGTTTTTAATAGACCTAACTTATTGTTTCTGTGAATATTTAAAATAAATTCACCCAGATTTAATAAGAAATAAAATGTTCACTAGCTTTTATTGTAACAATTGACTAGCTGAAAGTTAAAAAATATTATATATTATACGTAAATGGAGTAAAAATTCAACGTACAATAATTCTGCAAAATCGTAGTCCCAAATATATATCCAATAGAGCAATAAATATAGAGCTAGGAAAATAATTGCATAGGTATGAGGAATAACATTTGACCCAAAAAAATTATAGAATACCTACATACCTATCACAGAATAAGGCTCCACTCAAGCACCTGGATGTTTGTGTGGAAAGCTGCCAATGTGTTCAATAGAAATCCTTCAAAACTTTTCACACGTCGCAATTACTATTTGTTCCTTATTGTAAATAAATTGTACGTCTTTAATTAAGTCAAGCAAACATTTATTTAATCAAATTATTCATGATTTACAATAATTTGTTATGAAATATAAAAATATTTGCATTTTATCACTTAAATTTATAATTTTGAAAAGGCTGTATGTTCATTGAACATCCATTTGGCGCGTGAAAAAAAAAACTTGCGCGCCATGTCCCATAATTTTGATATTTTGTTTATATCGTATTTGTCGCTGAGTGGTAAAAATTATGTTTGTTTTTTCCTCGCAAATGTATTGAAAAACGTCGTATGAAACTCGTGAGCTCTGCTCAATACACACTCGGCTGAATTACGCCCTCACCTATGGCTCGGGCTGCAACTCACAGCCTCACTTGTATCATAATATACTATTATAGTAAATTAGTTATATTAGATTTAGACTCGTACGTCTAAATCTAAATCTTTGTATATCAAATTATCCTAATATTATTAAAAACGTTGAATACAAATTCTTAGTTATATAATTTAAATAATATATAATGAAATACTATCAAGATGCATCAAGCCTTTTGCTCCGTTTAAAACGCATATTAGGTATTATGTTTCTCGTCACATCACATTCTTCTCTTAAAAAATATTAATGTTATGTATATAATATGTCTATCTCTAGATATATGCAGGAGATTTGACCAATTCTCTACCGACTTCTTCATTCATTGGGTGTATAAATTTAATTAAAATTAATAGAGCATTAAATGAAACTAGTTTGCCACCCCTCCCCTACTTTACCCCTTAAGGAGTTAAATTTCGAGAAATCCCTATTCCTTGTTTATTTATATCATAAATGGACTCTGTGAAAAAAATCAGCATTTTTGGTCTAAGGTTTTGGGCTGGGCGTCCGTGAGTGAGTCAGTCTGTGAGTCAGGGCTTTTCTTTTATATTTATAGATGACAGTTCGGTTGGCGTGTATACCTTATCTGTCACGCCACATATCATGGGTTCAATTCCGACTGAGATAGATATTAATGTGCATGAGCATGTCTGTTTGTCCTAATTCTGGGTGTAAATGTCTAAAATGTGGTTTACTATATCAGTTATCTGATTTCCATAGTACTAGTACTCTACTTGATTTGAAATCAGATGGCCATGTGTGAATAATTTATAATATGAAATTAGAACGACTATACGTTTTTAAAGATCTCCTTCCATTGCTTGATCATAATGTTTCTTCACTGACCACAAATTCTAGTGCAAATTATAAAGAAAATTTTCCAAGCTTTCCATGGTAAAAAGTAGTTGATTTACAATAAAGATGTCTGCAACTAATAGGCTTAACTTTTATAATCTGTTACATCCTGACTTTCCTAGTTTCCTTCATTAATACGTTGCTTCTTACTAGATGGGGAGAGATCGAATGAGTGACGAGGTTCAATTCCGTAATGAGGTGCGATTAAGAGATACTTACATTATATATTATTTAGAGTGAGGTTGTGACTTTTTTTGGATTCTCTCTCAATACAAGTGTAGGTATACGTAAATATTTTAAGTACGATATTATGGTAATTGATAGCAACAAAAAAAACTAAAGATAAATTATCACATCTAGGGCGGCATGCATCATCGAATTAAATCTAGATTTAGACTACTATTATCATGTTATTTAGGTTGTGAATAATCTAGAATTCATTTACGAGCAAATACCCAATCAAAAAGTATCTTTCATAAACGTTATATATTATATTAATAAATATATCATGTAACTGTTTATCGCCGACCAAACTGTAATTGACAAACATAAAATAATTTTAAAGTTATATGCGTGACTATTTAAAACAATGATTTTGTTTCATAGAGTTTTTATTAATGTAAATCTAAAAAACTGTTTCATAAGAACTATTATCTCTGCATTAAGTTGTAATGTAAGCCTACCGATTTTCAAATTTGCCCCCCAAAATTGGAATTCGTTTAATTACACAATGTACGTCCTTAATTGAGCCATCTGACTATAGGTATCTATAATTATGTACCAAATTCAACTAATTGGTCAAGTTCGAGATATGTTAGACGTATAGATAGACACCGGAGTGATCCTTGATGAGTTCCATTTTTTATAGGATGTACAGAACCCTAAAACTACTATCATAATCGGTTGGCTCGCGAATGGGACGCGCGTCCCAAAGCCACAGCCAAAAGTACCTACAAAAAAAAAAAAACCAGGAATCGCGAGTCAATTTATGGACGAAGAAATGCAATGTAGACGTAAAAAAAATCCTACTTTAAAATTATACAGAAATAAAGTAATCCTAACTATCCTAATCCTAACTATCCTCACTAATATTATAAATGCGAAAGTGAGTTTGTTTGTTACCTTTTCACGCGTAAACAGCTGAACTGATTGCGATGAAATTTGGTATGCAGATAGCCTATGGTACGGAGAAGAACAAAGGCTACTTTTTATCCCGGGAAAACATAAGATCCCTGGGGAACGCGGGTGAAACCGCGGGGTGGAATCTAGTTACTTTATATTTATGCAGCACAGTAGGTACTGTGCACAGCACAGTAATACTCGTATTAGACATAGGTATGTCTAATACAAGTAGCACACTGTGAACTATAATAGCGAAGATAACATAGAGACATACAAAATGTAGTAACAAACATACAGACCTTCGAGTTCTATAAAAGTACACTTATGTAGTATTGGAAACTAGTACTAAAAAGTCTATGTTATAAATCTGTAGTTGTTAATAGTTTCATAAATAGGTTAAAATAAAAATGAGAAAAATAAAAATGCCTACTACCAGATACTGGATTTAATGATGAGTTGATTTGGTAACATAATGTAAGAGCAAGTATTTCCACACATCCGTACGTATCCGAGTCTCGAAGAACACAGGTGTACCGATACAGGCGCGGCCGCGAAAGTGCGTGAACCGCACCCACGGCTTTAAGCGCTGACCACACTAGGTAAGTCTAGCGTGGGAATAATTATTTCTGTTATAGGGTTATCACAAATTTAAATGTTTTTTTGAGTCACTGAATAAAAAATCCTTATCGAAATATTCTTTTCTTAAAAATAAGGTTGTAAATAAAATACACTTTCACCAGTAATGAAACATGACTTATTTTCGTTCCATATAGATGGTTTATGGCTTAGCGACTGACATAGGCTAGCTTTTACCCCAAGAACGAAGGTGAAACTGCGGAACGTAAGCAAATCCCTACTAAACCCTAAAATGTAATTGGTTATTATAATTTTTTTTAATACAAGAAAACCAAAACCAATTTGGGCTGAGATGTTCTAAATATACAAAGTACGGCTTATCTACTTATTCTCTCTATCTTATTATGAGAGTACGAAAGTTTTATGGTTTTAAATAAAGTAAATTACATTGTTCTTGAAAGACTAAATATTCTTTCAAACGAAATAATTACCTATGCAACTTCGGCCGACAACATTATTTTTATATTTCCAACAGCCCTACAAAGTGAGTATCTTTTTTTAATTAAATAAAACTTTTTTTCAAGAATGAAAACTGCATTCACCTACTTTATTTATTTTAAAACTAAAATAACAGTTAAAGCATAAAATTTTACGGTATAATCCAAAAACATATTATACCATGAAATACTAGTACAAATCTTTGACAACCGTGACAATTCATCTCACCACAAAACCACCTCGTGTAGTTCGATGTTCAACCAAAGAACCGTTGTGTTCAAGGTCGCGGCCGGCCCCGATAGCGACCACCACTGACTCATCAGCCACTTTCTTCTATAGCATCCCACTTGGTGAAAAACTAGTGTGTTCTTATGTTACGTAGGCATTCATAGCAGCAGTCGTAATTGTTTTGTTATGTACTGTAATATATTCACTTTGTGTCCTGTTAAAGAAATTATGTAATACTAAGTCATCGTGGAAAATATGACACTAGAAACATACAATATCTAATTAAGATCTTAAGTAGAGGGAGATAGATTTCAAAGCCTGATAAAATTATATTAATTTACAAAATATTGGTAAAAAGGCGCCTCTCTATTGGTAAATATTGACGTTAGATTCGAGATTCTTGTAAACAATTGTATTGTATGGAGTATAAATTGAACTACTAATAAAATAAAATTAGTAACGATTAAAAAAACACAAGCGTCTAGTCGTTAAAACTAAATAATAAAACTTATTCTTATTTTGAAACCGACAATTAACTAGGAAACCAATGATCATTTTGTAGAGCCATAATAATATTATGAGAAAAAACATAACAACTATCGAGTATAAATATATAACCCGAATGAAGCTAACATATTACTTATACAATGCACACAATAGTTACGAGTTGTTTTTTCATGTTGCTCTTTTAACTACAAATTTTTTTATGTATTTAAAAAAAACTACAAGTCATTACATATTTAGTAGTAAAGGTAAATAATATATTAAAAAATGCTAGCCCTTTTACCTTTCATTATTCTTCTTATTCCTCAAAGATATTCTTTAATCATTATATTCAAATAAAGATTGAGTACGGCAGTTAGTCACAGTTTTTGTAAAAAAAAAATTGTGTTAAATTAATGTCTACAGGAAAATATTAATAACTCCATGACTTTCATTCAATTCCAACTGACCCAATCCTTACAGACGAGGCGGCTCGCAAATTTACCAAAAAAAAAAAACGAATCACGCGCACACTTTCACTGTGAGTGTAGTAATGTAACCATATTACATCAGCCTGCGTCTGCGCATTCAAACCGATGTACACTTGAGCTCAATTATTTAATCGTCTTATAATAATTGTGACCTAGACACTTGTGGCTTAGTTTGTAGTGTGCAACGGTTCTATGCAACTATGAGTAATTTTTATATAAAATTATATATTATATTATAATTTAATATATTTTATTTTTTTAAATGCCAAATGCTCACGCTGGATGGAGCCATGACATGGCTGAGGATGTCATTAAAAAGTGTAGTTTTAGATTTAAAATAAACTTTTAGCGTTAATGGAGAGCTTTCAGTATTATTTTCTGGAAAAGTTCTGTAGTTGTACCTATTATTTTAGCAGAATATTAGAAGATTAACTTCATGACTTTCCTGATATTTTCTTAAGTATCTAATATAGGTCTTTATTTTACAAGCAATATTCATGAAATTATCTACTATTATAATAAGTACCCCTTGTTCTCGGTTTATTATAGTCTGAAAACGCATAAAGGGCCCTATATTATAAAAAAGAGCTGATGGTGATGATGATGGAGATTGAGTTGGTGATAATATTCGTCTTTCCATTGGCATCAGCACTGGCACGTTACGATGATTATGAACCTAAGTAAATTTCGCGATACCGTACTGAAATCTAAGCGATTAAACATACTCGTATATGTATATTTATGTAGAGTTTCCAATATCATGGTTACTGTGGTATTGAATTGACTAATTCTTATTTTACGCATATTTGTTTCTATTATGTATGTTAATTAGTGTGAATAAAAAATCTTTATTTTTAATCAAGATAAAAACGTAATTGTTTAAAAATTCAAAATTCAAAAACACATGTATTTAGTAAATTGATTAGAAAAAAATATATAAATAAAAGCACTTAAAGGTTAAATCAACAACATTGAAACGTTAAGGATGAGATAAGTAATGCTTAGTAAAATAGTATTTTATTGAGAATAAAACCTTTTTATGCATGGTTTTGGAAACGCGTTTAACCTTCGTTGATGACATCAAACAAATGAAAATCGTTTATAGAAATTCGAGTAAAAATGTTAGAAAGGTCCGAATGGAGATAATGCGACAGAAAGTTCGTTTTCGGGGCCATCATATTAAAGCTTTCCGGTTTAAGACGACCTCAAAAATTTAAGAATTAAAAAATAGCTACATATAAAATTAGGATCGGTTCATGCGAGAGCAAACTAAAATAAACTAATCTTTTTTTTATATTGAATATAAAAAAAGGTTTTTTTTTAATTCCGAGATATTTTTTGCTGCGTAAACACAGCGTCGTACGATTATGAAACCGATTTTCACTCGGCCACTTCGTATGTACATACGAAAAATCAAACAATCACACTTTTTCTTTCAATTCATTTGCACCGACATCACAAAATGCCGCCATAAGAGTGCGTATTGTATGTCGTAAACGCAAACTTCGCTTTCTAACAACCAATATTTATTTTTCTACTTATCCTTCCGTCTGTGGAGCTTAAACGATCTATGGCCCATCAGTTAGCATACGGCGTCAAACTCTGCACACATCTTTTACATCACATTGTCAAAATCGTAGTGGGGAGTCTCAGGATAAAATACATAACATTTTTGGGAAAACATCATAGGTTGTCCAGCATTAGCAGTTGAAGTACACTCAATTGAATTCAAATTAAAAAAAAATGTGGAAGAAAATAGCTTTATTAGCCATTTTGGCAACAGTGAATTGTGGTCCAGTGCATGAAAATGGTGTTGCGGAAAATGTTATCGGTACGATATCGGAGTGCATCGAAACCGATACCTCGTTATGTCTCAAGGTGATTACATCTATGGATTTACTAGAAAAGTGTTTAAAGTGAAGTGTTTGTGTTTGGAAAATCGAAAGTACTGGAATAACAATGGAGCTTCCATTGTCACTACTACAGATAACAATTCCTGCAAATACAATAGCTATTTTGAATTGTTGACACTCTGTCTGTCTAACATTTGAGTCTTTAAAGATGCAATAAACATTTGAATGTTCAATGTTAAGTGTAAATAGTATACTTAGTGACCCTTTCAAAAACCCTTAAAATATATCTCAGAAAAAACTTATCTCAATCAATAATTCCTCACGACATGTAAAATTTAAAATTAAAATTGCAGGAAAAGGCCTTTAAGTTCACTGAACGGCTGGCCATCTCGAAAGACATCAACATCTTCGAGGGTATGACCCTCATCAACACCGGCTCTGCTCGATCAGCTCGAAGCTTCGAGCCTTTAGCTGAGGAGCCCAAAGCTCGAGAACTCCAGCTCGATGACAGGATTGCCACAAATGTTGGTGATTTCTTAGAAAACCACGTACTGCAGTTACGTTTGTCCGAACCTGAGAATGAATCTCGGGATCTTGATGAGGAAGGTAAATATGAATTTAGTATTTCAGTTTTAACCTTACAGTTTGTGTACTTAAGACTAATTAATGAGGACATTTAATAAAATAATGGTTACGACAATTTCTCGTCAACTCGTAAATGCCCAGATGAATATAGAAAATGTGTATTTTGCGTCTATAAACCATTGCAGTAGAAATTAAAGTCATATTACTGTAATTACAAATGAAATCGGTTAAATAGATAAGTAAAAAATAAAGCCCAAGATTTAATATACTTATCACAATACAACAATGTAATTTAGGTACAAGTCAGCAAACAAAAGCTTTCTCTTTCACACATATTTACATACGTACTAGAACAATCAAACAAAGACAACTAAAGGCCCTTTATGACCTACTAACAACCGTAAACTAAACATAAGATTTCGGTATCATTTCTTTGCTAGCAATTAAGCTTCTACAATACTGCAATTTAAAATGAGCCGTCTTTTTTATAATGATCAAAAATATATCTTTATTATGAGACTCAAAACATCTTGAATAAAATTTATATTAACAGTAAGGTATGTCTTCAACTTGTAATAATTCGGCAACTTGTACTTCCAGCCCGTGGCAAGAAGAAGAAGAAGATCAAGCAGCTCCTTCCCATTCTTCTCCTCTTGAAACTGAAACTTGCTGCTCTCATCCCTCTCTTCCTTGGTGTCATTGCATTCGTAGCTGTCAAGGCTGTCTTCCTTGGAAAGATCGCATTCGCCATGAACGCCTTCAACTTGATAAGAAAACTTTTAGCAAAGAACAACCATTCTTCAGGCTCAACCATCAGCTATGCCGCTCCTCATCATCATGAGGAACATCCTGGCTACTCCTATGA
The DNA here is from genome assembly GCA_951216915.1 of Tetheella fluctuosa. Lineage (NCBI taxonomy): Eukaryota > Metazoa > Arthropoda > Insecta > Lepidoptera > Drepanidae > Tetheella > Tetheella fluctuosa. The sequence continues at coordinate 5,505,607 of OX578238.1, forward strand.
ACCAGCTGCTCAAGGCTGGAGCCGGCAGGTTAATGACGCCCAATCATTAGCCTATGGTGGTCAAATCAGCAATTGATCTGATAATTGGTGTATGCGTATTTATTTGTGTGTATGTGAATAATTTATTTACGAAAGTGTGAATGATATTTGCCATAAAAGTACCTCATGTCCCAGAATTTAGTATTTAAAATAAATTATTTGTTCAATTTAATTATGCATTAACTCTTTTATTACCTTGCCCTGTCTTTTTCCCAATAACATAAAAATAGAAAATAAAATCTTCACATTCATCTTTACTGCCCTTATTCTCAACGTCATGTTGTCACGCCAAAAACATACTTATGTAATTATTTTATTCTTTAAGCTTCGACTGTTACAGCTTCCTAGTGTTTATTGTAGTGGTAAGCTACACAATGACAGACTATTTTAACAACTAGTGTAAGTATTTAATGATTGCAACTTTGAAACTTACATTATAATACTAAATAAATAAATTTCTCGAATTTAGGTAATTCATATTATTTATTGATCCCCAAAGCTCTTCTACTTAATCTAACTAGAATGGTATAATACCATAAGTGTCTAGTAGAAAGTAGTATTTTTTGTTTAACATGCGCAAAAGCAGCATAGATCGATACCATTAGTTCAACTGATGAATAATAAATGGTGCTTAAAAGTAATTAAATGCCTAGTAGTTTGTATGCTTTCAAATATTTGTACATTATTGTATTTATTTGTAACGGTGCGTGCAGTTTCGTTGACCGAGGGCGTTTAATGCGTTGCCGAAAACTGTGCAAGTGAAGTTGTGAACAAAAACAAGTTTGGTCACTTATGGTCCGCACATAAATAAATAACCAAACAAAATAACGATTTATTTAACATTCACAATTACAGTTCAATATTTAGCATCATTTTAATGTTGAATTTTTTAAATTCAATTTTCTTAACCTGATTACTATCATAAAATACTAAAACTTCAAATTCTAAGCAAAGTTTCTTTAAAGTGAAACTTTGACCAAATCTAAACTAAATCATGAATACATATTGTATAAACCTTAATGATGCGACCAAGAAATCAAAAATCGAAGGTGAACTATCCGAGAAAATATTAATATTAATGAAAGAATATCTGTGTCACGCACTTTGGCATAGTGTCGTCTCAATTTCTATAAGGCATATATGACTTTAAAATGTTAATTCGACCAAACTGCTGAGTGGGGGAGGTTAAGATAAAAAAACTGTAGCCAATCAACTGGCCATCACAGTCCAATCGGTCTTGGTTCAGTTCGTGTCTCCTGAAGCCAACATGAAGTTCTTCGTATTAATTTTGAGTTTGGCTGTTGTGGTACATGGAGGGCCTATATCTCAAGGAGAATCAGTGTTACGTTTATTCATTGAAAGTTTTGTGAAATGCGTGAATAGTGATACTAATATGTGCATGAAGGTACGTCCGGTGATCAAGTGAAATGTGCCAATGGATTTTATACCAGTACCAGTGATAGTCCCTTCGCTTTGAGGGTTGATGCGTTTGTAAATGCATTGATCGACAAAGCAAATGCTTAGCATGGTTCTATCAATTTAAATAATAATTAAATAGTTAGTCAGTGATTATTAGACCAAGTTGATAAGAGCCTTATCATGCAACGATAAATTGGTGTACTAGATAGGTAGCCATAATACTTTTCGGAAGGCCTATGTTCATCGTTGGATAAATATTATAGCGTTGTGATATTAGTAAAATGACAAAAGACTACACAAAATTTTGTCATGCTAAAATATTTGCCATTTTTTCATGACAAAAATTTATAGTCTCTCATGACAAAGACTTGTTAAGTTGTAAATAGTAAATATATGAACATATAAAATGATAGATTAAAAAATCACATTCCATTCTATTAAATCACAATGAACTAGGCACATTAACGGATATGACAATACAATTAAAAACAATACAACTGCTTGAAATTATGCTGACAATAAAGCTGTATTGATTATAGCAGAATCAATCAGGACCTCAATCGCACCGCGCTTAGTTTTGACTTTGAGAACATAATTAGTATAAACAAGCGCATACATAATTGGTAACATGAAAATGGATTTATTACCCACATAAATAACGAACCTATAATCGTTAATACAATAAATCCCATCAACTTTCTTTCACCGACCAGTTTTATTATTTACATTCGGTTCAAATTTCGATGCATATTTAAAAAGTATTTCTTTTTTAATAGGAACATGGACTCAAACTGGTTGATGGTATGCGCTCGGCTCGCTCTCTAAAGATCTGGGAAGGAGTCAATTTAATCAACAACAGTCCTAAAGAAGGCAAGAGTTTGGACACATTGTCTGAAGTTCCTGATGTTAGGAATCAGCAATTGACTGAAAGACTTTGGTCAAGAGCTTCTGATGTTCTTCAAAACAGCGAACTTGAACTGAGCTATGACGATGATGACTCAGAGGAATCAAGGGCTATCGATGAAGGTAAATATCGGAGATGTACATAAAAAATATAAAATTTATCCACAGCAAACAATCTTTATTGATTTTATTACACTAATAATAATTAACTTTGCAAATATTGATAAATCATTATAATATATCGAATGCGCCATCTCTAACTATCCATATTTATTGATTTTTAATGAAACCAATTTCAGTTAATTTATTTTTATAAAAAAGCAACTCAATCAGCAATAATTTTAATTTTAAATTGTATACGTTGAGAGACATTATTATAATATGAGCTTTTTCCTGTAGAAGAGGGCCGTGGTAAGAAGAAGAAGGCTATCAAGAAGAAACTGAAGATCCTCATCCCTCTGCTGATCCTCGCTAAAGTCAAAGCCGTTATTTTGGTCATCCTTGCCCTCGTTGTCATCGCCGCTTCCCTCTTCAAAATTGCTCTACTCGCAAAGATTGCCTTCATCATCAAGATCATTGCTCTCATCAAGGCCCTGCTTGCCAAAAAGCATGCTCAAGAAGACCACGGTTGGGAATCAGCTCATACCTCATGGGAGCCTCATGTTGAGCACGGTGGTCACGTAGAACATGGCCATGGTTGGGAAGGTGGTTGGTCACGTTCCAGAAACGATGCCAACAATCTGGCTTATTCGGCCTATACTAACTAATTTACCAAAAATTATTATAAATCGAATGTGACCGTCAATGTATTCAATTGAATCTATTTATTTGTGTGTTTGTATTTATGTGTGAATGTGTGCTATAATAATTGCAATTTTTTGCCACTTTTTCCGTTTCTTTTCAGTCATTTTATATTATTTCATGAGATATTTTATTAATCTGACTGAAAAGGAACATACTTACTTTGTATTGTAATTTGTATTTTGTGATATTTTTCTCAATTTGTGTATATAGTTGTTTATTGTATTAGTTGTATTTACTTAAGTATACGAATATTTATATATTTATATACAGCGGGCAATTTAATATTATTTGCGGGAGGCTTTATAAATATATATTAAATATTTATTTGCTTTTTCTTACATATTTAAAACATTTTTTCTTTTTATTATTTTTATTGAGTATTTACTTGCCTACTATGTATTTCTTTAATATCATACAATATTTGTGTATTTATATTTTTGATTATTTTTCAACTATAATATTGTCTATAATTAATGATTTTAAATCTGTTTTCTAAGTCTGATCTCTTATTTTTTTGTTTGTTTTGCAAATACTGTTTTTTGTTGCTTTATTTTATCTTATAGTTCTGTATCGTGTATCACGAGATGATGATGTTATTATATATGAGATTGTGTGAATGTATATTTAATATTTTTAGCAATAAACCAAACAGCATTGAAAATTAATTTCTTCGTTTTTATTAAAACCCCTACTAAAATATTTCATTTTTGCAGTACCATGATAATATGAAAAATATTTTCATTAACCATTAAGCTTAGTTAATTTTATCTTTTGGGTTCTTAAAAGTAAGAAGTAATCTCTATTATTTTTAATGCAATCTTATAACACTTAAAAGGTTTTAGCAGGTGTTGATTAAATAAAAAAAAACACTATTTGTGTTTCATATACCGAGAGTACAGTATGTATCTATTCAACTTTTGGCTTTTGGTAAATGCATTTTGGATATTTCATATAAATTTATCAAAAGTAATAAATTACAGTAGTTAATAAAATTAATGAATTTATGCGACAAAATACGACAAAGATCCAATTTGGATTTCACATCGAAAGCATTTTACGAAAAACATTTTACTACCAATTTCTTTTTGAGAAAGTCGAAAAACTTGTCTGAAAGCTTGCTCGTATTTTTAAAGTTGTTTTTAGGGCACACTGACAACCTTCATTTTCCTATTTGTAATAATTTGGATAATATTACTTAAGTTTCACTTTTACTCACGTTTGCGGGAAAGAAGTAGCCAAGATTTCTGTCTGCGTGCCAAATTTTTATCACTATTCGGGCGTGAAGGGGTACCTATCTAAGTAAATAAATAAACTCAAATTCGCGCTATACAATACAATACCATAAAGTTTCATCAAGGTAACATCGTCCACGAGGAAGGTAATAAACGAATGTATTTCCTCCATTAGCGACAATTGGTTACCATATTCCCAATTGAGACTAATGTCGTATTTTCGCATAGTTGTGTTAACGCTCAACTAAAAAAACTCAGTTAAAATACATACTTTTTGCAGTGACATTTTGTCCTTAATGCATGCATGGGTCTTTTATCTCTTCGGTCTATACGGACCACCAACCGAAAAACTATAAAAAAATGCATGTCTTAATTTCGGTCTTTGGTCAGTAAGAAACAAATTTAGTAATGCTCTAAAAGACGTTCAAAGAAAAAAAAAATATCATGTCACAAAACTCAAATGAGAGAACAATATTGGAGCGTTCACCTATATGTCCCGTCTTGCATATTTTTTTAATACCATTAAGGTAGCAAACAAGCTTATTTCCCGCCTGATGTCCTTGCAAAAATCTGGACAAATACGAAACCATACATTCATCATTCACAGTGACAAATAATTTATGTGAATGTATTTTGTATTAATGTATTTATGGTCGGCCTATCATTTTATCTACTTCACTGATTACACTAAATAAGATCAAAAGCTACTTTAAATTTGACATTATTGTTATAAAGTTATGCTGACTACATAAAATATACCTACATAATTTACTAGTAGGTGACTTTAAACTTAAAGCGAGAAGGGAAAGTTGTTTTTAAGAAAACAACGTCTTGGATATAGCATCTTTAAATGGAATTCGAGAGTGGGTGTTGATATCTTAAGCTTTGTTTACAGTTGGAACTTAAAGAAATAGTTCTAAAAGACATGATTCTACATTAAAGGTGATGTCATTAGTACCGTACACCTACCGGTGTGGTCAAGCAGTTGCCGCTTATTCCATTATAAACTTTGTGTGCTTATAAAGTTAGCTAAGCTAAGCTCAGTACCAAAATTTGTCGAAAATCCAGCATATTTATGTTAATTATGATTTAAGTTTCTAATAAATAGGAAAGAAGAAAACTGCAGACTGATTCTCATAAGCAGTCCCATAAAATAGCAAATGATGAAACAAAGATACTTTGATAATCACAAATTTAAATATATTTGAGTCTAGCTGTTTCATGCTCATTCTGGGGAAATTATTCTGTGTTTTTCTCCCTGATCCAAATTCATCATAATTGGTTCGGCTATGGAAACATAGCATTAAGTAATGATATGTTAGGAGGCCCTTAGGGGTTGAATTTTGGTAAATCTTTTATTAGTAGGTACACCTCAATACCCAAAATATATATAGGTACCATGAACTATAAATCAAGTTATGTATTCCAACTCCATTCCTCTAAAAAGTTTCATACAAACTGTATTTCTCTCTTAAAATTCAACCCAACACCTTCATAGTAATTTCTTCAAGTTTCGAGTGTAATATTTTTTTTTCCAACAATCGGTAACTAACGAAATGGAAATGGGTCGAATGGGTGGTGGTGGGTTGTATTGAATTAAGTGAGTGGAATGTGGAACTCCTCATTTCACCCACTACTCAATCTATTAATCAGGGTCAATTTTGATAAAACTTAAGGATATAAATTTAATTATTTGCTCCGAACAATATTTAGGACACCACGTACGTATCCAAATGTTTTTTTTTTTTAAATTCCAACTGTATTATTCTGTTTTATTTGGGGTTGAATTTCTAAAAACCGTTTCTTAGCCAATGTATAAGGAAAACGTTATTAGTGAGATAGTGTATTTCGGTTATAAATAAAGGTATTGACATACGATAGGTCCAAAATAATATATTATAAATCAGGTAGTTTACCTTAATATAAATTTAATATACATTATGAAACTAAAGGATATAATGGCTTGTATTTTTATTATATTATAATTTTTTTTTTCTTTTTTTTTTACCCCTTCCAGGGGTATCACTCACGCGTTGCCAACCTTGAGACATAAAGTTGTTAAGTCTTCTGTGCCTGTAATTTCACCGGCTCCCATACCTTCCTAACCAAAACACAGTAATACAAGTGTATTACTATTTCACGGCGGAATTAGATATGGTGGTAGTACTTCCCCGGGCAAACTCTGCACTAAGAGTTCTACTACCTTAAATAGGCCAAGACAAAATATTTAAGTACTATTTTCTCTTCTGTTTGGGTTTTTTTTTTGTTTAATTTTATTTAGTAGCTATTGACAAGCTTTAGCGTTATCAATAATAAAGTTTTAGGGAATCCATAGACCATAGCACAAACAATTACTATTCTGATGAAAAAAACAGCGCCTTCCGAAATAGTTCTAGCTATATTGCACACAAGCATGCTAGTGAGAGCTCTCTCTCTACTTTCTTTTCGAGAAGTGAATTTACTTGCTTGTGATATTGCTTCAATAAGCTTTACAGGCTCAGGGCTATGGAGGTGGAAATACCATCCATCGCTAAACACTGCGACTTCAACAAATCACCAAATTCTGTTAGACTAGGATGGAATTTGCTTATTCGATTGTTATAGTTATCATTTTGATAAAGATACAAACATTACCTACCTATTCATCATCATCATTTCAGCCCCAAGAGGTCCACTGCTGGACATAGGCCTCCCCTAAAGATCCCAATAGGACCGGTCTTGGGCGGCCTGCATCCAGCGTTTTCCGACAACCTTTACAAGGCCATCCATGCGCGTATTATTGTTGGAATCTTAATCAATCGTGACGGAAGCATAGGCTCTTAGGTGTGACGGAAAAAGATTTTAGGAATTTATTTTTAGTTTCATTATAAGTTTCATTTAATAACATCATTGATAATGGACTTAAAACTTTTTGATAATCACCTCCCATCAACGATCAAAGATGTGTAGCTATAGATTGTGGGTCAACATTTCCTACCATAAATTAAAAAAAAATGTAAATAAAACCTCGCATACTATAGGAAATCTTGTGTATCTAATGGTTCGGTACACTGATTACCAACACACTTGACCCAAAGAGCTTGTCTTGTATATTTTCGTCGTAATGAACGATTTTGAGCCGGCTGCCTCCTAAAACTTAGGTATTATTAGACATTTCGATTAATCTACCTAATAATAATCCACTTAAGTATAGCTTTTGGATTCATGGTTGTATTTTTTTTAGATATCTTAATCCTAACGTTTTATATTATATAAATGCCAATGTGAGTTTGTTTGTTTGTTACCGTTTCACGCCTAAGCCGCTGAACCGATCGCGATGAAATTTGATACACAGATAGCCTATGGTATGGAGAAGGACATGGAATACTTTTTTTCTCGGGAACGCGGGTGAAACCGCGGTGAACAGCTAGTTTTATTAAAATTCAACCAAAACATAACCTATATATTCTTTCCTTATTTTTGATCACCTAAAATTATCAAGTGATAATGATTTTAAAACTACCTATTATTACTAAACCTACCGTTAGTTAATTGTATGGTTCTGCGTTAGAGCAGTTAAAAATAACAACAGATGGCTGGTGTTAGGTAAGATAAGAATAAATTATGGTAATTATTATTTTGTTGTTAAAATTCACTTTGTATGCTGTATAGTAATACAGTAGTAACATGCCTACGTAATAAGGTACAAGTTGGAGAGAGATTTTTGTGAATTAAATTCCTTTTTTTGTGATTGATCCATGACTATAAAAAGCTACAAGTTTAAAAAAAAAAAAAAATTATTACTGTAGTTATAACAAAAGAAATGTCTATTTTTTTTAAATATTTTTTTTAAGTCTGGGATTGACCACAAATTTGCTATGGTAAGTGATGATATGACCGAATATGGCAAGCACATGAAGCTTAGAAGGAACTGGCTCTCAAGTGCAGTTGCCGGAACACATCAATAGGTGTTTGGAGACAGAAAGGATAGTAGCCAGCCAACGGCTATCACCGTGCTATAATTTCACGATGTTTTCCTTCACCAAAACCTGCCTTCGACGTTCACTATTTTTTTTTACTTTGTATAATATGCTTGTGTTTGACCACAATCTCACTATGGTAAGTGATGATGTGGCCGAAGATGGAAAGCACACAAAGCCTAGAAGGAACTGGCTCACACCAATAGGTGTTTGGCCAGCCAGCCAGGCGGGTACTACAAAGTACCCTATAGCAATCATCGCCTTAATATATAAGGTCCTAATAAATGAAGTACGGTCCTTTTGAGGGATGATAGTATAGGTCATAAGTATTCCGAAAATGATAAAATAAAAATATTCAGACGTAATTTTAATGAAAAAAAAACCTGAAATTATACTTCATCACTACCAAGCATTAATTAAAACCATTAACAGTATAATCAGGTGTCAAATTATTATTAAAAAATGAAAAAAGCATTTAAAAATACATTACTTTTATTTTATTTATTATACTTTTATTTATAAAGTACAATTTCAGGTTTCTTTTTTGAATACTTTTATTTTATCATTTTCGGAATACTTATGACCTATACTATCATCCCTCAAAAGGACCGTACTTCATTTATTAGGACCTTATATGTAAACTTGACCACATTATATTATTTTTCCGGGAAATCCATGAATACAAAAAAACTGACTCAAACTGACCAATTCAAATCAGCAACACCAACTTTCATTTCAAAGCAAATGAGTGTTTGTAACATCTCAAAATCATTCGTTTTATTTAATTGTATGCCATTGCTGCTATGCATCGGTTAACAACGAAAGTTTTTCAATTAACCCACCTTACATTATGTGAAGCAATCCGCACAGGTAAAATATACAACGTTTTGTACAAATTTATTTTACCTACATCTTTCAATCACCCGTATATATCCAATACTAAGAATAATACTATACTAAGAATGCAGTCTGACGAATTCGTGGAGCCTGAAGGCCTGCGCTGATGAGGTAGGTACTGTATTTTTCACGGACGATAAACGTCCGCGATGGTTTTGTATTTTAAACGCATTCTTTTAGTCCGTCGTCGTTTACTTTAGTGGATTCTCTATGTGATCCTCTGTACAATTAATAAATCCTAAATGTCGCTTATTAGGTCCGAGCAAGATGATTTTCTTACCAAAGACCAGTATGTACCTATACGATAAAAGGTTGAATAACATTAGATCTCGGTAAGACTTTAGTCTCTACATCTAGCAGTTCATATTTTGGTAGTAAAAATAAGATCAAGAACAAAATTAAATTAATTAATTAATTATTTTCAAATTTATATTTCAAGTACCCATAAGTAAATATTAAATGAAAATAAAATATTTTGGGACACCAAACAAATTCATGCTTAACCTAACTATATAATATACAGGTACCTATTCATCAAGACATACGAAGCGTGATTTCAAATATCTTTTGTACATGTGAACTTGGGGGATCGAACTATCATATTAAGATATTTATAGATTGTTATTGCTCTCTTGCGTCGATTAGTATGATTACACCACATTATAAGATGAAATTTCTATTTCATCGACTTTCTCGATAAATATAACTATATGTTTCGTCATAGTAAAAGTGATATACCCACCTACACATTATTTTATGTGAACCGGATGCGACTTAAGTTATATCTTATGCTAATTTAAATAAATAATTTAAACAGATAAAGTCAGATTTGTAAACGCGTCTTAATTTCTCTTATGACAACATTTAATATTGAACATAAATAAAAAAAAAACACGAATGGTACCTTAATGATGACTTAATATGTTATTAACTCTCATTGACGAATTATTCTCATTTTTATAAAATTTATGGAGCTATAACTTTTCAGGTACCTACAATCTAATTTCTACTAGCATGTAAAGCTACAGTGGTCATTTACTTAGCGACAAACTACATAAATCGATTCATTTATCAAGTAATAATTAAGTAGGTGCAATTTATGATTATATATTCACTTCATCTCATTTAAGAGATTTTCTAGTGTGGGCTTGTCAATTAGAGCTTTCAAAGGTGTTTGCTCATATTCTGTTTAGGTCCTTCTATATCCTTTAAGTTTTGTTATCTTATTTTATAACGAAATTACAGATTTGAACCATCTATATGGCGTTTCATTTACCCACTTCAAGTTAATTATTAAGTGGGACACGATGAAAATATAATGTCCTTATTAAAATACCTCATTTTCATTCAAAGAAAGTAAGACAAACATATTATTGGCTCATTTAGTAATCATACATAAGACCGGTTGAAAACGGGTTGCAATCTAAAAGACCTGCCTCACCCTGAAGATGGAATACGGAACGACGTGAACCACCATCTATAGAAAGTTTTACAACCTGTTTTAATCCAGTTTAAGGCATGGTTTTAACTGACACTCAGGTATGTAGAAATTTTACAAAAGCCCCAATAACATTTGTTATGATAAAAATGTGGGACACACATAAATTAACTTATTAGAGAGAGTTGTAACTGGTCGGAGAAATTAAAGATATTATAACAGAGGAGACATTTTCAAATATTCAAGGAGGATTTATATCATGATTTTATATAAATGTAAACAACTACTAACAATTAGAAAGGAGGTATGTAATTAAACAACTGTTTATAAAGATATGACAAGCTTTGATTGTAAGGTGACATGTAATACTCGAGGTTATATTTTTTTACAATCATTGAGTTGGTTATCGCAAGCGGAATCTATTTCCGTTATAATACAACACGCTTATCAGATTTAACGCATCATGAGATAAAGGTGGATAGGTGGTTCAACTTTCCAATTGAAACAGATAGTAACATCAATAATTTATTTCGAAAATAAGTTAATAAATTAGGCAATAAATAAATAAATAAAACTTTGTACAATAGATTTAGAAGGTAACTTAGATGATGGTAACTTAGGTCTACTTATGGGAGTAACCGCTGTAGGCTAAGTTCTGGGCTTCGTCAAGGTTCTTGTTCCAATCGGAACCATAGCTGGAGTAACCGCCTCCACTGTGTCCATGGCCAGCATCGTGAGAGATGTGTTCTACATGAACAGGGTGGTGAGATTCGTGGTGGCTCTCGTGGTGATGGGGATGTGGGACTACTTCATAAGTGGTTTTCGTGGTGTCGTGTTTAAGGCACCAAGCGACGAAGAGGATGACTGCGAGAACGAGTGCTATCTTGGCTGTAGCAAGGGCCTTGAGGGCAATAAGCTTGACGATGAAGAGTTTACCGAGGAGCATCTTGGCTCCAAGGAGACCCATGATTGCACCCATACCACTGCCTCCCTTTTTCTTGCCACGACCTGTAAATTAAAAATAATATTAGAAACACAAATTTTAATTTTGGGTACTAAGGAAATAACATTGTAGTGGAACGTTTTGATAAAAAAAAGATCATAAAATGTTAAAGTACTAGTGAGTAATTAAACTGTTGGGCTTATAATATATGACATCTTAGTTATCGTTGCACCATTGTGTTTATGATTTTATTATTAATATTATACTACAAAAAGTAATAAAGTAGTAATCAATCTTGAATGACATGAAAAATAATCTACATATTTAAGACGCTTACCTTCTTCAAGAGACCTCTGCAGGGTATCTTTATCGGCCTGGTTCATTTTAACCTCCAAAGAGTGTGTTTCAAAAAGACTGACGACTCCATCCATGAGCCTGTAGTTGACTTCAGCATCTCTTGCCGTAGGATCTACTGGGAGGACATCCAGCTTCTTAGGAGATCTTAATTCTGGCTCTCCTTTTAGGACAACACCCTCTGCGATGTTTATACTTCTTGAAGCTTTGACATTATCGACTATTCTTAGCAGCTTCTCCTGTGAAGAGAAAATTTATTATTTAAATAATATGATATTTGAGTTTTATTGGTTGATTTGATTAATAGTATTGATTTGATCGTTTAATATTATGCTATTCTAAGAATCAATTTGTTAAATTTATGAACGAGTGAAATGAGTAATGGGATCTCTATCCATGAAACTTGATTCCACAATCACTGTAAGCACGTTTCATTCACTGCACTTTCACTAAATATTAAAATTATGAACCTTAACACATAAAATGTAATCTCCTTGACAATCTTTAACGAAATTGATTGCTGTTTCAAGGGTTCTGTCACTATCTTCCGCTTTGGCGATTGCGCAGAAGGCAAGCACTACTATGATGAATTTCATTTTTCTAACGTTTTTTTCTAACCGGCCCGATTTTTTTTATTTTCTGACATACGGTGATGTCAAGTTATGTTTGGCGTGATAGTCCGTCCGCTATACAGTTTTATCATTTCTCCCCCACCGTTGTTCTATCTAAGCGTAGCCAGCTGGTATTTCATCTGGGTTAAGATGGAATTCGAATCAATTTAGACTCTAATGCGTATGTAAATGAGTCCGTTTCTTAATTTTGAAAAAAATCAATGGTTTGTTAGACTAAGTTTTCGATTCAAATATTTGTAAAAAAATTAGGGCTTTTACCTACATGTTACGGATATGAATTAATATTTTTTTTATATGTGGGGTTCAGTTGCGACCATAAACTTAAAAAGCTATCGTTACCACACCTACTTTAGCAGGTGAATGAACTTTTAATTCTAATTTTAAACTGTAGGTAATTTTCACTTCAATAGAACCACTGTTTATTTTGCATAATAATATACGATGAAATTTTAATGGCATTAGAAATTCAGGACATTGATTACTAAACAAACGTATGGCATCATTATTATTTTTTATTGAATTAATAGACTTTAGAAAAGTACTTGTGTATTAGCTTATTTAGTATGGAGGCACCAATCATTTAATTTCAGAACAAAAATTAATAATGAGTGTACAATTCTAAAATAGGTTCGACGTATCCTTTGTTTAAAAAACCAAATAAAATTTACAGAGTATAAAATAATGAAAACTAAAAATTTGCTAGCTTGATACCAATTTAATATTTTTTAAGCATTATAATCTGGAATATAGAATAATTAAAAGAGTTTAACTATAATAATTTAATGTACTAACAATTAATGTAACTACAAAATAAAAACCATTTCATAAAATTAAGCCAATGTTCAAAAATGTTTTTTTTCAAAATATATAATGGGTATATTTCAAACGGAGGTGTCTTTATTAGTGTAATAATTAATTATAATATTTGACTATCAAGTGCGTGGTATAGAAAGTTAATTGATATCACAACAATTAGCTGAATCTTTATAAAATGTCGGTTCAATTGAAGATAGAAAGAGAGGGCAACAAACATATTATAAATATAGATCTAGTGATAGACAGAGACAAAGAATAACTATTAATCGATTGATATCGAAAGTTTAAATGCAGATGACAGGGGACCGTTAAGGCTTTTTATACTTAACGACTTTAGTATATTTATAATCATCGTTGCTTACTATTTTCCTCGCTGGTGAGGTACGAGCTTCTACTATTAAGACTAGGTACCCAAACAATGTGATAATTGATGAATTTACATGCCTATACTTACTTAAATGTTACCTCATTATAATTTTCTTTACATTTGAGCTGATAGTAGATTCGTACTCGTTAAAAACTGTATGTTTTACAAAAAAAAAATATAATTTAAAAATGTAAAAAAATACAAAAATATGTCTTACGCGTTTTGGAAACTTTATGATAAGGCTTTCAATAATAAAAAATGATGTCCATAAAAAATATAAAATTAAATTTAAAAAAAGGAAATTTAACATGTCTTCGACTGGCGAACTTTAAAAAGTCAGGTTGGATGCAGATGGCGGAAAGCCAAATGGGTGGTGCACTTCGGAAGACAACGTTGAATTCTCATACCAGTAGTCTCAATAAAAAGTATTTAATACCTATATAAAGCTTCTTCGTTATTTCTACGATATCCTACATCACTACAACACCTTTATATCTCAACAATATTTTTACAACACCCTACCTTTTTTCATACGACACCGTTACGACACGAACTTTCTCAGGCCAAAAAATCGTTACTTCTAAAAGGATCATCATCATAGAGATCAATATGGTCAAAATTTCAAGACTCATCGTTAACACGACAAATATTCGGTCGGACATCACGCTAAGCTTTCGTTTTCATACCTTCGTTGTTACTTTCAACCATATCATGGATGAATTCACCTTTAAGTACTCTCTCAACCAAAGACACCGTTAAAATTAATGTCAATCATTAAAATTAACTTATTTAAGACTTATAAGGGAATGACAGGTTCTTATTCAAATTAGAGAATTATATAATTATTTTTATTTAATTATTCGATAAGTATGAATGTTTTATGTAGAAAAGGTTACAGACTAGTTGACTGTGGTACTAAAGGGTACAATGGTGGATAAATAACTTATAAGGTTTTTACCTTATCGTACATAAAAAAGCTGTTTCTTTCTAACTATACCTAATATGAGTAGGAAAGGAATAATAAATAAAAACTTCAGCAATATTACGTAGATGTGGATCCATTATAATGTTGTACGTAATTATGTTAATTTTGCATGTTTGATTAAAGTTTTATGTCTACTGAAGCTCTCAATACTTTAATAATAGTTTTATCTGATAAACACTACAAAATTATTGGTACTTATGTGTTTTTTTGTAAAAGAAGGAAGTCGCTGTATTTGTGATACCAATGATTTTCAATAAGAAATTAAAATAATATTTTTTTACACATATATGTTCATTAGGGGAGGCCATATCCAGCAGTAGACGTCTTGCGGCTGAGATGATGATGATGATGGTATGTAGATATTGACATAAAAATTTGTATTCTCGTTTATTTGCATAATTTCACACGTATTTCCTAGAGCAATGTGATGGATAAGCAATCATTTACATTCTACAATCTTATGGTCAGCCTAGATCCGTAGTTTCTAAGTTAAACAGTTATTTAATGGATACCATTTCAATAAATTTGCTGGCTCAGTATCACTGTGCAAAATATTAAGTATAATTTTCTCCACGATCCTATGGCATAAAGGGTATTCTGGGATAAAACTCTATATATTTTTTGTGAATAAGTTTAACTATGGGACCAAACTGGAAATCGTGAAAACATTTGTTTTGTATACAATTTAATCGAGCAAGTTTGTAAGAAAGAAAGAAATATACAGTTTGGTCTTTAGTATGAAAAGTTTGAAAATATTTCACCCTTCCAGAGTTATTTACATAGTAAATGTTGTTCTGTAACAAACCCTTACAACATAGAGTTCGAAAAGATGTCATCACAAAGTATAAACCCAGTATAGTCGTAGATTATGTAAAATAACGAAGCATTTTGCACGTCCGAAATTGAAAGTAATTCATTAATGAATGCGCAGACGCGTGTCATTAATATGATAGCATAATTGAAATAAATATAACGTGTGAATTAATTTGAATAACTATTCGAATTGCAAAAGTTCACGTTGGGTATTGTACTTCCTTTATTTGGAGGCATCGATCTCTTTAATTCATATTTATGTTATTACGTAAGTATACTTCCAACGGTAGTTTTGTCTAGTCATTGTCTACATCCTTGATTGTAGTGTTGTCCAAATATCGATAAAGTATTTATATCGATAGTCAATGAACGAATCAACTGAATCAATAGATTACATATTGTCACTTTAGAAAAAGGGATTATATCGGAAATTACTTTATTGTCTATCTGTCAGTACCTATCTGTCAATTCAACTATTACAGCAATAATATATTGAAAATACTAACTAAAAGTTGTCAGATTGTATTTATGCAATTTAAGTTGTCTTCGAATTACTATTGTGTTATTAGAATTTTCGGTTTGGTTTTAATCCTTTTTCATAGATTTTAGATTTCTATTTTTAAAAGCTAACACCAGTAACCTGTAGACTCGCAAAAATGACCTTGTGAAAAGCAATTTTTCTAAATTACTTTTAAGCTGCGACTTATTTATCGATTATCTTCCCCTGTCAATGTAATTAAGTGACGGTATTTACGTGGTCATGTGACCAGTATATTAGTTAAATATAATTTTATAAGTAAGGTCTTAAAACTAAGTATTTTTTCCAATTCGAAAGTGAAAGTCTATTTTTTTATTATCGTTTATGTTTTTACCATTGAATATAAAAGATAAAATATCGATATCTGTTAGAATAATAAATTCACATCACAATTTTTAAATAAGGTATTAAAAATATTATGTATATGGCGGATACCGGACTCCATGTTTGTCAATTTTTAGATTCATATTATTTTTCACTTTCAATATAATAATAATTATGTATGAAGAGTTGGTAAGAAACTCAGCAAGGTAACATTTGTTATTTGTAATTAAGTTATCATTTTAACAGTTTTATAGTACCTACTTATGGGATTGAGACTGCTTAAACATTTCTTTTTAAGTGACATTCCAGTATTTGATCATTGTTATAGTTACACATTCTACTCAGTGTCTAAAATATCATCTGTTTGCAACCATTAAGAGTTTAATCATTGACACACCCGCGGTTGCACCCGCGTTCCCGTTAGGCATATAACGTAGCCAATGAAACTCCAGCCCATAAACTATCTGTATGCAAAAACTATGCTCTATTTGCTGCGTTTTTTTTTAATAATCATAATTTTCTTTATAAATTTCTAGCTGAGCTGTATTTACAAATACATAATACAGTTGTTGAAAGATACGTAATTATGAACCATTAGTGTATTTTTTTCTCAAATTTTCTTAGAATTTGTACATGCTTATAATGTGACCATCAATCGTATAATCAACAGTTTGTCTCTATCATTATCAAAATAAATGCTTATTACATAAAAAAAAACTACATAATTTTGATAATCGTAATAACATGGGAAAAAGATACGTGTCTAACTCAAAACAATAGTTGTGACTATAATAAAATTGGGCTATGTAGTTTTCACAGAAACACCACGATTGTTTCATGGGACTAAGGAACAAAATTAACTTTCGATTTTATGGGTGAAAAGTTTTGAGTAGGTACATACATATTTCATTTTCATTTAATACTTACTAGCTGTTCTCCGCGGTTTCACCCGCGTTCCCAGTGCCGATGTTTCTGCTATTAGGGGCGGAGACAAATCTAAGATCATGAAAATCAGTACAGCCTTTCTTTTATAAATGATGTAATTAACCCGAATTTGTTTTATGTATACTTATAGATTATCTAATGAATATAAAATTACGGGAAAAATCTAATAATACTATGATATTTTGGTTTTGATATTATCTTAAAGCAATCGTGATTTTTCATTCGAACAAGCTCAGTAAATAAATTTCGTCTTGCTATGCTATTCTGTACTAAAACTCGACGGTGAAATCACGCAGTGACTATTCTCTGTCTCACTCATGAAACTCGGTAATCAGGAATTCACGAGTGAGACAGAGAATAGTCACTTGGAGAATTCATCGAGGAGTTTTATTACCTACAGAATGACATAGTTGAACTGATTTTCATCTTCGTCATTTCAGAATGTTTTGCACTGATTTATTGCAAATTGCAAGCTTTTTACGTTTATTTAAACTTAAGTAGTCATATTTAATACTATGTATTAGATATATTTATATTACCCGGAGACTTAAAGCTACAAATTGAATAATTTTACAAAATATGTAAATGTTTATTAATCACTGGACTTATAAAGACAAAAAAATACTATAGAATCCATTTTTAGCTAACCTCTCCTCATGCTTATAAAATTTATTATCATTGTAAAAGAAACCATAAAAAAAAAACTACTAAAATCTAATTATACTAAATCAGGTTTAATCAAAATTTTCTAAAAAGTAGATTAATGTTATTTATATTTATCATAGGTACTTATGTATAACAAAAAAAACTGGTTCTCACAGCTTTATTCGTCACAGTGAGAGTCAATAACATTTTGGAAACTGCTTTGAAAAAATGTGTCCAATAATCGTATTTAAAATTATTATATAACCGTGACATGAGTAGTGATGAAAAAGTTTTTTTTGATGGTACCGTCTGTTGGTCGGCGACTTCAAAACCTGTCGATAGTTATTTATGTGTCACACATGAGATCATGCAGATGCATATTACGTCGAGCATGTTGTATGACTGGTGGGTAGATGGTAGAAAAAATTACCAACGCGATGATAGCTCAGTGGTAGTGACGTCGGACGCCGCGGCGAAGGTCGTGGGTTCGAATCCTACGAAAACATCGTGAGGAAACCATAGCACGGTGGGAGGGTACTTTATAGTACCCGCCTGGCTGGCTACCACCCTCAACTTGAAAATCTGTCACCAAACACTTATTGGTGTGTTCCGGCAGCTGCACTTGAGAGCCAGGTCCTTCTAGGCTTTGTGTGCTTACCACCTTCGGCTACATCATCACTTACCATAGTGATGTTGTGGTCAAACACAAGCCTATACAAAGTAAAAAAAAAAAGTCTATGAATTTTATAGTAGTTATGACATTATTATGTAGGTAGGTAGGTAGGTATCGTAAACATTTTTCAATATAAGTATTTTTCTTATTTTTTTTATATTTGAAGACTGACAATCGGACAGGCATCAGACATCACTACCACTGAGGTATCATCGCCTTTTGTGTTGAAAATAGATAACACATTAACACATAGGCAAACCTGGTATTGCTAATGTCCATAGGTGATGGTAGCCACTTATCATCAAGTGGACCGCGTGCTTGCATGTCAGCTTACTGACGTAAAAAAAAAAATGTTTTGGAATAATTTATTGTTAACTAAAGAAAATAAATCTAACAAACCCTAATTTAAATTATGTATCATGATTATTATTATGCAAAGTTAAATCTAACAGTGGTTACATGTTTGTAACTTTTTTCTATAATAGTATAGGTATTTTGATTTGCCAATATTTAACAAGCCACCGAAAAGCTTTTTATAGAAAATAATCTGCTTATGATTTATTTTGTAAATAAATATGACAACACAATTATAATTAACGATAAAATATAATTTTCGGCACTGCAAATCTTGAATTATTTCAAGTCTCCTTTAATAAATAAAAAAAATAAAAATGCATTACATTTTTATGATGGAAATATAACTTTGTTGTACCATCTGATGCATATAAATATTAAATCCCTACAAGTTCTTACTATTATTATTATTACCTTCTCAAATAACCCAACAAATCATCCAACAGAATATCTTCCATCAAGTTTTACACAAAACGTACCCGTACGTCCTCAAATACAGGTGCTATGCGTAGCACCGGAACCACGATCACTTTCACGGGCCACACGCATAACTTACATATTTTTAACGCGGTAATAAATGATGAACATGCAGGTCAAGTTGGAGATCAAGAAGTGAGATAAGGCCTTTGTTTGCTCTTTACGGCTGTTAATTTAAAAAAAAGGTATTTAGCAATGAGATATACTAGAGGGATACGCTCTTGAAGGGCTTTAATTAATTATGATTGTTATCTATAACTGGGACTGAGTACACGCTTCTATAATAAGACCTCCTACACTTTTAAACTTGCCTTTACATACATTTAAGGAACGTATTAAGTCAATTTTAGTACAGAAGGCATACTATAACATTAATGAATATTTAAATGACGACAATGCTTGGGTGTAGCGCTCGCTCTTGCAGGATACATTCTATGTAATAAATCTAAGTTTTTAAAAGAGTAATTGCTGAGTTTCTTGCCGGCTCTTCTCAGAAAAAGCAACCTTCCGAACCGTGCGTTAGAGTCAGACTATTCACAAGTGCCTGTGAAGGCCTATTTGAATGAATAAATTATTTCATTTCATAACAACCAAAGAGCAGTCCAAGTCATACGCCAAGTTATTTGTGTAGTTCCAGTTTCTATCGATAGATGGCATAATGAACTGTGCCTAGCTTTCTCAGTCCAAGTGTATTCCGAACCGGTGGTAGTATCTATTGTAACGTTCATAAGTGCCTTATTGGGGCCTAAACTGAATAAATGAGTTTGAGTTTGTGTGTAAAAATTATGTTTACACCTGATATAAATCTCTATGTGATTTAAAAATCAGTGATGGGGAAAAAATCATGTTTTGTTACGAAAAACCACTAAAACAGTTTTTCACAAAATATACTATATACGAGCTTTTCACAGTCCACCGACGATATAGATAATAAAAAATAAAGAGTACATAGTTATCTTAAAGTATGTAAATTGTTATCTTTGTCTCCATGATGCAAGCTAACCCCTGTCAATTTTACAAACAGACAGCTCACTTTCACTATTATAATAAGCAAGGATAATTTGTTAAGTTACCTAATGTTTATATTGTAATTATCAAGAAAAGTACATGATAGATTTTCCAATTCAAATTACAAATTCTTCTCGCATTCGTAAGTCTTATAATGCAGAGAAAAATATGGTAAAAACAAGCTATTTTATAAATTAATCTATTACTAGCGGTTTCCCACGGTTTCACCTGCGTTACCGGTATAATAAATAGCCCTATAACCTTCCTCAATAAACAGGCTTACTAACGCAAAAATATTTTTTTAAATCAAATCAGTAATTCAGGCAATTACCTCCTACAGCCAAAACTAAAAACTTTACCTCTTTATAATTATTACTAGCTGTCCCCAGTGGTTTCACAAAAAAGTATAACCTACCTCAAGAATGCTGCTGGGCTATAAAATGCAAAAAGATTTTTTCAAATCAACTGGTAGAATAAACAAACAAAAAAACTCTTCAGCTTTATTATATTTGTATAGATTAGACGGAGTTCAAAGACTTACTAATAATAAACGTAAAATTATAAACCACTAGCTAATCTTGCGGCGACCGTTGCAATCGTCTTTATTTTTCTTTGTCAGAAATATCGCGGGCGTGCGCGAAACAACTCACCAAAGTTTATTCGCAAACGGATGAATAGTATAAAAATACATCATAAACAAACAAATTTATATAGATAGTTAAGATTTTGGCAGTTAAGAGAAGAATTGTGAGCAATTTTAATCTTTTTAAGCAGATAAAATAACAGTACAACAACCAAAATTTTAAAATAAAGGTACACAATGACACGCATTGTAGTATTTCTCAAATAAAACGTAAAATACGCAGACGCACACATTTTTATATAAACTGCAGTTTAGATAACAAAAGAAACCGGAGATAGCTATGATTTCTTTGAGACGAAAGTGAAATTAAGAAAACTTGTCTGAAACGCTAAAAATGTAGACTTTAATAAAATGCAGTTGTCAAGAAGTGAAATGATGCACAAAATGAGACTGAATTATTTATATTATATTATTTAAAATTTCGTGCATAGTCTGCGATAGCTTAGTGGTTTATGTAAGTAGATTGGTTGATTCCCAGACCACATATATGTGTGAGCTTTGCTACGTTTTTCAGTAAAGGGAAACTCTTTGCAGATCGAGGTGTCATCGCACTTAGAGGATCCTAAGAAAGATCTGATTAGCATAGGGCTAACTGGCGCTGCAGCTGTCGGAATACACTAGTAATAAGTGTTTGGAGTCTGTCGCCAAGTCTAGTTGAGGGTGGTAGGGTACTACAAAGTAGCCTACCACCGTGCTATAGTTTTCTCACAATATTTTCCTTCACCAAAAACTCAACCTCATTGTACGATACGAACCCACGTCACAGCACTCGACTTCACTACGATATTATAAGAAAACCATGGAACGAACATAGTTAAAATAAATTCTTTATTAATTCAAGCGCAGTGATACCCACCTGGCTGGCTACCTAGCTACTTTACGGTAAGTAAAAAGTCTGTCACCAAGTAGGTAACTACCGGTGCTTTCGGCTACACTTCAGAGACGATTCCGCGGTTTTGTGTATTTCACTTTTTGCCATATCATCACTTACCATTGGGTATATACAGGCTGATGATGATGATAAAAATAATTAAGTAAAATACCTATTTACTCATACCAAAATGAATCTAAGAGTTCCTCTTTTATTAACAACTTATTTCGACCACACGCATTACCTATATATTATTTGCGAATGAACATGATTTGTACAACGAGCACATTTAATTACAGACTGTATTCACTTAAAAATAAGAACTATAATAGACTTTTATGTCAATACAACAAAAGTATTACTATTCTAAGCAGTAACCGTAAAAAGGTAATACTCTTGACGATCACGGTCGAAAGTCGATCGATCGAATAATCAAATGATATGTATTCGTCATACGCTGCAATCGATACAAAAACGTGAGGGAAAATGTAGTTGGTGATGAAATAAAGTACTTTATCTATTTGGGACTTTCGGATTTATTAGCGAAACAATTTAATACATGAATGTCTTAAAATATTTTTTTACTTAATAGAAAAATATTCTTGAATAGAAAAACTATAAAAGAAGCAAAGATGTCTGGAAAAGTTTACATCTAAAGATTCTGGAACATAATGTGTTTCGGTAGCTGCATTGGATAGCCAGTTTCTGATAGTTTTTTTATGTTTTAACATCTTCAGTCACATTAGACTTATTACAATCATCAATTACCATGGAGATTGTAATCAAACTCAAGCATACATAGTAAAAAAATAAAAACTAAAATTGCAGCACATTACACAAAAACGGCTCGTATTAAAGGGCTTATATTCTCAACGCTACGGCATAACATTCCCCTCAAAAAGTAAGCCCAGTAAATAAGTATCACGCTCAATATTTTTTGTCTATGAAAAAACTAGTGATATCCAGACAAAACTTAGAGGTAGGTAATGTAACCTGCAAGATAGTGGGTGTGTTCGCAAGTTTAGCCACAACACAGCATTTAATTTGGTTAGTTAGATTGATGTCTTGAACGCATTTTTTATCCGTACCATTTTTCGCGTCGCAATTTTCATTTTATCTCGTTCATCATTGGCTCATTTTAATTTCGCTCTTGTTTTAAGTAGGCACCTACATTTTTACCCTGTTCTAATAATCGGTTCGAGTTATAAAATATAACCATTCAATAAGATAATACCTATAATAAACGCCACACTTCATATCATTCGATGTCCATTCAAGTGTTTTTATTACATCACTAACTGCGCCGAATTGAAGTATCGATTTAAAACACGATGAAAGTTTTATTACATGAGATCAAATTATATACGCCGCCGATGCGATGTATCGCGTGACGTTTCGGAATCGTGTGCTCCAAGAGCTTTTATTTTGGAGGCGGCAAATACAAATAATCATTTTATTTATGTGTTGCTTACTACTCTTATGTTTGCAGGTACTTTGATATCATTAGTTTTACCTAGCCTTTCGTTCGCGGCTTCGCTCGCGCAGTTTTTATAAAATATATCTATTCTTCCTTTCACCCGATTTCGATTAAATAAAGCTTATTCGAAACGCCAAGCCAAGCCGCATTAACCTGTGTACTTCATGAAAATCCATTCATTGGTTTCGAAAACAAGAAAAAAAATCTCTTTGCATTATGTTACTCTTTCTACATCACATACACTTTTTACACCATTTTTAGGGTTCCATATCCAAAGGGTAAAACGGGACCCTATTTCTAAAACTCCGCTGTCCGTCCGTCTGTCTGTCTGTCCGTCTGTCACCTGGCTGTATCTCATGTACCGTGATAGTTGGACAGTTGAAATTTTTACAGATGAAGTATTTTTGTTGCCGCTATAACAACAAATACTGAACAACAGAATAAAACAAATATTTAAGGGGGCTCAAAAACATATTTGTTGCCGGTTTTATAGATAATGGTACGGAACCCTACGTGCGTGAGTCCGAGTCGCACTTGGCCGGTTTTTGTCATAATGCACAGAGACGCTGGTTCTATAGATTTATTATTATTATATAGGTAGATAGATAACATGGTATAATAGTGGCATTGCTAATGTCCATAAGCGACGGTCGTTCTTTATAATTGAATGTAATTTGATGGCGATTAGTAATACTTGAGCTCTTTCAATTAGTCTTTGCAAAGTGTTTTGGCAAAAATAAGCCAATCAGAGGCTCTCTTCCGATTCTTCTTTTTGAAACCTTTTTTAATCCATATCAACCAGGGTTCTAATGATAAGGTGTTAAGGATATCTTCAGTGGGCATTAAATTGAATATATTTTCCGAAAACTCTTGAGAGGTTATGTAGGAAGAGTGTGAGAAGCGTGAAAAGTTAGTGTAGCATAATTTTATGCCACATCCATGACTGATAGTCTTTTTAATGTATGTAAAATTGTGGATAATCTGAATTTTATGAGATTTGCTGCTACGTCTATGTTGGAACATTTATTTTATTGTAGAAAAAATGTACTAATTGGTGACATCGGAAATATTATTGGTAGACAGAAGATCTTACAAGGGTAGAACCTGTAGACAGCACAGTCTACAGTGCAGCCGCCATGACAATCCCCTTTTTGACATTTGTTAATAAGGGGAAATTCAATGAGGTTTTCTCGAAAGGTTCAATTTTTCTTAGTGCTACATTGCTTAGTAACAGTCGTATCAAAATCAGATGAGCCGTTTCCGTGATAAATTAATTCATTAGGCACAGGGCCATTTGCTTTATCACTTTGTGAAGACGTTATTTATCAGTTGAATATGGAATGTATAAATAGATACCATATATCGGATACTTTGGGACCTTATTGTGTTCTTTCGGCAAGTTAGAACACTAAAATCCTTAGTCTATTGAACCAACCTCTTTCAGACGTTGGGCTGAACTTACTGAGGTCACTGAACTGGAAGAAGTGGTGCTACTCGACACATGAAGAGTGTATCTAGATTAATATTATAAAGAGGTAAGTTTGTATGTTTGGATGTAGGAACTATTTATCCGATTCCAAAAATTCTTTCACCAATATTTAGAATGGACCTTCAAAGTACGTTATAAGCTACTTAATATCCCCGGAACGTGAGTGAAACTACAGGGCGAAAACTTATATTGTAATATAAAAATATCCTGGATGTACCATATATTTATTTATCAGGAATACCAAATAGTAACACCATTAAAAAAAGAGGAATTCCTGTAAATTCGTGGTTGATAAATATCCAAAAGGATATGAAAAGTCAGAGTATCTAACGCTTAACTACATATATGTACATGTCCACTATAAACTCAAACTCAAAATCATTATGCACTTATGAACGTTACAATTGATTCTACCACCGGTTCGGAATATACTTGGACTGAGAAGACTCCGGCAAGAAACTCAGCCAACTATAACTTCTCTTAACTGCAAAACCTCACAAATTTGAATTTTAAGTCCTCAGGCAGGTATGTGTAGGTAGGGTATGAAATCAACGGAAACACATCCATGATGGGAATTCACCACAGCCCTTCATTGCTCATTTATTTATTACCACATTCAGCAATTCAGCGCAGCAACATGATAGTATTATTGGTATAGTATCTACATTTGTTTTTTTTCTACTTTGTATTGGTTTGTGTTTGACCACAATCTCACTATGGTAAGTTGTGATAATGCTGAAGATGGTAAGCACACAAAGCCTAGAAGGAACTGGCTCTTAAATGCAGCTCCCGGAACACACCGGTAGGTGTTTGGGGATTTTGGTAAAGTACCCTACCACCGTGCAATGGTTTCCTCACGATGTTTTTCCGTTCATTATAGAATTCGAACCCACGACCATGGCCCGCGGCATTCGACGTCACTACCCTACTATCGCCTTCATTTATTGATATAATTATCTAAATTTAAGAGGTTACATACACCGAAGATATTCTTTTGTAAGAAAAGAAACCTTTCCTATTTGTCTTCACCACAGTCGGTTAAAAACCGGAAAGATTATTACACGAACCGGAAAATCAGACCGGAATTTAAACACGAATAAATCAGACATATTGCGTAATACGCGATAAACGTATCAACTATATGTGCGAACATTATCAATAAAAATATACAGGATGGTCAGAATGGGTGAAATTAATGAAATTGTTTAGTATAAAAGTATACTAAAGAGTATACTCCACCAATTAAAGGTATACTTGTGATAAGGCAAAAAGAAATAAGGTACTTATATTAATTAGTGAGGGCAGAAAGAAGTTTGGTGGGTATTTTAATTAGTGTATTAAAATGAGCGTGAATTAAGTAAATACAACTGAATAAATATGATATAATGTACTTTTTCTTATAAATTATACCATGTTTCTATGATAATTGACTTTTTCTATTAAATAAATGAATCTGGTTGTATAAATATTTTTGTGATTTCATTTAGAATCTGTTTTACTCAAACCTATATTTTGACATGTATTTTTCGTTGGAAAATATAAATGTAGGAAAACAAAATTAGTTATTCCTGAAAATTTAAAATAAAACAAATAGAATTTACATTAGACTAAGAAACTGGTTTAAAAATATGTAACATTTTATTTATATATTTGTTTGGGCGATCCTGTATAATATCAGTTTACCTGCGTTTTTCTTGAGTTATGCAATTTTAGAAATCATCCACATAAATATTAATTTGCGTAGAAAATGGCCATTGAGACGGATCATTCCGAATCGTTGTAGCCAATCAAAAATCACCTGGAGTGCTAGACACCACAGACGTAGCGCCGCGAATCTTATGTTACAAATATGTAGACATGGCTTTAAAATAAATTGAATGATAAAAAATAGACGAAAATGGATGATATCTGACGGAAATTTAATAACGTTCTTTAGTCTAGTCTATTGCGACTATATTCCGTTTAATTGTATACTTAGTTTTCATTACAATAATATACTTACGCTTTTGGTATGATATCCCTATAAAAAATAAAACATATTAAACAAAAAAAACTAGTACATGTAGATCGAAAACATGCTCAATAAATTTTGTTAACTATCAATGTGACGACAAAATAGAAACCATTTTTTAATTTTCGTACTTCAACCTAGAACGCTTAATCTTCTTTCTTTGCCATTAATTATAACAAGAATAACATTCCAATACTTAAGATAAAAAACGATCAGCCTTCGTTAACACCTTGGCGCCAAACAGTCTCGATGTATCTGATTTACTTTCATTACATACAGGGTTTACAATAACAACTCGTACGTAACCAAATAATGATTCAGTGTCATATTTAGCAAGCATTTTTTAAGGATACTGTAGGAAATTTCTTATCAAGACTTACTGATGTGAGATAGAGTAAATATTCCACATGATTAAAATTAATTTCTACCTGGGACATTTTTTACAAACCAAGCAGAGTTTTTCTATAGATACCAGATCGGTACAACATTTTTTCCAATTATCTGAAAGATTTCATAATACTCAGAAATTGTGTGAGCACTATCAGCACCTCCGCAGTTACACCCGCTTCCCGGGGTAAATGTACCTTAATTTTCTATTCGAAAACATCAAATCTTTCTTAAAAATCCATTTTAATCATTACGGAGCTAAGTGGTAACAAACTCCATTATAAGTATTTAACTGGATTTATATTATTATCTCTTTCCGTGAAATAAGACAACTAAACCGACGAGCACGCCTTTAGGTGTAATACTAGAGTGTATTAAAAAAAATGGGTTACGGCAAAACAAAAAAATTGGAATATCGTAGTATGTCAGAAAACCACTTTGCTACCCTCATAAATTTGATGCCAAATTTGATCAAAGTATTGTCTGTTTGGTGAAGAATACCTACTAGATTGCTAGTAGGTATTCTTAGGTAGTATGTAAAGAATTGACACTCACACCAGTTAGCAGTACACCTAGCAGTATTTCCGTATAGTTATAAAATGTGTGTGGATAGGCCGATGCTCCGGTAAAAAATGTAGTAGGTAATTCAATTTAGTTCGCTTGCATGCAGTAGGTATCGGGGGAGTGCCACTGCTCCAATTAGTATTATTATTAGTATTTGCACTTGTATAAAGTATCGCGGGTATCTATGATCTATCACAAAGGATATCTACAATAGGTTCTCCGTACTATCATTTATTTACTCTAACCCTATCTCTATCTCTAAATTCTAAAAAGAAATTATAACGATATTCAAAAGTATTTTTAATTAGCTACCAAATAAACATCCATTCAACATGTAAAACTGTCACATAATAATTTCTAATGCCGCCACCTCTACGAAATTTGCAACTCGCAAAGCGTACCACATTGCATGTGCGTACGCACATTTTGGCGGGAACACAACCAGGCAGTGGGGGTACGCGGAATAAAACCGCTATGCTTTACTACCATCATTACATTTCTCATACCACCACAGGAGGAACATAGCAGGATACGAAAAAAATGAAGGCCTTCCTTCTAATACTTGTTAGTGTGGCAGTCGCGAACTGCAAGCCAGCTGGTGGTGATGATGACGTCATAGGATCTGTCATCGGAGTGGTCAAGAGTTGTGCTGAGGAAGATGTCTCGTTGTGTATCAAGGTGTGTTGTGCTCAGTGACTATGTGTTTCCTATTTTATTTTTTTGGTTCATTAATGATTAAATTAGAACTCCTAGAATATTTTATTAATGAAGTCTGGATCTCAATCGTCTATGAGACTTTTAGATGTGGATAAATTCATTTAAATTAGGGAGCATCGGATGCTTCATAATCTTAAGTTTTATCTGCTAAATATTAAAAAAATGCAAGGTACCTTGAGAACCCTGAATTTAGCTATAATATCCAATGCTAATGCTTCTAATTGGAAAAAAACTGTATTTTGTGAGAACATTAAATACATAGATTTAGTGAAGTGAAAATGATCAGTAGGAAGATAATTATTGTAGAATTTATTAGGACTTTAAATTAGTTTAGCTTTAGCCTGAACTATTATTATATTAGTAGAAATACAAAATGTACGAGATATAAGTTGACTTGCAACAAAGGCTAATTGTGTACAATAATGGACTGCATATCCTTACAGGAAAGAGCACTACGATACATCGAAAACGTCGCTACAGCAAAGGAAGTCAGCATTACCGATGGCCTCACAATCGTTGGAACTGGATCTCCTAGATCAGCTAGGTCCTTCGAACCACTGTCCGAAGAGCCCAGGGCTAGGGAGAACCAGGTGGAGTCCAGACTGATGGATGCTGCTGCTGATTTCCTGGAGAACCATGTCGTGCAGCTGCGTATGCCTAAGAGTACAGTTGAAGATGTGAAGCGGTCTCTTGAGGAAGGTGAGTTATCAAAAAATAATACAATAACCTAGTGTTGTTAAATTGCTTTATTTTTGTTGAAAATGATAACCATGATGATTTGACGCTGAATGATAAAAAAATTAAATTCTCCTAGACTCTATGAGAAATATTCTCCTAGAAACTCCTAGAAATTTTCATAAATAGAGGTTTACACTAAAAACTAATCCTCACTAGGTTAATGTCTCTATCTTGTTTAATTTCTGAATATTTTCTGAGTCAATTCTTGCAAGTAGAATTAGGATAAAATTTAGAAGAGTTCCTTTTATCTAAAAATGGAGCAGAAATCTTTGGACGTACTTGTATGACTTATTACTTACTAAATTATTTCTGGATAGAATAGTATAATACTCTAACTATCACCATTACGCCTTCAGACAAATAAAAAAAAAATATATACTTTCCCTAATAATTCAAAATCTCGCGTGTCTCAAACATCATGCAATAAATAAACACGTGATTCTAAGAAAACGCTACGATTGCTTAGTGTAATTTATAAATTCGTGATCTAAAACATTTCCTATGCGTGGCATCACGATCGGAAGCCGGGAAGTTAGGATTCTGCCATGCGAGTAATGGAAGGTTTCCTCAAATAAAATAAGATCAAATAAAACTTTCTCTAGGTTCGTCAGTATATAAATGATGATAGGATATAATAAATCCATTTGTTGTCACCTTTTAAAAAAATGGTAGACTTTAAATTGATACAAGAACTACATACTACGCAAAAGCAATCTGAAAAATAAAGGCCGACAAAGAATGAAATAAAGATAAATTTTCATTGATTAAAAGCATACAACAAATTACTCGAAGCGATTCCAATTTGGAGCGTCATAATACCAAACCGCTGATTTATTACTAAATAACCAGTATTTATAACATTCAACGTATCATTACTTCCGAAGCAATTTTTATAAGTGATATAATTACAATGGTACAAGTGAAAGTTTACATGGGAACTTTTATAATAGCTATATTTTAGAGTCTGGATAAGAGATCATTGTTTGATGATCAAACGATACGACTTGATAAAACTACAATGAAAGCTTCTGTTTATTAAAACACTAGTCTTGCTTTATTATCTTAAATATCAATACAATAACGAACAGTATATTTAATTGACTCTGTTTTATATTATTATATAAAACACTTTTAATTAAATATCATCATAAAACTATAAACAAACAATAAAATTGCTATTCTCAGACCAATTGTGTTCAATTTTACAGAACAATTTGTCTCGTTCATCAATTCGTTACAGTGTATTATGACACCAAATATTGTTGTTGGATAATAGACGTTAAAAAAGTCTTTCACGTTTATTTGTATAACTGGTTTCCGTCGTGAGCAGCCGTTTCATTGATAAAATTTATGATAGTATCGGTACAGACTCGAAGAGTTTGGTTTTGGAAAATTTGCAAGTCATTTATCCTAATAATGAAATAGCTTCTAGTGGTGTAATTCAAATATTTAATGCATTGACATAGAGTATAGATAATAATAATATTAAAGTTGATAATATTTTTGCTACAGATGATTAAACTAAGTCTAAGACGATTGCGTGACATTATAAAAAGTAAAAATTCAATGTTATATAAACTCTATTAGCCATGTTCGTTCATAATTCTTAGCGGACATAACGCTCTCGCCGAATTATAAATTAAAAGAACGAAACCGGTTCAGCAGGTACATATGGTGAGAATTTTAAAATAGAAAGTAATTTTATGATAACCGAAAATTAATTAGGTATTACGTTTAACAAACTAGAAAAAGTCGTCAGACGCGATAATTATTTTTATTGCCATTCCAAATAACTAGGAGGATGTTGTTATGAAATTTAATTAAATGAATTTAATTTCCACGTTCTAAAAATGATCGTATGCGACATCCGTATAGTATAGATAGACGTAAAGATTATACCATAAGAGGAAGACGCTAGAAATCGTCATTGCCAAACGGGTCTTGTCTGAGTTTCTCTAACCTATTAACAAGGTTGATTATTGTGGAAAGCGGACGGACCAAGTCTAGTTTTTGCTAGATTTCCATAGTACACTTGTACAAGTATGTAGGACTATAGGTACGCAACAAGTTTTGTAGTTCCGTTAACATGGGTCGTGATCGAAATCTCTATCGAGAATTGAGTAAAAGTTACGCTCCAGGCAGAATCTCGTTAACGAAATATGGAAGTAGGCATGGATGCATGGAGCTTTCGAAAGACGTCCGGTAATCGAAGCACTTTCTAGATAAATGAGGCTGTTATGCAAACCAAACGTAACACCATGAATTTCAATGACACCGACATTGTTTGAATTTCAGAAGCCATTGATACAAACGCACTGCATCTTAATGAGATTCCGGACAATCATACACTTGTTGTTTACTGATTACGTTTGTCCGATAGAAATAGTGAAATGTCCACTACTCAATTTTATTTTAAATTCAAAACAAACCTATTTGCCTACAAACTTAACTGTGATAGGTATGCATGAAGCTTTACCTCCCATTCGATTTGTTTATGAAATATTGGAAGAAACATGTTTAATAACGGAAGGTCAAGTTTCTCAAGTCAAACATTATAATTCAAGTTGAATCGAAAGCTTATTTGAATTTGTATACCAACGAAAAATCATAAATGAGTATCATTAGCATCATTTCATTAGAAACCTTTCAATGCCTTCAAATTTACTTAAATATCGATTATTTGTTTTAGGTCGTGGTAAGAAGAAGAAGTTGAAGCAGCTCCTCCCTATCTTGGCCCTCCTCCAACTGAAGATCCAGTCTCTGATTCCTCTGTTCCTTGGTATCATCGCATTCGCTGCTGTCAAGGGTCTGATGCTCGCCAAGGCCGCCCTTCTTGCTTCTGCCCTGGTTCTTCTTAAGAAACTTCTCTCAAAACATGAACACCATGAAAGTTATGAGGTTGTAGCCCACCCTCATCATGAAGAACACTTCAGCCACGGTGGTGGTCACGGAGGCGGATGGGGTAGATCATCCCAAGACGCTCAAAATATGGCCTACAGTGCCTACTCTAACTAAAACCTAAGGAAGTCTGTCTGCATCTTTATCTAGATTTCAGACTGTATCTTCGGTTAGTCTAGACGGACCTCAGATTAACAAATTATTAATTTATTATTTATTAATTTATTTAAATTAAATTATTTAATGAAATATTTAATATAGCGCGAACGAGTGAATCTTGTCTTGGAATTTCTATAGCATCGCCATTTCCGTATATTTTATTTATTACTTTTGTTAACTACACAGTACCTGTTTTTTATTTGTAAGTGTTTTATTCTTGTTATGTTTTAAGTACAAATGTTTGATTTGTATAATTTGCAATAGCTTTAATTATTTTTTTATAAACCTTTACATATATTTTTTATTATAGTTACAACTTTATGTGTTCAATTTCTTCTAGTCGTATTTTTCTTCATTTTTATTATTTTTATATGATCTATATTTATTGTTATCTAATTATAATACTTTTGTAAATATGCTTCGTATTATATTATATACGTAAAATATTATTTTTTGCATCTTCTATTTGATATAAAGTATTTATTGTAATAGTTATATATGTTATATAATTATTATCTTCTATCTTTTCTATATAAGGTGATGCTTTTTTCATGTGTACAAAACTTCACAACTGTTTCTTTTAGCTATAATTAAATTATGAACCACCCAAATAAATTAAAAATATATCAGTCATTTTAAAAACATTTTATTATTTATCCATTTCTTCGATCAACCTGTCATCCAATCATTTTAATATTAATTTCATCGATAATGATTGTTTTCTCGATGCTAAATTGGTCGATTAAACTTTAGTCATGGCCATAAAGGTAGTATTTTCATGAAACGTTCAAGCAATTATTGTGGACTAGCTCCTGCCCCGCAATTTTACTCGAATTCTCGAGGTATTCAAAATTTCCCAGGATAAACAGGATCTCATTGTTCATGTGCTACATTTCATACATATTTACAAATCCGTGATTGAGTTAGAAACATAATAATTTGCATTTATAATATTTATAGTAATATTTTAGTCTTGATATAAATATACCAAAGTATTTTATATTTTAAAACATTTGAATTAATTAGAAACTCTAATTAGAGCTTATTAAAATATTGTTATAAAAGTGAAAATATTATACAATTATTTATATTAAATTAAGAATTACATATTAATGTAACAAAAAATCAAATTTATTTTTATCTTTTGCTTACTAGTTAGTTTTGCTGCAGCAACCACCATTATTATGTTTTTTTTCTGATCTTAACAACCGTCAATAGCCTCATCAGCAAACATAACTTTTTTACACCCGTTATGAATAAAAGTAGACCAGATATGTACTAACGGATATCTAGAATTTAAGGAGTCATTGCAAGCTCGTAACACTAGATTCTTTGGTACAGGTTCTCCTCAATCATTTTGATATACAATATTTCTTAATCAATCTGAGAAGAAAAATTCAAATGCATGTTTTTACCAATTGTCAATTGGCAAGCTTGAGGGACTATTCAAAGTCAAAGTCATTTATTCAGTTTAGGCCCTGCGAATTTACTGAAGTTACCAGTTATTCTCCTGATACTACATGTTGTAAGGCATTATGATGGATGATTATGTTACAGAGGTAAAAACAAAAAATAATATCACAGTGCAAACTGGTTCTAAACGGTTTCTGGTGGACTTGGTACGGAAGACAAATTTGGAGTGGTGCATTAAGAAAGGCAAGACTGATTTTATGATGAAATCAGAACAAACATACTTTATACGTGACATCAGTGCTTTGTGTGAAGGCAAATTCGTCTCAAAAGGATTGATGGTTCCGTGACTAATTGTTTTCTTTAGAGGCTTTTTTGGAAGATATCGTTTTATCTTTATATATTGGGGTTTTGAGAATATTATTCGTACATTGTTTAGGGTATAAACCTGAAATAAGTTAGGAAGTTTTTTTATAATTTGTGTAAAGCTTAAGTCATTTGAAGTTTCTGAAAAAATATCAAACTCTTGGCTACCTAGTACGGATCCACAGATCCATCATATATCGGATTGGCTGCTACAGCTAGGCTGCCACTGCCAGGCTGCATGACGCGTGGGAGCTCCAATGGCTGCCAAAAATTCTTGGCCGACTAATGCGCGGTCTCTAACAGGCCGTCACGTTGGATTGACTGCCGCAGCCAGGCTGCTCAATGCGCGGCGAGCTTAGGTTAAAATAGTTCCTCTTATTGACCCACCTCAAATTTTCACCCTATAGTGATCGGATAAGAAAAAATAAGTCATCAATACTAAATCCGCTTCATTCTTCGACTGACAATCTATTCACAACTTAGTAGCTTAAATTAAGTTATTTCATTTCAAGGAACCCTAAAAACTTGACGTTTTCTACAGAGCCTCTAGTGTTCCACAAACAGAAAGTAAAACACTTAACAATGTCAAGTGCATGCGCTTTCAATTTCAAACAGTTACCACTTGTACATTCAGAAGCTTACTCCGTAACTCAACACAAATACCTAATGTATGGAATGCTACCTAATAGGTCATATAAGATTATATGAAGGAATTTCGTGGATGTACAAATATATATAGCCATGTGTGAAAGCCTGACAAAGAGAAAATAAAACATTATAACCTGGCTGGTAGAAAAATTATCTCCAGAGAAGAAGAATAGGCTAAAAGACAAAAGCTTCGAAAGCAAGACCCATGGTTTTTTTAAATGAATTTACAACTAAAATCGATTGAAATTAGACTAGCCATGTAAATATAGAAAAAATTTAAAGAGCTTATACTCGATGAAGTAGGAAACTCGTAAATTTATCATTTATATTAAACTTGTTGTGATTTAACACCACATGGTTAGTGTCCATCATCAAAATATTTCCAATACCAGGATGCCATTGTTAACTTTGAAGCCTGCCGAGATTCTTGCCGGTTCTTATCTGTTGAAGGCTGGCTTCCGAACTAGTGGCAACTTTAATACGTTTTGACGTTCATAAGTGCCCTACTATGACGTAAACTGAATGGCTTTGACTTTTACTTTGACTTTGAAGTGGCAAAGTCCACGAAAACCAGTCTTCAAAATCATGGAATAGAAATCGATACTGGTCGCAGACCGCAAAACCGCATGATGCTTAAAATGTTTTATAAATTGTAATCTACTCTCACGAGATGCGATTTCGAGACTAAACGTATGATTATATTATTAACAAGCATTTTCCCACGACTTCTCCCGCGAATTTTCCCTTTTTTCTGCTATTGGTTTAATTGTCAAAGCAAAACATGATTAGAAAGGGGTTCAAACATTTTTTTAAGGAAGTTGGCGTACCCACCCACCACCTATAAAGTTTGATTGAAAAAAGATAAATAATATTCCTTAACTATTAAAACAGTTACAACATGTACTGATTTTGATTTATACACCAAAAACTTTACGAATGCCATAGCTAATATAATATAAGGGAGTATTTTATTTATGGATGGTTCTTGTTTTATAAATAAAAAAATATGTCATTTTACTCAACAGGTAACAAACTTTCGATAACAATTTAAAAAATCTTGTATATTTACGTATTAATCGAATTCCACTGTGCAGTTAAATTATGGCTAAAGTGTTGTTAACAAAAGCTACGAAATAATCCAGCCAATTAACTTCTTTGTAGATAGATAGTCTCAGATCCAACCAATGACAAATAAGTGGATGTATAATAAAACTAATCAAACCTCCGGCCCTTCAGATTCAATAACGTCTCTGACTCCAATAGTTAAAACACGGTTACCCACAAATAAACTTGTACCTACTTATAGACCACACCTTGACAAAACTCATCTATTTTTGTGTCAGTCATAATAGTGAAGCTATCATGTTGCTTTAAAATGTGTAGTTACATGGAAAAGGAAGGTCGTTACGTTCATTTGTCTATAGCTTAGAAATAATGAAAAAGTTACGGGGAGAAATTTTTGCAAATTACTCTCAACTGTAAAAAGAAACAAAAAAAATTGTTGGCTTATTTGGCTGTTCAATTTTTTCAATATCTTATGAAAACTTTTTACATCTTAGGTTTTTAAGTTTTCATAAGTCACATTATCAAGTTTGTTAAAGCGCCATCTATACTTTGGTAGCGAAAGTTTATGGAAAAAGGCTTTCTTCTTTAAATATAAAAACCATTGTTGATACAAGGTATGAGCAAAGTTTATTAAAGGTCAAATTTAGATTCTTACTTATAGTTTGTAAATAAGTAGGCCCTTATATACCTAAGATGTTTTTACATCTAAATTTATTATTAAGTATAATAATTTATTAAGTAAATAGATACCGACAGTTTTTTTGATATTAATGCCATCTATGAACAATTTAATGAACTACTTTCATGGCCAAGTTTGTTTACAGCGCAGTGGAATAAAAAGTTCAAGGTTTTGCAACGTAAAACCACAACTTACGTCCAGTTATTGAATTTATATTATATACAATAAGTGATTATTCTGTTATATTAAAATAAATTGTTATGATATTTACACAACATTTTTGTAGGTATTTCCAACATTGCATTTTCTTTGGAATTTATAAAACACTACATCTAGAACATAATTCGTTCGAAAGTTTTATTTTCTTTGCCAAGGTTACAACCAACGATCATTTATTATTATGCCCAGACTTGGGCTCAATGACCTTACTCTTATTTTAGTACATGTCTGTACGAAGAGATGGCATAACTATCGTTTTTTTTTTTTTGTTTTTTTTTGCACCAGTTTCATTGATGGTGTAATACCATTGTATAATAATAATCATACAATGACATTACTTCTTCATTTATTTTTTAATAATCGATTCAATTTTTTTAGTGCTTGCGATAATGGGTTATCTCATTGTTCCTCTAATTATATTGAAAATCCTAACTAATACTTTATACCTATTATAAATGCTAATGTGAGTTTGTTTGTTCGTTATCTTTTAACAAACCGCTGTACCGATCTCAATGAAATTTGGTATGTAGATAGCCTATGGTAAAGAAAAGGACATAGGCTACTTTTTATCCCGGGAAAATATAAGATCTCTGTGGAACGCGGAAACCACGGGGCGGAAGCTAGTAAATAATATATCCAAGGCAGTTTTGATGCTTCCATTTTTATGTTAATTGTAACCAGTACCTACTTATTGAGCCCTATTTAGACTGGTAAAATACACATTGGATTTATCCAGCGATTGAAAAATCCGTGATTTATTATCTGATAAGTCTATGTACCTATACAAAATCTGTTTTAGTTTCAAATTAAGAGCTAGAGGGTCTTCTCCGGTAAAAACGATACACTAAAGTCCAATCATCGTTTTTCAATAAACCAATAGAGTTGCAGCGAAACTGAGGACTTATATAAATTTCGTGCAATTCTAGGTAGGTACTTATTACGGATTATAGAACCATTAGATACCGTTTATCTGGATTTGAAAATTTTAAGCTATCTGGGGCAACATGATTAAGTTAATTTATTTACATATTTACAATTAAAGTAAAAAATACAAACTATGATATATAGAAAACATCCTCAAAGCCCTAAGATTAAGTTGTATTTCTTTTCGTTTTTATGTTTTATTAATAGATATTTAGCGGTAAGTTTTTATTTATTGTCAATGTATTTGTACATAGTATTTTGTTTAAAATTAAATGAGTACCTTCATACTCTAAATGAACTGTAAGAAATGTAAGATTTATTAAGTAGATAGGTATACTAAGACAATAATATATGCAGATGATTACCTACGCATAAAATAATGTTGATAGATCTGTGGTATGATCTGTGTAGTTACAATCCTACAATGAGCATGTGCTTTCGGTGAAGGAATACATCATTAGGAAACCATAGCACGGTGGCAGGATACTTTGAAGTAACCGAATGGCTGGCTCCACCCTTAAGTTGAAAATCTGTCAGGTGTGTCTACAGGAGTGTTCCTGCAGCTGCACATCAGAGCCAGTTCTCTTCAAGGCTATACAAAGGTCGGCAGCATATTGGGAATGCCCCAGGTATTGGCTAATATCTATCGTCGACAGTAGCCACTTACCACCAGGTGAACCGCATGCCTGCTTGTCAGTCTTCAGATATAAATAAATAAAACATACGAGTACGTATATGAGTACAATACATAATACTATCCAGGGACAGATTTCACAAATGACCATCTGATCCCGAACTAAGCAAAACTTTGCTATGAAAACATGGTGGGGACTTAACTGATAAAATACAAACTACTTACATCTATGAATGAATGAACGAAAATTTATATTACATTATATCTTTATCGTATTCGTGTGAATGCTTTTTAATCAAAAGTTGCTGCAAATTAGTAATTTTGACACATAATGACGTAAAATTACCCTACTATTAAAACATGTTTGCACAACCCTAAAAATTAACAATAAATAATACAATTTCATGTCCAGTAAAGTACAGTCAACAACCAAATGCATAGTTACCGTCCGAAACGTAACAATAATAAAATTTTTACTTTTCATACAATAATCGTGACCGATGCTATGATTTCATCCGGCTTTCCTTTCTCTACGATGTTAGAGGGCAAGTGGTCGACCTGGATACAAGGAAAGCTGCTTAGGCTTAATATATAGGCTTATAGCGATATCACAATAAACTATTCGTAAAACTGAAAGATGTTGCCAAAGAAGAAGAAAGCAAAAGATATTTTTTTTATTTACATATTTACAATTAAAGTAAAAAATACAAACTATGATATATAGAAAACATCCTCAAAGCCCTCGCTGCTGTCGATAGGCAAGGTTCCCAACAGGCTGGCAGCGTTCCCTTTTTGGATGGCCAAGCTTATGCGTTGGCGGAAAAAGCTCCCAGCCCGTCGGTCTCCCGAAGCCTCGATGAGCTTGGATGATAAAATCCGAGCAAGATAATTTTGTCTCTTTCAGCTTCGTTAAAAGGCAATTAACACATATAATAAAATTCACGTGAATGAGAGTATGATATTGAACTGATACCGAACCATGCACAGTGAGGTTAACCATGCTTACATCATGGATGGGTGGCCATCAAAAAAGTGATCTTGATTCCATCTAATTTACTTTAGATAACTTTAAGATCATAATATTTAGGTTAGTAAATGCTGATACTACAGCACTAGCTGTCATTAAAAAGGTTGGTAGACTGGACTGGTTGCTAATGTCAGAAACTTGTAGAAGTAGGACGCGTAAGGAGAAACCCTTTTGTAGATGACTCTCAAGTCGAAATCTGTCGCCAAACACCTACTGGTATGTTCTGGCAGCTGCACTGAGAGCCAGTACCTTCAGGCTTTGTGTGCATACTATCTTCATTAACACCATCACTTACCATGATTGTGGTCAAATATAAGAATAAAAAAATGAACTGCAATGGGCTGATGATGTAAACCAAATGCTGTTTAATTAAAATGCAATTATACTTTTGTGCCCTATAGTAAGTTGGTACTTAAGTCGCAAAAGGTACCGTAAGATCCGCTTTCCACTCCATACTTTTACCATACCAATTAAGTCACTCCACATGCTATGGTATGCTGTAGCACTATTGTGTATCTATGGGAGACTTACATATTAAAAACTATGACTGACCAATATAATAAAAAAAATACCATTTTAGACAAGAGACAATCTTAGTAATTTTACATAGACCTGTGTTTTATTTGTCACACAGTTTTTGCCTCGTGTATAATATGGGCTGTCAAATCTGTGTGCCTTATTGTATATTATGTCTGTGATCTAATAATAAAGTCTAAGTAAAATACTTATGAAGGGTATAGGTAGAGAAATGCTAGCTTTCGCCCTGTAGTTATACCCGCATTCCAGTGTAATTTAAAGCGTAGGCTGACAATTTCCTTAAAAAGCATTTAATCAAATGAATGGTTACAAGAATGTAAATCTTCAAGTTTTCTAGTTGCTTGAGAAAACTTAAGAAAACATGTAAAAATACTAGAAGAATTATAAGAAACTATGAGTTTTGCCGATTTATTCTACGTAATTATTTAGATGGTATATAATTTTATAATAAGATTTACGTACTCACTCTACTATTTTTACGCATTATATTTTGAGATTTCAAATAACTATTTTGTAAGGAATTCGACTAAATAAAAGACATAACATGTTTTTATTTTATAATACCAGTAAAAACTTTACGCTGCACGTAATAATTTAATGACGCTAGAAGAATATATTATGATAAATGTATGATGGAAAATACAAAATACATAAAATGATGAATAAAACTAGAGATTAGACATTTGAAAATTGAAACTAAACATAAACAAATCTATATACATACTTAAATATCTTACAAAACTTAAAAATATTAAAGCCAGGTACTTATGAATCATAAATAACTTTTAAAAACTAAAATCACTCAATTATATACATATAATTACATAAACAGTCGAAAACACTAGGTATAACAATATAGTTTCTGATGTCCCATATGGGTTTATTAAAGAAGAATAAATAGTGACTCAAGAATAATGGCTTAAATAACAACTTAATAAAATCAGTCATAATAAATACAATCATTCATCACACGCACACATAATAAAAAATATTTGTCAACCACCGTTGTAGAGAAATCTTCGTAAGGGGAACGTTTTACTAGGTCAACGCACTACTGAGGTTTCTGCGCTGAGTAGGCTAAGCTTTGAGCTTCGAGCGATCTGCCCCAGCCTCCACCGTGGCCACTCCCGCTACCACCACCACCTCCTCCGCCACTGCTGTAACCACCAGAGTCACCACCGTACCCGCTGGTACCACCGTAATGGTCATCATGGCTCGACGTATGACTTGATGTATGATGAGGATGCGCCACTACTTCATAAGTCACATGCTTCTGTTGTGATAACAGCTTCTTCAGTCCTATTATTGCTGATAGCACCAACGCCAATTTACCTATCAGTAACGCCTTTCCAGCTATTAAGGCTATGGCTCCAATAGCAAGAGGCATCATTGCCATCATTTTCAAAGCTAATGCTGCCATAATTGGTCCCATAATCTTCGCCGCTTTCTTTTTCTTCCCTCTTCCTTCCTCGGTGTCATCTTCAGTGAATGAAGATACAGTATCTTCTAAAGCTCGTCCCACACTCGAAACTGTATCCAATACATCAGATCCTTTTACTTCAACTCTTAATGAATGTGTTTCAAAGTAATTCTTCAGTCTTGACGCCGGATCCAATGCTCTAGGTGCACCTGTTTCTGTAGGAACATCTGGAGCTCGAACAACTGTCACACCATCAGATAAAGCGAAGGATTCTTTTTGTCCGATCATTTTATCAACGTAGGAGAAGAATTTGTATTTGAGACATGATGTGGAGTCTTTCCTGAGGCAATCGCTGATGCTGT
The DNA here is from genome assembly GCA_951216915.1 of Tetheella fluctuosa. Lineage (NCBI taxonomy): Eukaryota > Metazoa > Arthropoda > Insecta > Lepidoptera > Drepanidae > Tetheella > Tetheella fluctuosa. The sequence continues at coordinate 5,547,417 of OX578238.1, forward strand.
CGATCTCGTTGTCTGAGTGTCCCGTGTCTTGGGCGGGGAGCGCATGACACGCCGCGGCGGCAACAAGTAAAACAACCGTCCTCCACATTGCTAGCAAGATTGCAACTAACTGTGAGCTCGCGGAGTCGGCGTCATCTTAAATACGCGCCTCTCCGCACCCCTCGTCTATGTGCGATGAAAAAAACGTACCGAAAACACATTGGACTTTCTCAGTGATCTGGAAGTAAAAGTCCAGATTTCATAATGTTGCGCGAAAGCCTGTGAGCGTATGCGGTCATTGCAAAGGTCGCGAACTTGATCCGTAAGTAAGGTGTCGTTTGTTTTGACTGCATATAGCCCGTGGTATGTGGTTTCGTAATAAGGATGACAAACTCGCATGTAGTATTGTTCGTGTGAATGAACTCGGTTCGAGTAACCCTGTACCAGGTAATTGGAAAATAAGGTCATTGGCACGCTGGGCTTTATAACTCGTTTGTGGGTTATAAAATTCACTTACGCATGAAATAACTTTTGGAGCCTGTTTTTCGTCAAGCCGTGAGAAAATTGCAATATTCTTTAGTTCAATGAATTAATTTTTGATACTTGAATTACCTTTAATACCTACTTTGTTAGTCTTTATTTCTTAAAGACTTAAATAATATTCATAGAAAAGCTTACATTAGTAAATTAAATCACGTCTAGGTTCAAACAGATTAACTTGTTCGTATGTCCGCAATATTTTTATGAAAGGTGAAAGCTAACTAATTATTTATTTAAAGATATTGCTTGACATTAACATTGAGGCTAAATGTTCTTTTTTTTATCAAATGTTATTAGTTTTTAAATAAAAAAAAGTTCTTGTTACTCATTGATTATTACTCAAGATTCTTAAGTTATGAGTTTCTAAAATGAATTTTGAATATTGCCCAAAGTCGTAATCAAAACTAGGTATAGTCAAATATTATGGCCATCATAAACGATCCAATACATTAAACCACTAGCAAATCTATAAGTATCAACATATAGAATCTCTTAGGTTTTCTACCGATAGAATCTTCTCCTCTGCCAGTTCGATATTTAAAATTCCTTGATTTGCTTATGAACAACTATTTTCCTTAGCTGTGGCTAAGTCATCCAGCAACATTACATGTATTTAAAATTGTATGTATTTATTTTCTCACTTGCTCAGTACATAGATGTCCAAGGAAACTCGTTCTAGCTATAACCATGCCTTGAAAGTTAGAAAGCATCATTAAGGAGATTGTCTTCATTGAATTTATGTTTATTTTGATAGATGCACATTGCATATTCAATGATATCTAGTAACTAACTTTTTAAATTTATTATACAATCAGTGAGATATAAAACCATCGATTGATTTGGAAAATTCTTTCGTATAAAACACTGAATAGTTAAGTAGTTGATACAATCAAAATGGTTTGGTTAAATAATTGTATGTTTTATAAGCAGCTGAAAATAATTGGGATGTGAGAAAACTAGATTTCATCATAGATATCTTGATAGATAGGCCTCTTATTTTCCCAAATATCCATACTAATGTTCGTGTCAAGAACATTGTGGTCTATCAATTATAAACTAAACGACCTACATAGCTTAATAAGTTACCCCAGTTACTACTAAAGTAACCGTACTTATAATTTTTTTACAACTTACTGCTGTTGTGTCCCCAATAAGTGTCATTACCACGATTATATCATTTTATGTAATACTTTGCTCCAGTATCTTATAAAAAAGGTATAAAACGTGAATGAAGCGAGCCAGCAAAACCAAAAAGAAGCAAACTCGGGCAGAGCTTGGTATGAATGAAATAATAATGGCCTTTGTTAGAAAATAAAGAATAAATTTCCTTCTTTTTTCATCGTAACCGTGAACTACATAGTGAGCTATTTAACTTTATCATAAATTTGCTTCTTTATTAAAAAATTGGATTGATAATCCAATTTTTGACAAGTCAAAAAGGAGTATTGTTTATAAAAGTTATAGATGTAACATTAAATTCTAATATAATCTAATTGATTTATTCCTTTTGTTTCCACTTCAATGGGATTGTACCAACCTAGATAAATAACAATACCTTTACAGTCTTGAATTAAATATAAGTTCGAATCTTGGAAATCGCCATACAATTTGGCTTACTTAGTCAACGTTACGTGTTTTGAACTTCAAGGATATGGCATAGATTTATGCTATGACTAAGCTCAATGAATTGTGGCTTTCTTGGAAACCAAAAGCGATTTTAAAGGGATTTAAGAAAGTGAAAGTTTTGTTCACTTTTGTTGTGTTCGTCATCATTACTTGTCTTATTTAGGTCAAATTGGAAACAGCACTAACAGAAACAATTAGTGTATTAATGTTGTCGCTGCTCTTTACGATTTCGCAATTTTGTATAAGAAATTAATTATTACTGAAGTATTCCTTGATTTTCTAAAGTTAATCGAAGTCAAGGCTATAATAGATTCACTTTAGATCATACGTAGGATCTTAAAAAGATTGATACTTTTGAAATTACCATCGTTTAAAGAATAAATTTGATTTCATATGAATGGATTGGATTCACTTTCCATCGAAATAATTACTATGCTTCGTTTAGATCTTCTATTATCCAGGATTCAAACAAGTTAAGTTACAAAATTTAACAAAAGCAAAGCCGAGAGACTGGTCTAAGTAATATAAAAGCTAGACATACTACCTGTCCGACTGAAACTGACCTAACACTTCATTATTAGCCTGGGATTGTCAAAAAGGCTGTCTCAAACAAGCACAGATTTTTTTTTGTGAATTCAACAAACAATTGAACTAGCCACAACCACAAAGCATCAACTTGGAACAAAAACATATAATTTCTTCACAGCACAATTATTTCTAACCAACCAACTTCTTAAATTACAGTCGCATACAAAATACTGAGATAAATAGTGTCATTGAACTCTCAAAAAAAGTGAAAGACTCAACGTGTAACAAGTGCAAGTATGATCGTAAAATTGTTGTTTTGTTAGATTTTTAAATATACAACTAGCTCAAAGTTGATTGATAGACAGCGGTTGTGTGTGACAGCAATTTTATTTTACCTAGTTATAGTCTGTAAAACAGCCTGTCAAAATCCAGAGCTGGATATTATGTATTCATTCGAAAAGCCTAGATTTAAATTAGATATAACGACAACAAAAATACAAAATACAATCTATATGTACAAATTTTCCTTGAGGCTGCTTTCGGTGCCGGTGGGTAAGGATGGTGGAAAAAACTCTTCGCCTGCCGGTCTTATTTTAAAAGCACAAGATCATGGAGTTATATCCAGTCATTGTTTTACTTAATTAAATACTAGGTTTCATTGTGATTGTTTGCCTGAGAAACAATGGCAGGTCACCTGCAATGGGCATACCTATGCGGTTTCTACCCGGGCAGTAGATACTTCAATGTGAAGCTATTTGCAACCACGATTTTATTTTGTTCATCAATCACACACTAGAAATAAGTCTTCTATATTTCAACCCTTTTCATTTCATTAATAATCTCAAAGGAAATGAATATACCAATGATTGTCTAAATTCAAAAACCCTTAGTTGAATTATTTACTGACTTTTTGGTATATCTAAAGGAAGACCACGACGAACTACTAGACAGGCGTTGGACCATGATCCCAAAAGCCATCTCCAGGAGGCACATTCATCAGCGATACAGACTTTAACGACGAAGATGATGATATAATGATCATCCAAACCTAGCTACTAAAGATTCCTAGTTAAAATCATCACTTTTGGAGATCACTCAAATATTTTCTAAACTCTTAACTATCAATATCTATTTTAATGTCCATGTGAACTTCGTGCCGTTGATTTCGATGAGAGAAAGTTATTTGAAGTGTTATGTTTGGTACAACAATAATACTCGTGATTCGCGCTACGGAAGTGAAGGTTACATCGCGGAAGTCGTCAAATTAATATTTTTATGACGTCTGATTACATGTGATGTGAGATTTTGAATGCTATTCATTTGATTTTAATTGAATGATGTTCGTTCATTTCTTCTTTCTTCATTTCTTTTTTGATACTTTTATTTATTACTAATAACTGGCTTATGCCCTGTGGTTTCATCCGTATTCCCGATAAAATAAGTAGCCTATGTCCTACTCCATACCACAGGCTATCTGCGTACCAAATTTTATCGCGATCAGTTTAGCTGTTTATGAATATTTGTTTGTTTGTTTGCCCTCTATGCGGGACAAACAAACACAACTTTTATTATAGGGCTAACTCTGATATCGCGTAAAATAATACGGTTGCTTCATACATTTTGGTCGAGTAGGTATTGAACTTTTGTATGGAACAGCTGATAATTTTTTCATGATTTCACAGTTAGTCCTATAATAAAAGTTGTTCACATTGATGACTACTTCCACCCCTGCAAGTATTGCCAGTGATAACAAAATCACCCTGTATATAAAGGTAGGATTAAGGCAATAATAGAAGTACCCTCAAGTTGAAAGTCTGTCGCTAAGCACCAACTGGTGTGTTTCGTCAGTTGCACTTGAGAGCCAGATACCCTCTAGGCTTTATAAAGGTCGGCAACACATTGGCAATCCCATTAGTATTTCTAATGTTTATAGGCGACGACCACTTACCATCAGGTCTGGCTGCCTGCTTGACAACTTTATTAGACAACTCTCGACACTAATTTATATGATGGTTGTGTTATATAACTGATTTTTCTTTTAAGTTTGTGGCTTGTAATAAGGTTATCTACCCTACTACTGATATAATAAATGTGAAAGATTGTAGTTATTATGTTTGTGACTCACGCATAAACAGCAGAGCGAATTGGGATGTAACTTGGCACAGAGATAGATTATAGCCTGGAATAGTACATAGGCTATTTTTTATCCCGGAAAGCTATCACTATACATCAAATTTTGAACTTAGATTAACTAATGCTGTCCATAAGTACTGAAAGCAATAGCATTTAAAAAGGTGACGTATTTTACTACGTCGAAGTTATATAATAAGCAGTTAAATATTACGCATTCACAGCTGATTTGTCGTACTGATGTCGGAATATAATTATGCTAATATGCTGTGAAAATATACCTAAGTCCTGGCCACACCAAGAGCAGTAACGGTAAAAAAAATACAGATTACACTTTCAGGTTAGTAACAAATCGAAAATCAAATTTGCACATTTAGAGACAGATAAACCAATTTTAATTTTAAGAAGTGGTTTATTTTGTATCTGATAAAATATCGCGAAAGACTAATAAATAACACGTTGGTAAAAATAGAGTAATTAAAAAAGAACTCTAGGAAGGGAATCTGTCACCTAGCATTTGACAGCTAGTTTAATTTTAGCTTAATATATTTTTTGTTTTCCGTTGTTTTTTCTAACCATAGCACTAGCAGAGTCATCGTTGGCGCGATGGAACCATAAACAATAAATTGAATTTGGAATTGGATGGTATGGTCGAATATTGGAATAACTAGGTCTGATAAAAATAAAAGGCTTAACATATTAACCAATTTTCATGCATTATAAGATGTTAAAGATACTTACACTATTTCTAGAATGAAGTTTATCAGTTCATAGGTTAAGCAATTCAATTATATGAATGTATTTTCGTCAAACCTCATGGTCCTGATATACCCAAAGCTTAACGTAACGGTCGGTTACCGGACTTGTTTTTGAGAACTGGTTTTTCTGTCTACCAGAAGTCTGCTTTGTAATGTTATGTAAATTGAATCGGTGTCAATATGTTCCGATACGATATTTTATTTTGGTTAAAACATTAGTGAAGTGCCTAATTATACTTACGACCGTAGATTTGTGTGACTCGAAGGTAAGGAAGTAGCAAAAATTTTATAGAACAATGAAGCAGTATTTTGTAGCGAAAGAATATTATTTTGTAAAATGTTTGTCAATTGCTTTCTATTTTGATAAGAAATATATTAACAACAAAATTTAAGTCATTAAACATCAGCAAATAATCTACAATAATTATGCCACCTCTTTTTATTTATTTTTTTAAAGTAGGTAAGTACACATTTTTACACATTTTTTTTTACAAAAATTTTTACAAAACTTTTATGTTACTGTGATGTGGTTTTCAGATTATCCATTTACTACAAAATTTACATAGCACTTGTTCAAAAATCTCAAATTCTTTCGCTGACTCCAAAAGAGTACTCACACAATCAGATAAGTGTTCCTTTACATCGGTATTTAGTGTGAACCCACTCAGAATTTGCTTTATTTATGTTAAAAGTTCAGTTTAGATTTTCTTTTGTGTATTTAATTTAATTCCTCTCATGATTTTTCACTGATAATTAATAATTGTGCATAATATTGAATAAAACATTTCAATCGGATATTCGGCTTTTTCGTTAAAAAAAACTGAAAGTTATGGTAGATTCAACTCATTTTAATTGTATATTTATTTATTTATTTACTTCTTAACATCTATCTTTACAGGGGGACCCTAAACAAATAAACAAGAACTTAAATATAACTTATGACTAACAAATTATGCTTAGTAGGACCTTTGCTAATTCACTCAAATGACATGAAAATACATCTAGCCTGTCATGTGTTTCATTGATAACTTTAATTCCACGAGTGAGAGGCGTATTTGCCAGTAAATTCGTTCTGGCAGATGTTACAGATAGCAGCGGACGGCGGAGCCGCCTCCACACGTAGCGGTCCGGCACACAGAGACTCAAGCGCCGCAGTATCCCCGGATTATGGTCTATACCACGTAAAAGTTTTACGAGCCGTACTCTCAACTCATTGTAACCTACCATACCTAACACAAATAGCGTAGGGTATATTAAGGGGTAACAGGGGTATACTCCATACAGCCTCAGGTACAGGTGCCTCGTGAACTTATTCTGCACCCGCTCCAACATGACCCATTAATTTTAAGTTTCTCATATTAAGTGAACTATGTAATGTTCTTTTGAGAAATAAAATTCTTTAAACCGAAATCCATTAGGTATATCATTTCAAACTATCAGATATGCCGTTTTCAAGAAATTTATGAAAATATATAAAAACATACTTATCGATCATAGTACCTCCTTCTTTTTTGAAGACGTTTAAAAAAAAGTTATGAGTTAAGATATGTGGAGAGGTAAGTTCTCTTTTGTTGTTCCAACAAAGGCAATGGAGTTGATTTATAAATTAAAAAGTCCCAGTAACATATAAACACATGAGACGGGAGCCACCGACCCGCGACACATCTCTAGATCCGCTTGCGATGTAGTGAAAGTGAGCGAAAGCATCTGTGATGACCACTTTTAATATATCTATGAATTGTTTGAAGCGCCATCCAAATTATAATAGGAATTTGTTGTGTGATGCCTTAATATTTGAAGAGTTTAGCCACTTATAGCCGATACAATAATAACGAAATAGAAAAATTACGGGTGATTGGTACCTATACGGGTAACAGCGCCGGCCCTAGCCCTTGTTCGTATAGTGAGTTTGTCTTTTGGCGATCTTTGGTTGATGCTTTCACATCACATAAATTGTAATTCTTGTAGTTACCAATTTATTGCAAAATAAATAAAATCAATTTTTCAAGGCGCCGCCGTCATCTTTTTTGGCATTTGGCATCTTGGCGCCAGTTGGCAAGGAAAACTTGCTCGAAAACTGGCTCCTCTCGCTCTATACCCCAACTCCCGGCGCTGGGTAAGATATCCTGACTGACCGCCACAGTAATTAATAGTACACAAGCTCTGCATATTTTGAGATCAGTATGAAGATTGTCTGAAGTATAATAAAGACTAAGGGTATTTAAAGAACATTATTATTGGTATTGGATACGACTAAATAATAAAGATTCCGGCAAAGATTTTTTTTTTTTTTAATACATAGAAAAAAATCCATACTCTGCTGTCGCAATTTTATTTTTCTGAAATGAATAGAATCTGCTTTTATTGTATACCTACACAGAGACATTTAGTTAACGTATAACAGTTTTGCGGATAACATCGAATGCTAAAGCAAGTCTATATCATTACAGATGACCTAGTGTAAACGTATGCGCATAGGTAATTAGGCTCGCCCCATATTACCAACGTGTGAACTCACATTAAACTCACCATTCATTGTTGAAGCGTTCTCATGGTCTTTTAGCCTACTGTACCGGGGTAAGGAGGGTACTGTGTTTTGCGGTCTGCATACGTTGAGATGCAGCATGCGGTTTTTCTGTGTTACATCTTGATTTGGATCGTCATTTGTTAAAAGGAAAAGAACACTGATGAGGTAGAAGAAAAATTAAGATATGATAATCATACCAAATATATTTTTAAAAACGAAAATTTGTTATTAAACATATCCTATGTTATTAATACACTTACTTAAATCTTAAATTTAACATAAAAGATTTTAAAAAAATACATAGTTAAAAATGTGTACTTACCTACTTTAAAAAAAAATTAAAAGAGGTGGCATAATTATTGTAGATTATTTGCTGATGTTTAATGACTTATTTTTTTTTGTTTCTAACACGATTCCCACCCCTGTTTGTTTGTCCTGAGGTGTAATAATATAAATGTTAAATTAATGTTATTATATTTTGTATATCAGTCTTCTGGTTTTCATAGTACAAACTCTGCTTAGTTTGGGCGTGTGTTTAAAAAAAATGTCTCAGCGTAAATAACCGCTTATTATTAACATGATATTTTTATTATTGTTTATATTATGCTGTTTACAATTTAACAGCGTTATAAACCGGAGGTAACGAATTAAACTTTCGTTTTTCATTTCGTTTAATAGTTGATTATAATAGAGACATGATGGTGCGATTTTATGAATTAAATAATTTACCGTGACCGTTTTAATAAGCGACGTTTACAATATAAGCGAATAGCGAGTTAATAGTACAATATTATATTTACAATTAAATTTAAAATACAAACTATAATAATTAAATTAAATTTATTTTATTTTTAGATAACTTTGATCCATTATTATACACAATTATAAAATACAAAAATTAAACAACTAGAGAGCAAAATGAAAAATAAATAATCAAATACATAAATTGGTCATTAAAATAAATTATCAACTATCAATTCATCAAATAAACTTGTCTAGCATTAGGGTTTATGAGAGATGACACCCAGTGTTTCTGTAGTGGACTGTCAAATCTACCAGCCAGAACTTTAACAATCTTGTTAGAGCTACCCAGCATTCTGTGTTTGATAGATGCTATTTTATTTCGCATTATCGCGTGGAAGTCATTTACATGGGCGTCAGCAAACATGCCTGACGCACTACAGAATCTGGGCAGCCCCAAAAGTATCCTAAACATATTGTTATAGAGGACTCGAAAGGCGCTAATAGTCTTCTTGGTATAGCTAACCCACAAGCCGCTTGTGTAAAAAGATTGACAGAATGATTTAAACAATGTTATTTTAACTTCAATTGTGCAATGAGTGAACCTGCGGGCCAACATATTCCCACGTACTGCCAGCGCCCTACGCTCCCGTTATATATCACAATCATCTTTCAAATCAGTGGTGACCACATGGCCCAGATACTTGAATTTGGATACTCTGGCCAGCTCATTACCATTGAGATACACAGGAGGGATGTAACTGAGGGAGCTGCCACGCGCTGCAAAAACCATCATCTCGCTCTTCTTGCTATTATATTTGAGCCCATGAGATTTAGCATAGTCTTCACACACATGTAACAGCTTCCTCAGCGCGCAGATCGAGGGGCTCAGCAGCACCATGTCATCCGCGTAGCTAATGTTGTTAATTTTTTGAATAATATACATAATAGATTTTTTTTTCAAAGCTCCCGTTGCTGCCTATGGGCAAGGTTCCCAACAGGCTGGTAGCGTTCCCTCTTTGTACCGTCGAGCTAACGTTGACGGAAAAAGCTCCCAGCCCGTCGGTCTCCCAAAACCTTGATAAGCTTAGATGATAAAATCCGAGCAAATCGGCTAGCTTCGGACCCTCACGGACCCATAGTTTCTACCGCAAAAGGCATAAACAAATAATTTAGTCCAATACTATTATTATCTATACTAATATTGTAAAGCTGAAGAGTTTGTTTGTTTGTTTGAACGCGCTAATCTCAGGAACTACTGTTTCGATTTGAAAAATTCTTTCAGTGTTAGATAGCCAATTTATCGAGGAAGGCTATAGGCTACTTTTTATCCCGAAGAAACATAAGATATCTCGGGAACGCGGGTGAAACCGCGGGGCGGAAGCTATGATAGGATACATAAGGAGTAGTATTGTCATCAGTAGGATAGTTAAATCTTATAGTTTTTCAATTATTTTTTTTATTATTGATGCACTTTTTTCATACCACTTAATGACAAAACTGACAAACCTAGGCGATGGCGATTTTAAGGCGATGATAGCTCAGTTGTAGTGACATTGTGGGTTCGAATCCAACAATAAGGTTCAGCTTTCGGTTTAGGAAACATTAGCACTGTGGTAGAGTACTTTGTAGCACCCGCCTGGCTGGTTACCATCCTCAAGTTGAAAATCTGTCGCCAAGAACCTACTGTGTGTTCTGACAGTTGCACTTGAGAACCAGATGCCTTCTAAGCTTTATAAAGGCTTTATAATACATTGGAAATCTCCTATTGCTAATGTCTATAAGCGACGGTAGCCACATACCAGCAGGTGGACCGCCGGACAGCTTGTCAGCGTTCTGGCATAATAAAAAAACTCTACGCAAATTTAAGTGACATTATTATTAAACTAATTATTTATCCTGAGAAAATGTACTACTTATCTAAAATCAATTTATTTAGAAAGAAATACTTAAGTACATCAATTTACCAAACACAACGCATTGTAATAATGAAAACATTATATTCTGTTCAATAGAAACCATAAAGATTAGATATAAGTTAAGAGGGTGCGTCGTGTACCTATTGATAAATTGGCCGTCAACTCAGCATGATGTGGTGATTTTCAGCACTTTATTTGATTTATAAACCCATTGTAAGCCCCGCTAAGTATTCTGACCGCAACTCGACGGCGTCATTCAAAACGATCATTACATTGAGTTACAAGTGACTCACGCGCACATAGAAAGTTCTCTTTTTTTCAAATTCACACGTTTCCACGTTGAAATGATTTTTATCATTTTCAAATTATACTAATGAAATGTACGATTTCTTGTAAATTTTAGCTCGCACGGTACACATTTGTTTTCTATGATAGAGTCAGGAAGTTCTTTTATTTAGGTAGAGCCTAGTTTCAGCAGATGATAATGGTAATGAGATTATTTGAAATAAATTACCCATACAAAATTATATATTTTCCCCACATAGTATTTTTCATCTATATTAATTAATATTTTAATGTGGTAAAGTTGGTTTGTGAGTTTCGATGTAGGAGGTAATCCCCGGAACTATTAATACGATTTGAAAACAAAAATCTGTTTGTTCCTGTTTACTGAGGAAGGTTATACATACGTGACTTTTTATCCGAAGAACGCGAGTGAAAACGCAGGAATAACTTATGGCATAATATTGAATAAAACTCTTTTAAATAAGTAACAAAGCTTTAAGATCGCTGATGATTGAAGATGGCATTGATTGCTTACCTTCGGCCACATCATCACCTACAATGTTGAGTTTGAGTATCCTAATAAAAATCTCCTAACTTAATAACGTTGAGAAAACTGAGTTTTTTTTTACATTTCTCACTTCATTACTTTCATTAAAAATATGTAGCAAAAATTACTTCTTTCTACCAATTAATCCATAGCATTCATACAGACAGACGGCAAAACAATAGTAAGAGTCATTTTACATTGTATTGTTCGGTTTTTATTCAGAAAGACTCAATAGATCACTGCTTAATACATTTTTATTATTGTTCTTAATAAAGGTTGCTACGCATTTGCGTTGGTGCTTAGCTAACACGAAAATAGTTCAACTGCTTACATCACACAAACTGCGATCTCTTTACGAATATGTATGAAACGAACATAGTAATTGAAGCGACCGCCGATAGGTTAGTTTTTAATAAAAAAAAACTTCAAACCGTTAATCATGCAAACGACAAATTATTTATACAAAATAAAATATACATAAATTACAAATAGTTTAAATAAATAAATAATAATTCCTCACGCTAATTTAAATTAATTTTAATAGGTAGGTGAAATAAAACACTTTTTCAGGCATTCCGCTTCAGCTGGAAGTAATTCAATAGTATTACATAATTTAAAATTGTAAGTAAATTAGTGCCCATAATAATTCTTAAATGGTGAAAATTTCACACTATTGTAACACTAGCCTTATAGAAAAATTTCGATTTATTATTCGAAAAAGTGCGTGAGAAACACTATCGTTTATTTATAAAAAAATCGCTATTATTGCTTCACTTTCAGATAATAACAGCGATTTTGTGGTAAGTAGGTATTATACTTTAATGTAGATATAATTAACTATCAAAATACTAAAGTAATTGATATAATATTCAAGTAAATATAGGTATATAATATGGGCTTAGGATCACTCAAAACCTGGAAAGGATATGCCTCTCAAGTGCAGCAAGGTGTTGACACAGAAAAGTATGGGTGGTTAGCGAGCGTAGCCAGCCAGGCAAATATTTGATTGCAAAATACAATTCAGTTGAGTAAAAAACTTGAAGGACATTCCTGGGGAAATATCTAAATTATATTTTGAGATGCGACACAACACAGATAGCAAAAAAAAATATTAAAGACAAGATTTATACGCTTACGAGATATAAGATTTATTCCCATATATTTCAAAAATAAGCAATCTCTAAATATTTTTCCTTCATAGATATCAATGGTGCATACATTTTTGTATAAAGGCCGGGAGAACAGATTGCGCGGGTTTCATGTTTCTCTTGCATTTTTTAAAATTTATTTATTTACAACAAGTATTTACAATAATTGTATAAAATACAAAGTATAGGAAAAATCCTCAAAACACCAAAGCTGCACTCTTGCATTTAAGTATTTTAGTATGTCTATAAATATATTCTGGTTTGTATCCACAAATTTAGGTTTTGCTACCTAGTGAGAACTACCACTGGCCGAGACTTAAGGAGCAAAGACTATAACAATCCAATAGATAAGTTTAATAAGTATCTTTTAACCTTAAACAAGGTGATAATACTTCAATGACATTTAACGGGATGATCGTGGAAAGCTTTTGTTACGAATGACAGGTAACTAACGGACCTGTCTGATTAGGTTAAGGTGTCAATAGACTTATTGTTCGATTGGTGGGAATATTGTAATTACTTAGTAAATCTAGATGCAGGTCGTGGTAAACTTGTAATCATGAATTCTGAAATCAGAAAACTTGAAAGACTTAATATACCATTAGACAATACAACAGTAAATATATACCAATACTATATAGAACATTTGTAATACTGGGTTGTTAAATGGCCATAATAAGGTTATATAGGTTTAGGTACTCAATATAATGAAATGTTAAGGCTTCGAAATGGAGAATGTTAAACATGAACAGAAACTTATGAGTAGCGGAAGACTGGGAAAATTATGGACTAATAGAAAAAAATAGGTTACAATGGTGCTGACATGAAATGGATGTTAAAAATCCCCTTTATAATAATTAATAAACAAATATCAAATGGCGTAAAGCTTAGCTTGAGACATTGGGTCCATGATCCCAGACAGGCAAGATGCAATTAATATTTCTTGTGTCATGGTAATTTCTTGTGTTATTGGTTACCCAAGAAATAATGATAAAACTTACTATAATTTTATGGCCAACTTAAAATATCTTCTATAAAATCTAGATATCCTGAAATCAGTTCTAAATATCTCTGTCTAACCCTTGATTAGGTACAATGCTTTGTTTATCGAAAACCTGAACGGTTTTGTCATGATTATCTATTGTAAGAGGCCTCGATTACAGGAGAAAAATTAGATGACTGTTAAACAATGGAAGACAAACTAAAGCTGCATCTATACAGCCTCCCACAGATGTAACAAATTTATGTATATTAGTGCCAATTTCATTTAAAATGTATTGTATGTACATATACTATAGATTAAAGTAGTGGGTTGTCGGCAGCAATCTATTCAAAGTGCGGCTGAATACCAGTCGGCGTGGTTTCTATTGCAACAAGGCCAATGCCGCGAGTCATGTGCGGTATACTCTATCACATAAATCAGATATTTTTGGCTAATTAGGTCTTTTAAAATTGTTTTTTTTTTCGTCGTATAAGTCTGTGTTTGATCACAATCTCACCATGGTAAGTGAAGATGTAGTCGGAGGTGGTAAGCACACTAGCTAACAACCTAAAAATATTGGCACTTTAGTGCAGCTGCCGGAATACATCTGTTTGGTGACAGATTGCGAGCTTGTGGGTGGCAGTAAACCCTACCACCGTGCTATGGTTTCCTCACGATGTTTTCCGTCACCGAAAGCTCAAGCTAATTGTAGAATTCGAACCCTCGACCTTCGTCCCTGCATTTGACGTCGCTACCATTGATCTGTCATTGCTCTATGCTAACGACCAACTTCATTAAAATAATATTTTAAACTCTATATTAAGCTTATCAGCCTTCTAATAAAGCTTGCCTGCTTGATTATATTTAATTTTAAAGTCGAAAATACACTTTACCGTCATAGATCCAGGATTCAAATTCAATTGTGTCCTCCAAGAATCTAAAGACTTATATTTTGATGTTATATGATATAGACCTTCAGTTGCAGTGACTTTTTTATTTAAGATGATTTAAAGTCATTTTTATTGTTTAACCTATTTGAAAAACGTCTTCATAGTTAAGCAGAAAAAAAAAATATTAAAAAAAAAAACAATGTTATCGTGTTTAACTATACCAGCGAGGTCCGGTTAATATGTCTGTCGGGAAACTGCCTCCATGTCTCTGCAATAATGACCGTTTCCGTCGCTTCGAGTAAACACGAGGATATCCGATCTCTGCGGGAAATCTGAGCGTTGGAATACCCTAGATACTCTACTTTTACTTTTTAGGGGTTACTATCTACTACTTTTTTACGTTTTTTGAGGTTAATTTTAGAGAAAAAAGTATTATCATATGTTTGTAACTCAAAGGTTGCCTGGAAGAAATCACTTCGTTTTGCAATCAGTTTTATTCATAAGTACTTAGTTACTTTTTCTTCGTTTTCCTGAAATAATGTAGTGTACAAATAATGTAAAGTATTCTACACATTGTCTATTTTATATATGTGGCAGAAAGTGACAAAACGGGATTTAATCTAACTTAAGGGTATGGTAGCCAGTCAAATGATTCCTATAAAGTACTCTTCTACCATGCTATGGTTACCTTCACTTCAACTGCATGCTCTATATAGGTGGGAATCACCTGCACGTAGGTATGTATAAAATCATTTGACAACTCAAAATCTACCTGTGATAATACTTTCCACGTTTGAAATGATAAACTGTCACAATCAGCGCACGCGTCGTCGGTTTCTATGTTTTGAGGTAAATCGCTATACCATGTCACTTTCTAAGTAAATTGCTTGCATCGTGAGGTGATCTGATATATGGACTCATTATTCTGATGCTATGTGATTTGTCTGGCTAGGGGTTCTGTTATGATGGTGAAGGTTCTGGAGGTATAAAATACCCTAGTTATTGACGTGTTGGGTCGAGTCGAACAAAATCTCTAATAAATTTAAAAATACTAGTCTCATTTCCGGGGAGGAATTCCTTCATTTCTTCAAAGTCGGATCATAGTTAAATTTATGAGGCTTCCGTCGACTGGGACCGCAATAAACTGGAACCGCGGCCCCAGCTGCCGGATTCATTTAATTTATGGGTCCACCTTTGTTACTTTTAGTTTAAACCAGCATACATAAAAAACATACGAACTTCCTTATACACATCTTTATTAAAGTTTTACAGTTTCCAACCATTCTCCTAAAGTACTAGCATGGAGGATGGGTGATCATACATGATACCCAATGTCTAAGGGAACTGGCACATAACTTCAGCTGCTAAAAATGTCAAGCCAACTTACAACTTGTCTGCCTGCTTGCCTGTCAATCAGGAACTATAAAATAATATCTTCTAGCAACCTATCTTTATTTTCTTTATAATGTTTCCCTTCACTGAATGGAATGTTGAGACCTGCGCCGTGGCGCCTGATGTCACCACTAATTGAACTATCATTATTAAATAAAATTAAATATTCTGTACATGTAGAGTCGAAGTAGGTAGGTATAAGGAAAACATACAAATTAGTATTCTTACACTCTGGAGATGGCACAAATCGCTCGTTTTGTGCTAGTTGTGAAAAATATTAGGTTACTATTTTTTTTAGGTTGGTGACGGGGTGGCACGGATGAGACCTTTATTTATTCAAATGTTGGGATGAGCCTGTATTGTTTTTTTTTTTTCATTTGAGCTGTATGGTTGAGATGTTTTGTTGAACTGTGAAATTCTAATTGATTAAAAACTTGATAGCATTTGAAATTGTAATATGCATTGGTAATTGATAAGCTTCAAGGCTTCTTGTAAATTAGTATCATATAACTGAGATTTTGTAATTGTGCATGTGAATTACGTAAGTACTTTTTCTTATTAATTATTCATATAGTTTGCCAACGCAATGATATTAAAATACATAATCAAACACAATACAATACATAATACAAAAAATCAGCTTTCATATGTTTTTGTCTGCAAAACTCGATTAACTTGATTTTTTTATACTGGGTGATTTTTTTGTCACTGGCAACATTATACATGATGATTTTTTAATCACTGGCAATACTTGCAGGGGTGGAAGTACTCATCAAAATGAACTACTTTTATTATGGGACTAACTGTGAAATCATGAAAAAATTATCAGCTGTTCTATACAAAAGTTTAATACCTACTCGACCAAAATGTATGAAGCAACCATTTTATTTTACGCGATATCAGAGTTAGCCCCATAATAAAAGTTGTTCACATTGATGAGTACTTCCACCGGAAACAGGAAATTCTAAGCGTTGTGCCAGGTTCAAATTGACCCACAGCGAAGCGTGGGCGGACTTAGCTAGTGTTTATATAAAGATGATCATTTACACCGTCAGTCGACCTATCGATAACCTTTTTAACATTGTTAAACATAATAAACCTTATATTCGTGACGTTAAAATTAATTTTATTTGTTTATTTTTAAAAGAGATAATACAACTACAAAGAATAATAAAAATGCTTATTACATTATGTCTTGCGACTTGTTGCGGTTACACATTTTGGTTGTGGCGAAATTGTACATCACTAGGACCTCAACCTAAGGCATACCCGGGTGCGTTACCCATTATTGGACACCTACACCTGTTCCGTGGTAAAGTTACAGGTGAGAATAAGACTAAAACTGTAATAGAGTTAAATAAAAAGTGTTTCAATTTCAATTTAATCTGTTTAGAATTTTTTTTTGGATGAATTGTGATATTTTTTCTATGTCATACTCTCAAACATCTTTCTATCTATCTAAACAAATTGTTTTTCAGAGTTATGGATACGACTCAAAGACGTTATTCATTATAGTTTGGAACAAGGCGGTGTAGCTTCAATTAATTTGGGTCTGGATACAGTATATGGTATGTTATTATTTCAATTAAAGTATATCGATAGTGCATAATACTGTAATATATTTTATACCTAATTGAGAAAATAGTGTATTGTGTTCTAACTGAATAAATAAAGGTAAAGCAAGAGCCTTTCTGACGACTGGTGGGATGTCAGTGCCCATTTATGGTAGAATTATTATTTACAAAAGAAAAGTAGTATATGTAGTAGGTCAGTTATCTGGCTTCTATTGCACAAGCTCTGCTTAGTTTAGGGACAGGGCCGTGTGTGAGGAATATGTCCCAGAATATTTATTTATTTAATTCACACGCCTTTGAAATTTAATTCCTCGCATATGGATTCTTTTCACGATGTTTTCCTCTATCAAAGATTATAATATTATTCATGTACTTTCGTACTTATGTTAGTTTATTGGACATACCTCCGAGTTTTGTATAATTGTAGGTAGGTGTATTGACTATTGAGTCAAAGATATTTATGATAGCTTAATTTACTAGTTTCTTCATTTCATTAAAATTTTCAGTACTTACCGATCCAGATGATTGCTTAACAGTAGCAAACACATGTTTGGATAAACATTACTTTTACAATTTTGCTAGACCTTTGATTGGCCAAGGGTTAATCTCAGCAGATGGTACGTCTTAACTTAATAACGTCTTTTATCTCTTTTATTGAGGGCATCTGACAATTAAATCCACAAAGAGGATTATCCTAATCCTAATTCTAACTTCCTAATCCTAACTTCCCAACTTTCCTATCCTACTTTAATATTATAAATGCGAAAGTGAGTTTGTTTGTTTTTCACGCTTAAACCGCTGAACCGAACACGATGAAATTTGGTATGCAGGTAGCCTATGGTGTGGAAAAAAACATAGGCTACTTTATATCCCGGGAAAATATAAGATCCCTGGGGAAAGCGGGTGAAGCCGCGGGGCGAAAGCTAGTTAAATAAAATTAATAAGTACATACAGCAAATTTACTGTTAAAAAGTATAGCATATATAGACGGTCCTCATATCTTTTTAAATATAATATATTTTCAGTTGCCACATGGAAGAGAGATCGTAAGCTATTAAACCCAGCATTCAAACAGCAAATATTGAACGGGTTCATGGGAATCTTCAACAGCCAGTCGAGGAGGCTTGTCAGCCAGTTTGCTGCTGAAGTGGACAAGGGTCCATTCAAACATATCAATTATTTGACGAATATCACTGTAGAGACTATTTGTCGTAAGTACTAATAAATTACAGAGATATCAGAAAATGTCGAATCAATCACATTTTGAGTAACCTTAAAAAGTAACTAAAATTGTTGAATTTACTTACAGTAACAGCTCTGGGCTTGGATCTAGGGAATGAGGTAGTAAGAAAAAAATATCCAGAAACAGCGGGAAAATTATTCAAAAGTTACACCAAAAGATTCCAGAGGCCCTGGATGCATAATGATTTTTTCTTCAAGTGGACTTCAACTAAAAAGGAACAAGACAAAGCAATAAAATATTTGATTGATATCTCAAGCTCGGTAAATTGAAGTACTACTTTATATACTATTAATAAAGGTCTAATTTTCAAAAAAATATAATCAAAAAAGATATTTAAGGTCATCAAAGCAAGGAAATTGGAAAGAAAATACGAAACAATTCAACCAAACGATAGTAAAGAACCATCAGGTAATTTTATTTATTTATAATTTATTGTATCTATTTGAAAGATAATCACATGAAATGAACGCTACTGATATGGGCTATATTATGTTTTTTATTTATTCCTAGAACTATAGGGAGATATTTAGTTAAATATGGAATAAATTTGATTTGCAGATAATTTTAGATCAATCCTAGACCTTTTACTAGATCTTGCAGAAGAAACAAATGCGTTCACTGATCAAGACATAAGGGAACAAATAGATTCAATGATTATAGCTGGCTATGATACAGGAGCTACCGCACTAATGTTTATTATGTTATTACTTGGAACACATACAGATGTACAGGATCGGGTTTATAAAGAGTAAGTTGAAGTAGTTATTAATGTTACTTTGTACACAAAGCCTTAAATTATATAGCTCAGTTTATATGGTACATTTTACATTCTTTATCAATTAATTTACTAGTTCATAGCACATGAGGTTTCATTGGAAATATCCTTAGTCCGTCACTTAATGATTTTGCTGTATCGTGGTTGGATGAGGTCAGAAACGCATTTATTGCCTGACATCTAGCAACGCTGTTAAGCGAGTTTGTCTTCTCGCTCCACAAAATTGGAGTCAGAGTTCTGATTTCATTGAACATCCCTAAAACGGGCACGTTACTCGGGAATGTTTGCTTCAAAATAAAGTGTTGTCTCCGTGGAGTTTATATGATTGTCCCACATCGCTGCCTTTCTGGTGACAGTATTAAGTATTAATTTTTTTTTTTACCAGTCACGGTTTATGTGCCGTTACAGCCCGGTAAGAATATTGTATGAAGCGCCGCAATTAATATGCTACTCTCGGTAATGAGTACATTTTTGCACCGATCGGCTTTGAAACGCTAGGGCCGTGGGGGCCAGATGCTCATCATTTGTTCAAAAAGGTTTCTCATCATCTCATTAAGACCTTACAGGACAAAAGGGCTGGCGTCTACTTATGGCAACGGATTAGCATTGTTATTCAACGTGACAATGCCTTCGACCTTCTCGGTACGTTTGCACAGGGTAGCGATCTGGGACATTCATTTATTCTATTATTATTGAGGGAATTATTAATATTTAATAATTAAACATAGTATGATCTTGTATTTGAATATTATTTGTTGTTTTGTACAGACTGCAAGAAGTATTCGAAAATTCAGAAAGAGATGTAGACAAGTATGATTTACTCAAATTAGTATATTTGGAAGCAGTTATCAAAGAAAGTCTGCGTATATACCCCTTAGTTCCTATTATGGCTAGAAATAATTATGTTCCAGTAAAGCTCAGTAAGTATATCTTTTACCTATTAAAAAAATAAAAAATACGATATAGGATAAAATGGTTGCAGGTAAAAGTTTATGTTTTTTTAGAGCATTATACGTTACCAGCGGGCTGTAGCATATTCCTATGTACTTATGGAGTTTTTCGACATCCAATGTGGGGCAGTGACGTGAAAGAGTTCAGACCAGAGAGGTGGCTGGATCCAGCTACGATACCCAACAATTCTAATGCATTCTGTTGGTTCGGCTTTGGAAAGCGATCATGCATTGGTATGAAATTTTAATTGTTTGACTTTATGAGTTTTGTCATACGATGTATTTTTGTAGAGCATTGTGAGTTTTTAGCATCGTATTAGGGGTTTGTTCTGCCAGCATGGTTGATCTTAAACCTTCTTACATTACAGGCAAAGTCTACGCCATGATGTCGATGAAAACGACCCTCGTTCATGTATTGCGTCGGTACCAGATCACCGCTGATGTCACCAAGCTGGTCCTCAGAATAGATGCCATTCTTAAAGCAGTTTCTGGACATCAAATATCTTTAAAACTAAGGACATAGTGTTTGTTATTGGGACTGTTACTTAACAGAATAATTAGTAGTAGATGAACGAGTGACGTCATTAGTTTCTTATTAACTAACTAGATGTTTTTTAATTTGAGTTATATTCATGCCTCTCGATAAAATGGTTTGTTTTAGCACTATGAAAACTAGGGAACTAAAACTTGAACATAATCTGTTTATGTTATCCTATTTTCACAAGAATACATAATTATGTAATAAAGTTAATTGGATAAAGTTTTTTTCTTCTCACCTTCGGCCACACCATTACGTTATACTGAGTGAAAAATGAAAAACCTCACACATTATACGGAATATTTAATTAGTAATTAGGTACTTACCTATGTGATTCTTTATAGAAAGTTCACGAAATGTCTATCAAATGAAAAATACCTCTTCTGAAAAGAAGAGCAAAGACCCATGAAAAAAAAAATGAAAATGAGACATCTAGTATAATTATAATAAACACAGAAATCAAAGTTTGTCTAAAGAACTATCTCAAAGAGAAAGCATTTCATTTCATCATTGAACCAACAGAGGACGCTACTTGAATGTAAACTTTTCGCCATCTGTGTTTGAGTATGGTAACTATTTAGAATGTGTAGAAAGAGAGTTTTTCAACTCGTGATTTTAACATTCATCGCTAGATGGCAATTTCTTATAATTACGAATTATGAAAAAGTATCGCAATCTCTTTTAATTAAATCAAAAAGTCAAGAATACCTACTCATGTTATTTGTCAATAGGCAGACGATTTACCTAATATCATTGCCAACTATGGATATTAAATTCCAATAATAAATTAAAAGTAAGTCTCTAGTGGTAACTAAAAGCGTCATAAACTTCTAATTTCATAAATACCTAATTTATAAACAAAACTAAGAAAGAACATAGTAGAAAGTCGTATAATGTTTTGACTTTTCCATTAACCAAACTGTTTTTGTACCTGCAACTTATAAGTACTTACACTGTTATAAATGTCGATTAGGAAACTTTTGAGAACGTTTTTGGTAGTTCCTAACTTTTGGGTGAGTTGTTTAACTTACCGTATACCTACTGAATGGTCTATTGCTCTTTGTTTTAGGAGATACTACGATAAAATATATGATTTTGGAGTATTTACGACTACTTATAACTTTTATACCCACGATAGAAATGAGCTGGAAGAGTCACTTTTTTAATTCTTCTGCTTATGCACATCACTCTTGACAGAGTCGTGGTCATCATATTATGTTATAATGGGTACGCTTCATGGCACGGCGCCATTCTTAATAAAGTTATAATAAAATAGATAAATATAGCCTATATCTATTCTTTCTTATCTCAGAGGAAGAAATAAATATTTTATACAATTTCTTTAGATTTGCGGGTTACAAGCAAGCAATCTCCGTCGTTGAAACTTATTTACACAAAGACTTTTCCAATACCTAGAAGGATTCCATTTGACTTCGGAAAGGGTTTCGGAATAACTTATCCGAGCAATCGGTTTTATGACTTAGATTCTGGGTCGTTGTGCTTAACATACAAGAGTTTTTACGTAAAATACATACCTAACACTCAAACTGAATTATATACCACAAAAAAGTCATAGAGGCGCAGTAAACGCAGCCTACTGGGAACCTTGCCGATCGGCAACGGTGGCATCTTCGAGGATTTATTTTTTATTATCTTCACCTGCGTTCCCGAGAAAAAAAAGTAGCCCATGTCCTTCTCCATACCATGGGCTATCGGCGGACCAAATTTCATCGCGATCGGTTCAACGGTTTTGGCGTGAAAAGATAACAAACAAAAAACACACATTTCATTAATTTATAATATTAGTTAGGATATATAACTTGTAGGAATCTTTACATATAAAAATGTAAAGATTCCCTCAAATTTATGTCTGAAAATCTATTGACACATTTGGACATAAGTTAAGTACCTAACTATGATATCCTCGATGAAATTAATGTAGGAGTACCTACTGTAAGCCATCACTACACATGGCTCAGTGGTCTTGTTTTTGAAGATAAACGACATGAAAATATTTTAAGACTGTTTACCGTATACGTAATATATATTTAATTTTTATGTATTTCTGTAAGACGTTGATAGCTTAGCGTTAGTGACGTCTCCGCGTCGAGTGCCGTGACAAAGGTACTGGGTTTGAATCCTACAATGAACTTGAGCTTTCGGTGAAGGAAAACATCGTGAGGAATCCATGGCACGATATTAATGTACTTTGTAGTACCTGGCTGGCTGGCAACCACTCTCAACTTGAGAGCCAGTTCCATCTAGACTTTGTGTGCTTACCACATTCGGCCGCATCGTCATCTTATCATGGTGAGACTGTGGTCAAACACAGGCCTATGCCTACAAAGTAAAAAAAAAGCTCATCTAACCTACTTATTGCAGTTCAAAAACATAATGTAGTAATACAATTTTACAATAATAATACTCCACATTACATCATACCTAGTAATGGCATGATAATCTTACATATTTCGGGAGTATCAAATCTAACATAAACTAACTGAAGCGCTTTCACCAGTTAATGTATTCAGGGTTAGATTACCATGAAACAACTTAATTAGCTATTAAAGTGCTGGGAGATAATTTTAAACCCTCCGACATGTGCCTTTGTGAAAGGGAAATAGTGGAATTGTATGTTAACGAATTTAGTTTAGTTTGAACACAATCTCACTATGGTAAGTGATGATGTGGCCGAAGGTGGTGAGATAGATATTTGATTTTTTTCACTCAGGTTGCTTTTATAACGTAGGTAGACCTAGATGCCTAATGCATCATGAAAGGGCAAAATGCTAGTAAATTTATATTTATTTGCTATAAGTTATACATACAACTAACTACTGTACCTAATAGTTGTCAAAGTCAAAGCCATTTATTCAGTTTAGGCCCTAGGAGGGCACTTATGGACGCCGAAGCTACTCATGTTACAATGTACTAAGTAACGTCAGAAATTATTATTACCGCATATATATACTTATATACAGGGTGATTTTGTTATCACTGGCAATACTTGCAGGGGTGGAAGTACTCATCAATGTGAACAACTTTTACTATAGGGCTAACTCTGATATCGCGTAAAATAATACGGTTGCTTCATACATTTTGGTCGAGTAGGTATTGAACTTTTGTATGGAACAGCTGATAATTTTTTCATGATTTCACAGTTAGTCGTATAATAAAAGTTGTTCACTTAATAATTAAACTTCAAACTCATTTATTCAGTTTAGGCCCTAATAAGGCACTTATGAACGTTACAATAAAATTGATTCTACCACCGGTTTAGAATACACTTGGACTGAAAAGACTCCGGCAAGAAACTCATTATTACTTGATAGTATAACTATTGAACTAACGGCAAATGATACCTACCTTTTTTTTTTGTCAAGAGCCTGGCTATGGTCTTGTGATCACTTGCTGGCCAATTTAGGTAAATCATTATATAAAGTCAATTAAAACCATAAGGCATGTTCTTTTTTTTTATTTGTGTAAGGTTTTTGAGTCAAAATTTAAACGATTTAAATCCAGGACGTGAAGTTTATTTCAACTAGCTTTAGCGTCGCAGTTTTACCCGCGTTCTTGGGATAAAAAGTAGCGTATGTCTCTCTCCGGTCCACAAACTACCTCTATGCAAAAAATCAGGTCGACCCGTTGCGCCGTTGCTGCGTGAAAGAAGGACAAACCAACAAACACACTTTCGCATTTATAATAGTTGGGATCTTTTCTGGAGAACTTAATTCACATTATATATATTAATACGGAATTTAAATATGTTTTCAATGCCTCCATCACATCGCACTAATATTATAAAGGCGAAAGTTTGTAGGTATGTTTGTTACTTCTTCATATTTTTTAAACATAAGATCCCTTGGGAACGCGGGTGTAACCGCGGGGCGGCAGCTAGTAATACCATAATTGCAAGACAGTTGATTTGACGCCGTCAAATGTCTGGACATAAGAGCTTGTTATAAGCCCCTTATAGTTACATGCAGTAATGAATTTCCAATAATGAAATATATACGTAACGCCTATTTATTACAAATAGATAAGGTACGTAACATCGCATAATTGATAACTGTTCCCAATTCTTGTCTTCGGATCCAATTTTTCGGGCATAATTGACACATAACAGAGCAAGACGTATTCAGACTGTAGAGTGAACTAGATAGCAATATTAAATTTGTTTCAATTGACACAGTTTTTACGATCCACGTTCTAATACTTTTTACTTTATTAGTTTAATTTAAAACATAATATATTATTATCATTTAATTTACCTCTGTCATTAATGGGAGTTTTAAAAACTATGGCTTCCCTGAATCAGAGCAAATGATGCATCTTGCGTCAGTTCCGCTTGAAATGAAGCTATTCATTGGGTTTACAATAAAAAGGTAGAGTAACGGTCAAATTTCATCGTGTAGTAGAAAGAGATAGGTGAATAAAATACCGCGTTTTTACTCTATGCATCAATTTAGTAAAAGAAAAAATAATACCCATGGTTGGCAGCACTTTTAGGATCATCATAAGATGAAAATAAAATAATACCCATGGTTGGCAGCACTTTTAGGGTCATAAGATGAAAATAAAATCCCTGTTAAAGTTTTTACCCGACTTATGAAAGCAAGGACAGGGTCATATTTTTGATTTAAAAGTAACTTGGCGATACAAAAAGGGAACGCTGCCAGCCTGTTGGGAACCTTGCCTTTCGACAGCAGCGAGGGCTTTGAGGATGTTTTCTATATATCATAGTTTGTATTTTATACACTGTTTGTAAATACTTGTTGTAAATAAAAGTAAATAGATAATACCGGGCCTGAATTGTAATGCCTTTTTGATTAACTATTACGCACGTTCACAACACCTTACCAAAATATCTTCGCTATCGGATGAATGGTTTAGGAGCGTATATGATAGATACGTTTCATACAAACACACAGATGAATCTTGATTTATAGGTATACTTACTAGCTAATCTCTAGCGTGTGTTGTAAGCTCTTTTTTTATCAGAAACCATCGCGGACGTGCGCACAATAACTCACCAAAGATTCATCGCAATCAGATGAATGGTATAAGAACACATAGGTACGTTACAAGCCATCAAACAAATAGACAGACAAACATGTTCATGTTACATGTGAAAACTTTTAAATGGCCTTTATCATTTTCATATATACCTGTGTTGTGCTGTAAGTTTTCCCAAAAGAATAAAATAAATAAATAAACGTTATTTTTATATAATAACTAGCGGGCCCGACAGACGTTGTCCTGTCCAAATTCGATTACGACGCCATCTACCGGGTCCAATTGTATTTTCAAACCATCCAGGGACCCGCTCAAATATACACACAAAATTTCATCCAAATTGGTCCAGTCGTTTAGGAGGAGTTCAGTCACATACACACGCACACAAGAAATATATATATTAAGATAAGTAAGTATATAGATAGAAGATGGATTTCAAGAAGCTGCTGTTTTCTCAATTTAAATGTTGGTGTCATTATAAAGTCTGTTCAATATGTCAAAATAAGTTCCTCAGCTAAAATTAAAAACAGCTTGAGTGTTTTACTTTATTAGATAATACAAAAATTTGGAACAAAGTAAAAGTAATTTCGGCTCAGTGAATTGAAAGAAAAGTTAATCCCATGTTCGGGTACTCTTATATTATAGCGATCCTACAAACAATTTTCAACTTTTTGGGTTGGAAAAGTTGCTTCAAATATATGAAACATGCACAATTGTTAATATTTTAGCAGGGAACAATTTTGAGAATGCTATATTGATTAATGTAACATTTTATATTAAATACTGAAAATATTATGTGAATATGACTGAATTTGTACGAAAAGTTTTGCATTGAGTTGTTTCTTAATAAAAAAAAGTACACATCCCAACACATTAACGTATCATAAAGGGGCCTCTACGTGTTGGATCTGTATCCCCACGCACGCCTTCAAAAATGACCGGTCCTCGCTAATGTCTGAAAGATACATTACAATAATAACATAATAACCTTAATATACTGAAATAAAATTAAATAAGTACTTCTTATAAATAAAAAAAAATAATGTAGTGATAAATTTTTTGATAGCTGTCAATTTCACGGTTCACTCATAAGTACAAATTATAAAAATTAATTTCGACTAAAAAGATTATAAGCGGGCAATAAACATCAATTCCCTTTCTTTTGATCTTATTTTGTTATAATAAAATAATTTTAGTGTCATTGCGTTAATAAATCATAATTATTTTTTACTATACATACCGTCGTATTTTGACAATGACCTATGTGAAATTATCATAATGTATCACGCTTACTGATAATAAAACTACCATAGTGATTTCATTGTTTTTAAATAAACTTCACGCTCCATTCATTAATAGTTTCCAAAAAGGATTTTTTTTCCTTTTGTAGTAAGGCCGACAGCTAAAAAAGGGTTATTTTCACAATCCTCATTTGTCCTGAAATATTTTTCTTGAATTTCAAACGTAATTGACGTCTAGATCTTTTTTGTAAATTGTTTCCGACTATGTACAGTGGAGGTACGACTTTGTCTTTAGACTGCCCAAAGATGTTTACAAAATTCTTTCAGGTTACAAGCCCTGCTTCAAAAGCTTTTATCCTAAATGTTTCTGAAACATAGACATTTCCTTAAGATGTAAGGGATCAAAGAAATCCAGTAATTATTGTTATTTTGCGAACAAATTTCGTGCATGTTTATTTTTGTTGTCGAATTCAAGTCAAGCAAAAACATCCTACTCTGATGAAGTTGTACTTCTTTGATCTGAAATCTCAAACAGTTATTTCAAGATAACGCAAGAATTGTGGGGTTGAAATTATAATGATACAGTTCTTATCCCGCGGTTTTTATTGGATGAAAGAATTTAACGGATCTAATGTTTTTACAAGATAAAAAGTATCATTGTGTCTTATTCAAGACTTTGATTATGCTTTTACGGCATAAATAAGTAACAAACATCCACACAGACTGTCGCTTTTATACTGTAACCCATACCTAAATATAAGTAATATCAATAGTCTAACTCTATAGCATGAAAAATCAATCCCGATATACAATAACGTAGCCTTCAACACCAGGTTTCTTTTTTCCGCCAACATTCTCAGACCAGCAGAAGCAATAGCACATTGCTGTTACGTATTGGATCTTTCAAACGACTGTATTTGTATTAAAACAAAAGTCGGGCTTGCGATGTATTATTCCATAATATATAAATACAAAAATGTTAACGCATTAGCTACTATAATAAATTATATCTGCACTAATATAGCTCAGTGGTAGTGACGTCAGACGCCGCGGCGAAGGTCGTGGGTTCGAATCCTACAATGAGCTTGAGTTTTCGGTGAAAGAAAACATCGTGAGGAAACCATAGCACGGTGGTAGGGTACTTTGTAGTACCCGCCTGGCTGACTACCACCCTTAAGTTGAAAATCTGTCGCCAAACACCTATTGGTGTGTTCCGGCAGCTGCACTTCGGCCACGTCATCACTTACCATAGTGAGATTGTGGTCAAACACAAGCCTATACAAAGTAAAAAAAAAAAAACATTTCATTTTCATTTTTTATTATAAACTGGCAATTTGTAAGTTTATAGGTTTGAATGTAGGATAAATTATTTCCAAAACTACTCATTCGATGAAAAAAATCTTTCACCAATATTTAGAATCGACCTTTTATATGGACAAAGACAACATTTTATTCGTATATATATAGTTTATTTATATGTGTCTAAACAGTGTCTAATCTTGTGTTTTAGCATTAAATTTGAATAATGTAAACCACTATAAAATAATGTACCATAATAATATTATGTAAGAGTACTTGCAAATAAAAGGATTTATAAATAAAACTCACATGCGATGGGGCCGCTTAAATTGTTGTCACTATTTTTCCTTTTTCTCGTTTGTTTGCAAGAACATATTTTACTGTCATGTGATATACTTACAAGATAAAGTTTATTACGTTATATGTACGCTAAGGTGCCTATTTTACTTATTCTATATCTATAAATTTACCCCAAATTATTGGGAATAGAGCAGGCAGATGATGTG
Organism: Tetheella fluctuosa; assembly: GCA_951216915.1. Lineage (NCBI taxonomy): Eukaryota > Metazoa > Arthropoda > Insecta > Lepidoptera > Drepanidae > Tetheella > Tetheella fluctuosa. The sequence continues at coordinate 5,576,551 of OX578238.1, forward strand.
TCTATAAATTTTACTCAAGCACCGATACCTGTCTTTTAATGTGCTTCTATAGAAATTGTTTTTTTTTTAGATAACTTTTAATCTATGTGTAATTATTTAAAAGAACAGTATTTAACTGTAGATATTTATAAAGAGTTGAGCAATTTACTTTTCTAGATTTTTTATAGATTATAATAATATGGAATCATACATTATTGGATTATCTTTTGCTCTGAGGTTTTAACTGTAGACAATGGTAAGACAAACACAATGAAATTCGCATCAATATGATGTTAGGATTAATATCTATACTAATATTATAAAACTGAAGAGTTTGTTTGTTTGTTTGGTTGAACGCGCGAATCTCAGGAACTACAGGATCGAATTGAAAAAATATTTTTGTGTTGGATTTTGTGTTTCCATTTATCAAGAAAGGCTTTATTTTACTTTTTATTCCGGGAAAACATAAGATCACTCGGGTATGCGGGTGAAACCGCGGGGCAGAAGCTAGTATAAAAAAACGAAAAAATAATTAAAAATGCTTTTATATTTTTTTAATTTAAGTAATTCCAATAAATAATAATAAATTAATATTCGTATTATAACAAAAAAACACCTAAATTGTTTATTTTAAGTCCTAAATACTTAAAGTATTTACAAAATAAAAACGCTATTTATAACAAAAAAAAATATTTAAATGGTCACATACTAATTGATCACTTTCCTCACATTGTTGAACAAAATGACTCTACGTGACTGTTTAAACAGTATTTTAGTTAAATAGCATTAAATTAATGCATGTTTAAAAAAGAAGTGAAGGAAGAGAAGAAAATTCAATAAGAGATCCTAAGAAAATTAATTAAATGCGGAAAAGCATGTAATGAGCCTAAAAAGGTAATGATAATGATTTAAATGATAATAATGAAGGGAATGAAATCAAATTAATAAATTTCCACGTGAAAAGGGAAGAAAATTATGTCTTTTTGATAGAGAAAAGCAGATTTAAAGATGAAAAGGATTCGCGAAGATAGAAGTACGACTGTTGTAAAAGATTAGTTGAATGCTTGGAAAGAAAATGGAAAGGTAACCACCAAAGCTATAGAAAAGATAGACCGATTATTAACAGCGCTACAGAATAGTCTATAAATAAACGGTTTCAAATTAGTAAAACTAAGAAACAGTTATTTTACCAAAGACATCAAAAACTTAAGGTTATTTACAAAACAATTTTGACATTCTTGTTCATTCAATACTTGAATTTGCACAATTTAAATGTAGAATCAATCTAAATGTTTTCACTTAACTTACTCCTATAAGTAGACGTTTATGATTTACTATAGAAGAATTTATGTGGTTTTCTCATACGCTGACCATCCTTTATAAGGCAGTGGAGTGTCATCTATGTCTCGTCTTCTTCTGTGGTGACCGTGGTGTCCAGCGTAGATGACCTGGTGATCATCGTGGTCATCGTGTGAAGCTAGTTTCTTCACTCCTACTATTGCTGACAGCATTAAGGCTAGGGCTGATACTGCTAGGGCCTGTAAATGAGAAAGTTAGTAGCTGTATTATAGAATGTTATTTTTCACTTGCTCTGTAATATTCTCATAGTCAAAGCTTTATTTAGTTGCCGCTCTAGGATAGCACTTATGAACATTGAAAGTACTGAAGTAGCCATCGGCTCGGATGTCACCCTAAGAAGAACCGTTAAGAACAAGTATAAATACATAGAGTTCAACAATCTTATCTTTACTTTCCACCTTTACAAGGTGAATTCACCTCGTAAAATATTTAATAGTTATCGCTTTGATATAATGAATGATGTAGTATATTACCTAGCAAGCAGAAATTGTTGTTATTTGCCTACAGATTTTAGTAGCAAAAATTACAAAAATATACTTATAATCATTACAAAGCTCTTTTGGATCATAGTAATTAATCCTCTCGAGAAATAAAATTTGCAATAAACCTACATGTCATGTAATCAACATCAATTTTCTGCGTAAACGTAATAAAAAAAAAAAAAACAGTATGACCTCTTTTTGCACAATGAACGTCTCAACAATACTCAATATCAATATTGTAGATACCTAATGCTACTTATTACGAGACCGATCTGATTTGACACTTTAAATAGAAATGTCCATGTTGTGATGGGTTTAGAAATAAAGGCTATTGACCTATATGGGTTAAGGCAACGTCTTAAAGATTTTGGTTGCAAGTATACCGATTTTTCTCAACAATGACTGAAGCGAACGAAATGAAATTTATTTTAAGAATTAATCATGTATTTGACTTTATTTTGTCCATTGCATAACACGATTGGTTAACTTTTATAACAGAAAATAATTAATCAAAAAAGCCTCTTTAAAATAAGCGATTCCATTTTTACAGACCTTGAGGATCGATTTGAGGTTCCAAAATTTCTACATATAGAACTATTTATTTATTTACATATTTACAATTAAAGTAAAAAATACAAACTATGATATATAGAAAACATCCTCAAAGCCCTCGCTGCTGTCGATAGGCAAGGTTCCCAACAGGCTGGCAGCGTTCCCTTTTTGGATGGCCAAGCTTATGCGTTGGCGGAAAAAGCTCCCAGCCCTACATATTATATTAATTGAAACTGATACTATAATTTGTACATAGGTTTTATAAAATATATTTGTAGTTTTTAAAACAATAAAAACCATTTTGTCGCATACGCCTTTTTCGTTTACCCGGGTTTTTTATGAGAGGTCGCTATAGTAGGGAGCGGGACGCAGCACGTTGAATTTCAGATTTTTAGATTTCAGAGCTTAACGCAGCGTCACCTTAATACCCATAATTGTTATTTAAGGTAGTAGTATTTTTTGCCTATTTATTTTATCTATTTATAAATAAGTGTATTTTACAAAAAAGGAAAGTTTGGATGTAAGAAGTACGAAAATTGATTCGATAAAAAAAATATTGAGTAAGGTTATTATTGTTATGGTATTAGCTATTTTTTATCTCAGGAATGCAGGTGAAACCGCGGTAAACAGCTAGACTTGCATATTTTTTAACTGGCGTTTTTAATTACATCATAATCCAATGCACAAGTAAGACTAAACATTAAATCTATGAGATGAACAGTATGAAACGATAAATCATTGTGAATATCTGGTACATGATCGGCGCGCCATTTCACCGCGTCATGGCTGTGAGCACACGGGTCTTTTGGAGCACGATAATTGCTTGCTTTTCCCAATTAAAGTTCAGTGTAACAAACAGAGTTTGTTGAAAACTAAGACCGTTTGAATGGATCCTGGTTAAAATATTTGGTACTATTAAAGCTGCGGAAGTTACCACACGTTTGAATTTTTCAACAGCGAAGAATTTTAGTAGCAAGAAACTCCGTAAATTCATGTTTTTTTATGGCTCATCTAAAGCGTGCCAGTTCTTTTAGTTTTTCGTCTTCCGTTTTGCTATTGTCTTACTTACTTACAACAAAAGTAATATTTTTTATAGTGTGTGTGTTCTAAAATATTTATAAAATATCTAAAGTATCTATAGAAAAAAAGAGTATTGTTCGGAGCCTAATAAAGATTTATAATGAAATATAAGTCATGATTCCATATTAGTAAATAAGAATTGTAAATTCTACTGACAAAGTAGAAAAAATACATATATATATATATATATATATAGCAAAGTTCATACTTTCATGGTGAGAAGACCAAGACCACCAATACCAGCGGCACCAAGCGCCTTGGCGAACATGAGGCCAAGTAAGGCCACACCACCTCCGCCACCACCTTTTCCTCGGCCACTCACTGGAAAGAAGAAAATTTAATACAATCAACTATTAAAAAAAAAAACATTATACATGACATCCTATAATACGAAAAATTAATGAATTCCCGAAATTTTCACTCACGAGGCACTCTCTGCAGATTCCAAATTTAATTGTTAAGGTCCAGTTGCAAATTATTGCCAGGGTTTCTATTGAGAACCTTTTACTCTGATATTGGAAAAATATTAATCATTTGAAGTATGTAGTAATAAATATTATTATTTTGGAACCAGGTGTTGCAATGCAGTTTGGCAGATAAACATAATAATCATGAAACTTTAAAATAAAAATAATGGTCCATAATGATCTCCTTGGGAAAGCAAGTAAAACGGTTAAGCTACAGTGACCTCAAGTTGAATACACGCAATAAACCTTAGAGCATTATAGGATAAGCTACGGTCAAGGCTAGCTATATATTGCTTGATCTCATTGATTGTAAGAACAAGATAGTTGTAAGACATTTAAGAAAAGAAAATATAATCATGAAAGTAAGGCACCAAATTAAAAAAATTACCTATATTAAAAATTTAACACATATTACCGATGGTATTTAGATAATGGGTGTGTGTGTAGTATCTTTTGTGTAATAAATATTACAGTAGGTCAACTTAGCCGCCTAACAGAGCAACGAAAGGGTGCGGTATGAAGGAGAGAGGAATCCCCCCCTATCCGCGACATCTGCGGTAGGCCGGCTTGGCTTAACTTGCGCGCACCGGCGCGCCGCGACTAGACTACCGAGTGTAGTTTATCTAATTAAATTTTTAATATGATATTATATTAGTTACTTAGTTATTTTATCAAATCAAAATATATGTCCTTGTATGATTATTAATTTTGTTTGTACATTATTAAGTTCAGTCATGACACAAAATCCTTTAAGTTCTTTAGCGGCTGAAAACTATAAATTAAAATTTAGATGATAAAATAATATAGAAAATTCAGTTATTCTAAAATATAGAAGCCATATATCCTTGTCTTGTAAAGGATTACTGTTACTGGATGGTGAAATAAAGCGTCCACAAATTGCTGCTTCAGGTTTCTCTAAAATTGAAAAATTACAGATACCTTCTCCGGTTTATTTTTTGGGATTTTACTATTAAAAACATTTTCGAAAACACTGTGTTTATAAAAGGAGAAACTGAACGGCCCAGAAACATGATATTTTGCAAGGTCCATAGATAACATAGGCAGACATCCATTAAGAGAGGTTTTTAAAAATTCAATCCCGGGAGTTCCATATACAACAAATGTTGTATGACCATTGTTGTTCCTAATGACTGTAGGTACCCAAGAAGTCAGTCCACATTGTTCATGCAAGATCGTCTCGTCCAGCGCAGGCAAGTCAGTAATCTGAATTGGAAATGGGGAGGCCGTATAGTGATTCGGCCTCAAGAAGCTGATAAATGAAGGAGTCCATAACTTCACTTCTTCTATGATATTTTCTGATATACGTAAATCAAATAGTGCATCGATAAATAGGCATTTATATCATCTTGGATTTAATGTAGGGATGCTTACTGTTGAAAATGACCAGATAAGAAACAGTTGAGTCGTTTGGATCCTGTGACTACAGGGCACATTACGTTTTACTTCGAGGGCATCTATCTTTACCAAGCTTATTTTATGTACATGAAGATGGTGAAACAGCATTCAATTTCTCGAAAAAGACGCCAAAGCAGATATTACATAAAGATAAGAATAACTGAAAAAAATGTGTACTTGCTCGTCTAAATAGGTAAATAAATAACAAAATGGAGTAATACCGAGCTCTAAGCGGAAATTACATCTCAAGAAAGTGATTCAATGATACTTTGAAGTTGGAGACATTTGTGTGAAAATGACTACTTCATCCGAGTATATTTCTTTGTATAAGATTTCGTGGAAGGGTTTCTCCTTATTTATTTTTATGGTTACCGGATTTTTGTGATAGCAGTTATTAATTATGTCACATTAATCATACAGACGGAAACAGAATCCCTCCATTACAAATGCATGAGTTTAGAGATGATTAGTGAAAATGTATTGAAGTAGACTTCGTTAGAAAACTAATTCGTAATTTTGATTCGTAGATTATGTAACAGTGTAGAGAGGTACATAAAAATCTAATAAATTTTATTTAAAAACTATTTTGATGAGTAATCACTATTACTTACTAAATGAAGATTAGTTGTTTTTTTTTATATCTTCGTTTTTTAGTTAGACCGTACTCTATTTTAAAATGGGATGTAATTCTAACTTTCTGTTCTCATAATTTCTATTGATTGTTTACGTACAAATTGTTTTGTTAAATTAACTGTTGGGTATAGTAATTTTTAGGCAACATTTGGTTTCGCTGAACTTTCTTCGAGTTGAAATAATTGAGTATTTTTGAATAATTAATATTAAAAAGATAATGCTGTAATTAGTACGAATTTTTTGTTATTATGATTAGTATCATCTATCTGCCTTGCAGTTTTTCCCACATTCTTGAGAGATCTCATTTCTCGATTTATAAAATTATTCTAAGTATTTTAGGATAGAAGTAAGTGCCAAATTTCGAGCAAATCGTTCATAAATTGTGGCGTGATTTAGTTGCATACATAATATTATGAATATAATTTATTGACGCAGAAAGTTTTGTTTTAACAAAAAAATAGCATTTTAGCTCTTGTGATCCCAACTATAAAGTTAATTATAACATAAACTATTGAATATTTACTCACCAGCATTTTCCTTGTACGTATCATCTACGGTCTTCAATGATTCCGCAAAAATCTGTGTAATCTTATCCTTCTCTATCAAATTAGGTAATTTCACATGAAGTTCATGCCCTTGTAGAAACTTTGCCATACGGAATAATGGCGAGTTTTCCCCAAAAGATCTTCCTTCATCTTCCAAACTGTTTGACACTGGTATACTAACTAATTTCACACCATTTGCTATATCAAAATCACCATCTAATAAAGATCCTACGACTATAGACATAAGGGTTAAAAAAACCGTCACTTCCCTATACATTTTCGTCTCGTCTCGTAGCAGTTTGAGCAATAAATCAGAAAGGGAGATATAAACGCTTTTATAGTGATAGCTTTCAAAAAAATGACTATACCAAAGCCGAGCAATTGCTTTGAGGTTGTGACGATGAATGGACAAAAAAAACCGTAGCAGAGCAATTCTGCAATTTGTTGACGCTTAAGTTTACACTCTGTTTGAAATAGATGATTGCAAACGATATTTTTTAATTGTATGGTGCTAAATTGGCTTCCAGTTGACAGATTTTACGTTCTATAATTTTCAATTTAGTTTGTGCTCTGAAGCATCAAGATTAAGGTTGAATATTGTGGGTGGTGACACAGTTTCATATTTTCCTGCCAAAACAAAGAGATAATTAAATATTATACATTTTGCAGATTTTGGTGGAAGAGGCATTATCAAAATATAAACGGAAAAAGTTCAGTAAATTTTGCATTTTCAAAATTTTGTTGTTTAAATAAGTTAATATCAATTAAATCTTTGCATCATACAAAGGTAGGTACTTCCATTTGAATACCTTGAGGTTTTTGAACTTTACTTTATACATACCTACCAAAATAATATAATAGTAATGATATATTTTGTACAAATTAATGTTAATATTAATTTATACTAGATATTAATTTAATCAGCCGTTCGATTTCAAATTTTTCAGATTAATTCCATGAATGCATTGTCGATAGATTTAATGTTACTGATTCTCAAACTAGAATTTATATATTTAAATCTGTTAATAATTTAGCCTCTAGTTTTAGAATCACGCTGACTACGATCGCGGCATTGAAAAGACTTGCAAATAAAACTAAAACAATAGTTATCGCCGGCCTGTCGGTGTTGTAGAGTTTACTGAATGTGGTATTTAAAACGTAATTATAAAGTTTGAATTCCAAAAAACCTTTACCTTAAACAGAATCAAGATTCAAAGATTAGAGGAAGTAAATCATTGTGAGTCTTAATTTAGTTTAAAAGTTGTAAATTGAGTTTAAGCTGTTGAACTAAAATTAGCTACCTACTCTTTACTAAAGTTATTAACTATCGCAAAGAACAAACATGAAATAATAAAGAAAATATAAAACGTAATTCAATCTTAACATTTTACTGTCATATCCAGTCAAACTTTATACCAATGCTTCAGATAGGAAATAACATTGTACCGAGTGTTTTTCGCCAACGCTCGAGAAATGTTTGTTTTTCTTTTATGTCGTAACTCGGAAACAGGTGAGAGTGTAGGGCACAGAAAGTTAATCTCAAGTAATGAATGAAGGGCCGAAATGAAAAATGCGGTATAATTTGTATCCGTGAAGCGAAAATTTAGCTAACATTTTTTCCTCTTAGATGACTTACTTAAGTTGATAATGTATTTATTTTAAATGTCACATTTAATATTATTAAATAATGCTATCGGAAAAAATTAAGAGTCGTAGGTATATTACTTAATTATTACTTAATTAACCCAAAATATATGTTAGTGAGTGCAGTTATTTGGATTATTATACTTTGTTTGTGCAAATTTTATATATTCAAATTCTATCAGTGGAGACTTCTTAATGACTTATTTGTTGTCTATTTAAGATATATATATTTTTTCTTTGTATAGTCGATAGTCTTCCTAAAACTGAATAAATAAATATATAATTATTAATAAAGCTTAATAATTATTTTCCCAAAATGTTATAATAGTCTTATAAAGCTAGAATCTCAGCTAGAGTAGAGTCTGTAGCTACAATCATCAATATAGCAACCTTTATTTCAGTAAACAAGCCAAGAAAAGACCTCAAACTCCATCTGAAATGAATGATAAAAAGATCAAGGATGTCACAAACTTGCCCAAAATTTACCCTAGCATTGAAGACCTCTAGGTTAGTTCACCCCTTAAATAACAAAGAATATTACTGTGAAACATTCTCAAAATAGCACAGATATTAAACATAACATAATTAACATCATGTTATTTATTAACGAAGCTATGTAAATTCTCAGACGCACCACATGTTGCAAGATTCAACGTCTTACGTCTGTCTTATAATAGAGTTATATGAGCAATCTTACGGGCAATAAATTGTTACAACTTGAAGCAATTGAACTGTAAGTAGATATGAGGTTAAGGCTGGTGAATGTCAGAGTTGACTATCTTTAAAACTAATTTCAGGGTGAATTTTTTAATGTCTATCAAATCCCACTGCGACTTCGATTATTTGAATGTAGGAAAATTAGAGACTTTGCAAAATTCTGTACTAAAGATGAATCAGAAATAAGTGTGGATGGATAAACAAAAATGAATAAAATAAGGAATGAATAAATCAGATGGATTAATAACACTAATAATAGTTAAATAAATAGAAAATGAACAAGATACGACGGTGGGTAAGAAAGAAGGGTAAAAATACGATGGTTAATTTTAAAAGCTGATATACGGATCTAGGATTAAACTGCATAGTAAAATAATTTGAAATGGGGTTCGATTTTACCTAAATATGGGCATTTCGTATATCAATACGAAAAAATATCAATTTATGCACATTTTTTTGATAACTATGAAGGAATTTGCACTATTATAACCATAAAACACAAATTATTAATAACCCAAATAATTCCAATGCAAGGCAAAGGTCTTCCTTCCCATTTTCCACTCCACCCCATTTATTGCATTAAAATGCCTGTCCTAGATTTCCTCCAGCATCTAGGTCTGACAGCGACTCCATTTTGAATTCTATGATAACACAAAACACAATTTAACACAATACAAAACTATTATGTATATAAATTGCACAACTATTATCCGAGATTTTTGCACAGCATCATCTGCACATTATTTTGAATTCGACAGGTAGGTTGTAACTTGAAATAACTTTCGATTTCTACAAAATAAAATATAAAAAACTATCATCGGTATCTAAAACTATTGTTGGCGTTGTGAAAAAAAAGAAAAAGTATGAAAATCGATCTCTTTTTGGCGGGCTTTCTATACGCCGAAGCGATTCCATTAACTATACTTTCACTCTTACACACGTAGCTGTCTTACTATAGCTATCCTTGTTTGATACGTGTAATTTTATAAGAGTGTTTATATTGTCTCTTTTTTATTTTATTTAATGGGATGTGTAAATGAGAAAATCGTTATGGTAGTCAATAATTATTAGGATGTAGTTACTTAGGTACACACTGGAGGAAGATTTAATTTGAATTAAATATTATAGTATACCGTACCTACCTTTGTCTTTAGCCAAGTTCTCCTTTTTTGAGTATCATGGTCAAATAGTATACCCTCATAATTTTGTCTGTATATCTATCCATCAGTTAAGTCCATACGTATGTGACAGTTATTTTGTTAAAACTACATATAGCACTATTTAATTAATATCCGCTATAAAAATATCTGTTTGTGAATGAATAAAAAAAAAATATGCTAAATTTATAATGCATTTAATCAGATGTTAAAACTGTAAAATAAAATAAAAATTCAAGTGGTCCAAAATTTATATTAGGGCAAAGAAAAGTAATTTGCATGTTCATTCATTTATTTATATATTCAACTTGTATATCCGATTACATTGATTGTTATCTTATTGGGATAACCGTACCACCTTCGGCCACATCATCACGTACAATAGTGAGATTGCAGTCAAACACAAGCCTATACAAAGTAAAAAAAAAAAAAAAAACCGTACGGTACCATTAAAATCATTTGATTTCCATTAACTATTATTTTCATTAAAAACTATAGATGTAAATAAAATTATTTACCAACTATGTTCACGTGATAGTTGTTACCTACAAAGTGAAAGCGACTTTAATTATTAATTTCGATTCACACTTACTGAAACACTAACATAAATTCAGTAAGTCTATATAAAAATGATTTCCTCGCTACCTTCTGCCCCTCGGTTTCACCCGCGTCCCCGAGAGATTTAATGTTTTCCAGGAATAAAAAGAACCCTTTATAATATTCCAGGGTATGTACCAAGTTTCATCCAAATCCATTCAGCCGTTTATGGGTGAATGAGTCACAATAATCTACTACTATATACATATTTTTACATTTATAATATTAGTAGGAATAATTGGAAAGCATGCCTACAGTACTAAACACACTTTTATATGTAACAGAAAGTAATATAAAGTAGTACAGAAAGTAATTCAACGCCGACAAATAACAATGAAATACAGACCTTGTGGCTACAGTCAATTAGGTAAAAAAAACGTTAATTTTCACTAATATATTTCATTTGGAATGTAAATAGCCTCTTTCGAGTTATTTCCGTGTTTTAAAGGAAATATCGATCGACCGAAAGCTGGGTAGCAATTTTCCGTGCGCACGATTGTCGTGACACATGCCGACCGTTACGGGGCAAAGAATATTTTAATATCATAGAGGGGCAGATAGACAGAGATAGTAATATTTTAGGTTTCGAAAATTATGGCACTAGAGATCGCCCCACCAAAGAAGCCCCGTGGGATTAATTAAAATCGATCTTATTTCTGCTGAGATAAAGATGAGCCTTCAAGACATCTTTGGTGTTTTCATCTTGACGCTCAGCTCCTGGTGATGACTGTTTACATCTAGTTCCCAGTGTTCTTTTCCTACGATACTCAGACTTAGTTTTTGATATATTTGCAGGAGAAATTTTAATATCAAATAAACACATTAACGGAATTGGGCGGCCATATCTGTTGCATGTCACAAAAAATTGTGGGCTATAAAATAACACACTAGACGATATCGCGGCACTAAGGCAAAGTTGGCGAGACAAGCTAAACTATTTTAAGGATCGATTCGATAGAGCCTTGACATGAAAACAGGTCAAGGTTGATAATTATAAGACCAGATATTCAAATTCAAAGTTTCTGTTTTAAATGAACTCATTAAGAGTATTTTTAATCGTCACTTGTTTCAATCTTATATATAAACGTATATCTTTTAAACAAGGTAAGTACTTATAACTATTTAGTAGGTATCATTTACAAATTCCAAACAATTCATTGAAATGCATTCTTGTCATCTATAAAATCATAAGCTTTATACTAACATAACTTATGTATTACTATATTTTTGAATCTATATACAGGATAGTTCTCGAATTTCTTTGGGTACTTTATTATAGAAACGTATACACGTGTAGCCCTTTGAAAGAGTCTTTTATTTTGCAGAGCCTAAGTTTTTACTTATTTGTAGTGATCAAATTATGTCGTTGTTCTTAGGAAAGTTATGTATGTTTTTACGAAAATGAATTAGATACTGTCGATAGCTCACTATTCTCTCAATATGAAACATCCGATACGATTTACTATACAATAATAACGATAGGTATAATAGTTTTAAATATACATTCATTCTCTAAACCGTAAGCCCTACTCCATCCCTTCTCGGTAACACCTTTGTTCTGCTATTTCCTTAAGCTTTATTACTTTGACCTTGTTTGTGGTCGCCATTTTAGATCCCAGCTTACATTATACTTTCAGTTTACTCCCGATTGTACTTGTAATGTATTTCTGAATTACTATGTGAGCGTTGACCATAATGCAGACAGCCTAGTTTGGATTAGAGGAAAAAAAAGAATGGAAACAAAATATCAACAGATAAAGCAAATTTAATAGAGACACAATTGATTCATTAATATTGTTTTGTATCAAAGGATTACGATGTACCTCGACTCCAAAATAAGTATTTGGAAAATACTTTAGAACTGATGGCAATGTGGCAGTTTTTAAGACTTTTTGATTTTCTAAGCATTAAATAGTGGTACTATACTCATATCAACTAGCCAAGTAACTTCCAAAGTAGAATATATAATATTTATAGTCAAGTAATCAAGTCTATGTATGTATTTAAGTCACCTAGAACTTGCACATCGTTTTTCTCCCTAATTGCAATTCGGTTGTTTTGCGCAAGTTAAAATACAAAGACTGTATGTAATATCGGTCTGCAGGGAGCAAACTGAGCAATGAGCGAGGATGTAGAAGGCATCATTGCCCCGCCCCGCCTAGCTTTTATCAATAGACAAACTGTTCTACGAATAACTATTCTATGATATAGGAAACTCATTCGTATTCTAGTGTTTTATCGATGCGTGCGTTGTTTGTTTTTCACTTTTTTGTGATGCTTCATCATTTTAGTACATATAATGAGGCATAACAAACCTTTTTTCAGTTTCTTTTGTATTTGATGATTTGTTATCAACACACAAAATGTTAACGACACTTTTTTAAACAGTCTAAATGATGACTGACTCTCAAATGCAGACTTAACACCTAATAGACTAAATTGCTAAAATGTCTAAAATTAAAGAATTACGTATGTAAAATTACATAATTTAAAGTAATTAATGAATCGTTAATGACGGAAATAATGTTAGAAAAGATCGCCAAATACCTATTGGTGTATTCCGGAAACTAGACGCTTGATAGCCAGTTCCTTTCTAGGCTTTGTGTGCTTACTGCGCTCGGTCACACACGCATCATGCATTGGGAAATTTACGTACTCCGGTGTGAAAATATCACCAAGAATTCTGATCCAATAAATATTTCAGAAGCAATCTAAATCAATGTCCTTATCTTATAACTTTTATTATTAAAATATAACAATTCAAAAAGGGCCACGTTTGGTAAAGGCACACTAAAGCATGAAATAATGTGTAATTTAAAAACTAATCTGAATTTAGCAAAAAGTTCAAACTCAATAAAAAGGACCTTATTATTTGCTAACGTTTAGTTTACATCAAAATTCGTACAATATATTTTTTCTTGAATTTTGGGCTAATGGCCTTTTTTAACGTATTGTTTTTTTTTTTTCTAAAAGATGTTAACGCCTTCTAGTGTAAATTTTTTCGTTATGTTCTTCAATGTAAACTTAAGGCTAAGCTAGATGCCGAGATCCTTTTAAGTTTTGACCTTTTCAATTTCAGTACCAGTGGTGCTATATGAATAGTTAATTAGACTGTTTATTAGTATATACTTCGCTAGGTATTATACAATAACTCATTTCACTTAAATCTAATTTAAGAATTTCACTTTGTAATATTTAGAAACGTTCATACTTGAAATCATTATTCTTACGTCAATCTTACTGTTACAAAGTAATTAATGTGATCGTAAAATGTAATAATTGCTATAATTCTGCTTAACTTTGAGACAGTATTTGATTAGTGATTCTAGGTGATATTATGTAATGATATGACAAGAATGCTATGCAAAAACATTTATTTATACCACTATGTAATGTACAGGCGGACCTCATGGTAAGCGGTTACCGTAGCCTATTGGCGCTTGCAATACTAGGGGAATCACTTGCACGTTGCCGACGATGTAAAAATTTCTTCACACCCTTCTTGAAGAACTCCATACTGTACTTATTCCCTTGGGTAAATCAAGGTGGGAAGCTCGTTCCACAATCTGAGCGTCCGTGATCATTTGGGTCTGACCCAAATGTATAGGAAAAGATTCTTGTAATAATTTTATGAGGTTTTTATTTTCCTGCATGGCTACTTCCCTAACGTCCTCTGTAGTAAGAAACTTTGTAGTACTGTCTCCAAGCAACTACTGCGGTATGTTCCACTAACTGCCTTTCCCATTTTACGCTATGCGTGCTTACCACCGTGAGACTATGTTTGTCTTACTTATTTACAGTAGATAAATTATAAAATAAAATTAACGTCTTTGATTTATATTTAATTACAAAAATAAACTATATTGAACAGTTGGCTAGCACTCATGCCGTAAAATTGAACTAATAAGTAGACAAACTGCTACAAATTACCAATAACAGTTAGCGTGTCCCATAGAATGGCGATCTAAAGGAGCAAATTAAGTTTCTATAGTAAGGTGTTCCCAGCCCAGTGGTCACGCCATACCTCGATTAAGCTTTGCTAATATCCCGTTCATTAACGAGAATTATTTTAAGCATCTGTTATAGTTAACATCTTTAATTTATCTCATGTGTGAATACAGCTGCACTATAAACAGGCTGACGGGCCGGTTGGCGAGGTTGGTAATATACCCTATCTATCACGCCGCAGGTCGTGGGTTCGATTCCCACTCAGGACAAAAATATGTGTGCATGAACATGTCTGTTTGTGCTGTGTCTGGTTGTAATTATCTATATATGTATGTATTTACAAAAGAAAAGTAGTATATGTAGTATATCAGTTATCTGACTTCCATAGTACAAGCTCTGCTTAGTTTGGGGTCAGATGGCCGTGTGTGAGGAATAATGTCCCAGAAGGTCCCAAATAGACTGTTGCAACTATAAATATATTGAAATCACCCTCCTATTTTGGCTTCGCCGCAGTCAAGTAATAACACGACGTTGACTACTTCTACGCCATAGTGAGAAGAAAGATGGCGTCTCTTTTGGACTCTTATGAACGCGGTCCAGTCCGAATGGCATTTTGAGGACGTTGGCGGAGAAATTTGATTCTCCAATGCTCTATCAATTTATACAGGTGTTAGTTAGGTAGTAAGTTGTCATTGTTAAGAGTACAGCACTAAACATAGTTTTTAAGTATTTGTAATAATCTATAGATCCCTGTTGTTCGATTAATAAATAAATAATTATTATAAAGTTTATTATAACCAAAAAATAATCATGAAATATTTTTTGAAATGCAAATTCGCTAAGTTACATTAAGTTTCTTATACGATTTCATCGGTAACGCCATATCATGATTTTTCACCATATTGAGTAGATATATTATATATATACCTAATCATAATTATCAACATTGCTTCAGAAAAAATTGCAATTGATTCTTCCTAGTGATCTTGAAAAAAATTTACGTAAACAAACGATGATGAGACAGTTTAGACACTGTGCTATTAATAAACTCACCCTTATTACCTACGTGAGAATGTTTAAATAGGGTATTTTACTCTATATGAGAAAACATCTAAAAATGTACAATTTAGATAGCTTAGGCAATAAGCAGTCGGAAAATGATTATTTTTAGTTCATAAAATACCTTAATTAATTTTAAAATCCATTTCAAAGTTTTCAGTTTTTTATCTGTTTCTAAACAAGCGAAACAGTAGCCGCCATTATAATGACGTCATACGGTGCTGTATGTAAACTAAAAAGTGTCAACTGAAGTATTATTATTATTTATTTTTTTTACACTAGTATTCATGCAATCAGGAACAGCACACTAATAAAAAGGTCATTTTTAATTTATAAAATTTAACTCCAATGAGACCAATATCAGCGCATTTATTTACTTACAAGAAACCAAATAACGTCATGACCATAGAGAAACATGGCGTCTAGCGTTTTCATCAAACTACGCGCGAAAGTTGAAAATGTAAAATTTCAATGCATTTTTATGGCACTTATCGATTGAATAAAAATGTTGTGTTTTTTTTGGTGGCTTATTAACCTTAGGAACGAATTGAGACACTTTTCAAAAATGGGTGTAATACCCTATTGTCAACAAAAGTGCATAAAGACATTTGCTTTTCTTATCTCGTTCGTGAAATGTTTCTGATTCCTTGCCTTGTTATTGTTATTTGCAATCTGAAATAACATAAAAATCTAGATTTGTGCGTCATCCAAATAGGTTTTATTTAAAACATAAAATTATACTATTCCGGAGATGGAATCGACGTGTGTTGCGGTATTGCGTGCCCGGATACATAAGTTTCATTTCCATCTGCAGGTACAGATAGAATGTAAAACATTAACTTTTATCACTGAAACTTTATTTGAAATACTATATTGAATATAACCTTTATTTATTTCGATGTTCGTTCTAGAAGTTAGTTTAGTAACATACATATTATATTATTTTGGTTGACCTATTATTTAGATTTCGTGAAATTTTTATTTATTGAACTAGCTTTCGCCCCGTGGTTTCACCCGCGTTCCCCAAGGATCTTATGTTTTCCCGGGATAAAAAGTAGCCTATGTTCTTCTCCATACCATAGGCTATCTGCATACCAAATTTCATCGCGATCGGTTCAGCGGTTTAAGCGTGTAAAGGTAACAAACAAACAAACTCACTTTCACATTTATAATATCAAGTTAGGATTATGATAGTAAGGATAGTTAGGATTAGGATAAGTTTGTATTAAAAACGTGATTTTATTTAAGATTCACTTAAGTAGCTGATATCGTTCATTTTATTAAATTTTAAGTACCAGAGGTTGTCCTAGAATATCTTCATAGAACATAAGCTAGATACCTAATTGTTTTTAAATCTTTACTAATATAGAGGTATTAAAAAGTCTTTATAATCTCAACGTGGTATGCGATGTAGTGACGATGTAGTTGAATGGAAGACCCCTCCAGTGAAGATTTTTTTTCTTTAATTTGAAACATATTCTTTATTATTCCTACTAGTGACTGTATTCTAACATGACTGTATAGCTGACATGGCTGAAAAGGTATAAATATTTGAGACGATGATAGCTCAGTGGTAGTGACGTCGGACGCCGCGGCGAAGGTCGTGGGTTCGAATCCTTAAGCTTGAGCCTTCGGTGAAGGAAAACATCATGAGAAAACCATAGCACGGTGGTAGGGTAATTTGTAGTACCCGCCTGGCTGGCTACCATCCTTAAGTTGAAAATCTGTCGCCAAACACCTATTGGTGTGTTCCGGCAGCTGAACTTGAGAGCCAGATCCTTCTAGGCTTTGTGTGCTTACCACCTTCATATAATTATTATTTATAGAAACTAATTGACCAAACATATTTGCTATTACTACACATGAAAGTAAAATATCAATTCAACAAACCTATTAACAAACCGTATAAAGCATTAAGCGAAACGATATTTTTTGCAACAACCTACTATTGACTTTTAATATTGCACCTTAATCTTGTGATTGACGGAAAATAATAGAACGCGAACACGAATAGTGGAAAGAAAAGTGGTATGTTACAAATAAAATGGAAGACGTACACACGTAAAGAAGTTGAAGAAAAAAATTATACACACACAGTCCAGTTAAGTCAGTGCAGCGTGACGATGGATAAAAATCATCACCAGTCCATCGAGGGACTCATTAACGAAGTAACCACCGACGAGGGTGGTACAAAACCCGGGGGCGTGACAAATGGATTGGTGACGTATGTGTGAGAAAGTGTTTATGTGATAAACATTACAGTGTTCAAAATGACTGGTTTAGTTTTCTTGGTCGCTCTTATGCTAGTGGGGAATGTCAGGGGGCTCGTTGAACTGAACTGTAGTGATAATGCAACGTGTATCGACCACATGACTAAAGAATTGGCGAGGAGTTTGCGGCAGCAGAAGACTGTAAGGCTATTCGACACGTTGACGATAGAGCCGATAACGTCGCGGCAAGCGAGAGCTAACGAAGGATTATTCTCAAGGTTCCTGCAGAGTTATGCTTACAGTTTCGATTGGAATGATTTTACGTTTAAATTTTCACTGCCTCGCGATGGGAGAGACGATGCATTGGATTTAGAAATGTTTGAAGGCAGATCTACAAAGGGTAAGTGGAATAATGATATAACTGAGACTTTTGTTCATGTAATTTATCTAACTTGTCTAATTTAAGTAATTAAAACTGTTTATTTTTTTACGGATGCTATATTTGATAATTTTTTCTTCTAATTTTTGTTGATAAATTCAAAAGTATTTGACTTTATATGTAATCCTAGACCTTGCAAATTTTCTTCAAAAGAATTCTAAATGTAGCAAACAGCTTTTAGTATCTTCAAGTTTAAAACATACACAGACTGTTATGAATCATTTAATAAAATCAATGTTCGCGATCAAAGGGTACAATTACTAGGCCAGTTAATTACTAACCAGTGAATTAATAAGTCCATAGCGTTGTAATTCTGATCTTGCTCTTTGAAATCACGCTCCGTTGGTTGCACAGTGATTAATTTAAGGCTAGGCTTACAAGTTTGATTTATTATTACTAGTATTATCTTGTTTAACATGTTCCACTTTAAAAGATACGTGTATCCATATAAATATTTGTAAAACTTCACAATATAAGTCATATACCTACAGACCTATTTATAGCACTCTTTTACTGATGTCTGTAAGAACAAAATTTGTATGTATTTTCAATGTTACTTTTGTTGCATAAAAATATGCCTATAAATGCAATATAACTTATACTCAATCTTTATCACATAGCCAATTATCACTTTCTATATTAGCATATGCATGCCTGCATTTACCAACTTTATCACATGGAACTATTCTATGCTTGTTGCGTTCTGCATGCATAACACAATGCATTTCGACTATTATTTTCGTGTTTTCGTATCTCATGTCAGCACGTAATTTCAACTAGTCTGTGAAATCGTGTTCTGACTTTTCTCTTAAAGAATTTCGTTTCGGTGCGAGATTTTCTTTGTAGCAGCGAATTACCCGGAGCTGCTGTATTTAATCTTTATCTTTAATCTTAATCTGGTAAATAGAATTGATGTTAAATACATTAACGTTATTTTTGATAGCTGTCAATGAAAACACAATGGCTTTATTCGATTAAAAAGTTGATCGGAATTGGTGAAATACCTCTCACGACAATATTGTTACGAAAACTAGCTAGCCTAATGGTGGATTGTTTGATTAGTAGTTAAAGTGACTAGGTAATAGTTAATAATTAATAGTTAAACTATCAATTACGTGTACTTTAATTAATCGTTTGTTAACCCATTTAATAGACAACTCACTAACAACAGTAAGAATAATTTAATTATTGCTAGTCAAAAGGCTGAATTTTAACTATTACCTTAACTACCAATCAAATAATCCGCCATAAGTGTTCTATTTTTGAATTACACAATGCGTTAATAAAAAAATAAGTCTAACAATGGTTAAGCTTGAAAAAAACAGCAATCACAAGATATAAGAGTCTCAAATTTCTTTTCACAGAGTTGATTGATTTTGGGTACAAAAAACATTGTCATTAGTCGAAACGAACGCGAAGATTTTCTTGCTGTTTGTTGCCAAATTAAAGCTTTAGGTGATATTGTTATTTTCCCAGTATTTATGCGTCTTGTATACAAAATTAACATGGATAGGGTCGGATACATTCGAATATGTGCCATGTCATGTTATTTATTCAAATATATAAAAAACTGAGCAAGAACTGCTCAATTTCCATGTAAATCTCATCTTAGGAATGATTGGAAGATTGGAAGGTACCCAATCATAAGCAATAAGATTCATACTTTCATTAGCCGAATCCACTTTTTCTGATGGCTCTATCTATGCTATCGATCTAGGAAAGGCGCTTGAATTGGTTTTTGAAACACGATCAAATATTGCTCAATTTCCATGTAAATCTCATCCTACTATAATATTCTCAAACTTTTGAGTCTTATTAACAAGAGACTAAGGTAGTCATTGACGTAAATATTAGTCTACTTAGTCTTTGACCGAAATTTAAATTTAGTTTTAATGAATTTATAGACTGCTGAAAATACTGAAGCCTGAAATTGGATGTTTCAGTAGAAAAATAAAACTACCTAGATATTGCATAATCAACTGACATTTTGCATATTCAAGCGGTAACAGGGCTTGATTTGCATATTTATTGAGATCTGTCTTACAGGATTAATATAGAAATTGTATTTTAATGACGTAGTAAGTATAATATTGTTTATTCTTTCTATCCAATATATTCGTCCTTTTTCACGGTAGTAAAATATTTTTGTTATTGCTCCATCAATTGTAATTATATGCTTATGCTCGTATCATACAGATTTTGGTAATGATATTTAAAAAATATTGTAAACTATCTATATTAAATTGTCCCTCCTATTTATACAATGTTTATATTATAACCAGATTAAATATTTGCTTCAGTTTTCCAACACATATTTTTTCACCTTTATCTGTTCTTTTTTTTACTGTAAAAACTATTCACATCAATAGACAATACAGTTTTCTATAAAGTGTTTTAAATGATTTCATCACGCTATATGAAGTAACTAGTCCATTAAATTGCACGTTGTATATGCGCATGGGTTATTAAACCCATTAAAGCGATTACACATGATTTGTATCCGGTTGTAAAATATTACTTTTATGTTTATTACGAGTGTAGGTAAGTATCATAAAAAGGGGAGATACCTTTATTTTATTAGGGAATTTCACTTTTAATAGTATTGATTATCTAGTATTATCCTGTAGGGAATATTAGCTGACTTATAGAATGCCGTATACAACTGTACTGACAAACCGAATAAATGTCTTTCTGGTATTTGGTGGGGTGTATTGCATATCCTTATTCCATTAAACTTATCTATAATGCTCTAATAAGAAGTGTTCTTGATTACGGCACCTTGTTGTTGATACCTGTTAGCGTGGCTGGTTTTAAGAGATTGGATGGTAACTAATCAAAAGCTATTAAGAATGGACTGGTGCAATGAAATATAGCAGAATTCTTTGTATATAACTATTTTCAAAATAAGTAACTGCCTTTCATACAGTAATGTCTATGATAATTAATCGATTTTCGATAAACCACCATAATTAACTAATACAGACATATAAAATGTATCATATATGTAAAGCAGTAAACCAAATTAGCTGTTTTTTTAAATAGCTAGATTTATTCACTCTGTGGTTATGAAAAAAATATAAATGTCATTTTTGATCATATTTCAAAAACCAAGTCAAGCGCCTTTTTATTTTGAAAATTTTTCAAAGATCATCGCCTTAAAAATTACCTATACTTAGATACTACTAAACATCTTTAAAATTATTGATTACTTTTACAGCGAATCGTTACATTTATTCATGCACAATAACCTACAAACAAATAAATACATACAAACTTTTTACAAACAAAGATAACTTACCTAAAATTTCTAAAAGTCGGTTATCAAAGTGTGTGCTAAATCCTCAAAAATCACGCTGTCATTTACTAAGGGCACTCTAAAAAGAATAAGAAATGACTGAAGCCCTCTCCGTCAATTCTCTGTAGGTATATTTATTTGGGAAAATCAAAAACTTTGTTCTCAAAAAATATCTAGTAAAAAAAGATCGAGTCTTTTCGGATTTCAAATAAAGCGGCAATATTTGTTTCATGGGTGCAGGACAAGAAGAAGGTTAAATTTTGAGAAATATAGGAATTTAATTTAGTCACATTTTAGCAGATCAATGAGGGCGTATAAGCGTATGTCAATCAAGCACACTATTATTACAGATCTTTGTCTCACCTTATGATACTTCAGGTAAATAATAATGTCTATTCCCAAACTAAGCAGAGCTTACACTATGAGAACAACAAACTCATAAACTACATAATAATTATACTAATTACACCTAAACTTTGGAAAAACAATGATCATGGACACAAATGTCCTGGTTGGAAATTGATCCGACGACCTAGGTGATTTATATGGTCTTTCCAACCACGCTAACCGGCCTACTTATTTTTGAAATCCTTGCAAAATTGGGCATGATAATATTTACTTAATTGTGACTCTATTCTTAAACACCGCAGAGTATGAGCATACTCTATATTAGTCACTCTATATAAATAATGATTTAAATAGAGACCTCACAGAGAGAATAATGACCTCCATACGATGGTATGGAGGAAGTTTTTAACCAGTTTATGGGCGCTACACACATCATATATTCGGTATCCCGACATTTTTTCAAAAATAATATAATACTTGAAACCCATAGGTCCTACTACCAACGCGCATATCCTGCAAAAAGTGAACCATATAAAAGGTCAGTCTCGAGCTAATAATCGGTCTACAAAAATTCTGACGTCTGTGATGACCTAAAATATGACTCCTATCGTTATAGATCATTAGTTCGCATAATATGAAAGATTTTCTAATTTCAAAAATTTGAAAAATATTTTTTAAACTTTATAATACTAAAATTTTTGTTTTATTTGATTGCTCAAAATTAATGATATAAAAATTTTATAAATTGCGTGCTTTATACCGTAACGAAAATGTTATTATACATTCCGCTACATAATTCTATGCTGCCATTAACAGACACAAGTTTATAATATCATAAAAACAAAACAAGCACGTATACTGTAATAGTAATAGCTGTGTATAATAATAATAGTATATTACTTTAACAAGTGTTGCTTTTTTAAAATAAAAAATAAAATTAAAAAATATTTTTTTTATGAAAATGTGTTTAGTGTTAGTTAATGGAGCATGTATAAAGAGATCACCAATTACATTTGAATAGGTATCTTCAAATTGGCGGTACTGATAAATAGCACCATTTTTTTAAATCTACAATCTGAAAACCATTCAGGTCCACATGAGAAAATAATTATTTTAGATTAAGGTGTTCCTTCAGCCTTCCATAGTTATATTGCCTAAAGGTGTATCTAAATATTTCACATTTGGATTGACCATCTTTAGATTTGTTGTTGATGTTTTTGACAGATACACCTATAAAAAAATAGTTTTGTCAAAAATCTACATTATCATTGGAAAGGATTGAATTACATCAATCAATCAATAAATAATATTTTTATAAGTAATAGCAAAAAAAAATATTTTTGTTTTTTTTTTTAAACTAAACTCCACTTAGTTTTATATCTATCATTCTGATATCTGCGTCTGAATACCTCCTAGACAGGATTATTCCAAACTTAAGCTACAAGCCCTGCCAAAGCTCGAACATTTCAATTTACAACCAGCCTGCTTAAAATAGGATTTGTTTTCTTGTGATCAGATTTTCCAATGGATTCCGTATCTGAGTTTACTAAATGATATTCTCTGGTATTTATACACTGGCTTCAGTTTTTAATTTATCTTTTGTAGATTAACTAATAGGAACACCCTTCATTATTGTTAACATGACAAAAAAAAACAAGTTAAAAAAGACAAAACAAATTGTAATGCATACAATTTTAGGTTTTAGGCAAAAAAATCTTCCAGGCAACTTAAAATTTTCTCTGTGCCAAAGTTAAAGATTAAATATGCTTTTTAATAACAACGTAAAACCAAATATAGAGTTAAGAGTCTTCTTATAACTTCCAAGTTAGAACAGTAATAAACGTCACTTAACTGGGCTTTTATTAATGTCAAGAAATGTCAAATAATGCCAGAGCTAATAAAATTAATAATTATTTCAAAGTAAACGTTTGACATTTATTAACAATATATTTACTTGACCTACACAGTATTAGGACATCATTGGGAAATTATTTAGATTTAGATTCTTATATGAGAGGTTAGAGAGGATACGTTCAAACAATGGTTCAGTAATTTTGAATCACCTGTGTGATCACTATACAAAATACAAATTCGTAGTTTGTGTTTTCAGTTTTCATCTCACTAACTAAACAACTAACTAAAGTATTAAAGTATTCTATATCAACTAAATAACTAATTTCATCATCATCATCATCATCTCAGCCGCAAGACGTCCACTGCTGGACATAGGCCTCCCCTAATGATCTCCAATAGGACCGGTCTTGGGCGGCCTGCATCCAGCGTTTTCCAGCGACCTTTACAAGGTCATCTGTCCACCTTGTAAGCGGACGTCTTACGCTGCGCTTGCCGGTCCGTGGTTTCCACTCCAGAACTCTTCGGCCTCATCGGCCATCCGTTCTGCGCACTATGTGGCCTGCCCATTGCCACTTCAACTTGCCAATCCGCTGGGCTATGTCGGTGACCCTAGTTCGTCTACGGATCTCCTCATTCCTGATTCGATCGCGTAGAAACCCCGAGTATAGCCCTCTCCATGGCTCGTTAAGCGACTTTGAGCTGCTTTATGAGGCCCACAGTTCGAGACCACGTCTCTCTCACGTCTAACTAACTTATAAAACAATAAAATGTACATTAAACTACTAAGTATACTATACTACAAATACTAATTATATAACTTCCAAAATAAGTTTTATTTATTTGTCAATAAATATAAATTGGGATATAATTGGAATTTAACGTTATAAGATTTTTAATAGTACCTACCCCTTATATTTCTAATGTTTAAGTATTTACTTTGCATCCAGAAAGAAACCAACAGACATTATTCATACGCACAAGAAAATTGATTGTTCTGAAAAACGAGCTCACGACCTCAGAGTGGCAGTCAAAAGAAAATATTGTATAAAGGTTCATTCTCACATACCAGCCATGTCGCCGTCACGTCACTGATCAGTCAAGCTATGTACGCAAATGCGTACCATGACGGAACCTGACGTGTGGGGCTCGTAAAACTTCTACGATCATCTTCTGAGCGTAGATAAATTACGATACTTAAGAACTACGAACTTAAGATCGTTAATTCTTTACACTTAGGGCACAGAACTATTTTTTTTACGTGACTGATCAGTGACATATTGAGAACGTGACTCATGAGTGGGAATGCATCTTTACTTTTGCCATATCAGGTTTTAACCTTATTAAATGTTATTGCCTCTTCAAAAATTAATAAAGTAGAAGATACCTATTGGTTCAAACATCAAAGACATATTGTAAATTAAAATTAAACACTCACATTGTAATTTCCTTCCACTCAATTGAACACGTGAAAGTCTTTGTTGGTGAAAATGATTAAAATAACCATTTAAAGACGTGTTATTGAGATGTTGAAGTGCTTTATGATTGAAATTTAAAAGGGAGTATAAATGGAGAGGCGGTATTGACATTGTAGGCTTAAAAATACAATATTTTTAAACAGATTTTCGTCGATAATACTGTTGATTATGGTTTACAGTATTTTATTTTTTTAAAGTAGGTGTGCAGTTGTTTTTTTTGTACTGTTCTTAGACACACAAACATAATTATGTACCATAATGGTAGCATATCTTTTATATGTCTAGTTTAAAATTCATTAAACTAGCCAGTACAACTTAGAGGATGTAAAGGCCTTGCTTGCATTTGACTTTTTTATATTTAACAACTACTTAAAATATGTATATTATATGAGTAACATTATATACAAATTGCAGTTTCTAAAGTAATATCAGTTTTCTGCAGCAAAATTAATGTAAAAATTGCGATTTTGATCCCCTCAAATTAATTAAGAAACGAATAATACTTTGAAAAATAAATATTAAGCCCCCAATGTTACTTCGTTTACAAACAGAAGTAGTTACAAACGAACAGACAGATGGCCAGAGTTGCCACATGCCACACTCGTACTTTCTATGTACAGAACCGATAATGAGGTTATTTGCAATCCACCCTAGTATATAACTGTAATTTTTTTCGTTCACAGAAGTTTCGGATCCGAACCCGAAGAAATCAAGCAGTAAAGTTGAAGAAGAGAAAGAAGAAGACAAAGGACCAGGACATCGCATAAGTAAGTACACATATAATTTTGATGATACTAAACGACAGTCCGTCTTTATGGTATTTCGCCCAATGTCAGTATAATTCATACTATTAAAACACAATCAAGCATCAAATTAAAAATATTTTGCTATTTACAAAGCGGCAGACAAAACAGATGTCAACCAAAAGTCTGTGGTTACTTCAAAAATAGACAACGTAAAAAGTAAAATGAAATTCTGTGGTCAAAGAAAGAATCTTGAAATTAACAATAAAGTTACTCACTCTCCAACAATAACAGAAAATACCATCGAAATCTATTTCGTGGTATTCTTAACTAGATATCTATTTCCCCGGAGATCCGAAAGCCCATAACTTCGGAATCACGAGTTTAATCGAAGCATTGATGTTTTATGGGATATTCCGAATCGACTTACGTACATCGAGTTTGATTGACGAGTGGAATTGGGTTAGTATGTTGATGGGAGATTATGGACCGTACGCTATAAAAAAAATATTATCCTGTAAATTAACATCTGAGTATAATGTAATGAATGTTAGTAATGTCGTAGGTCGTATTATGGCAGTCAGATGAAAATAAATCTTAATAGTGTAGTCTAAAGTGGAAATCGTTAATGCTGGTAAATCAGCAGCCAAGCAGCCAGAATGCAAGAAAAACATACTTGGGGTGACCACATCAGGTGAACTGTCCGCCTTCTTGTCCGGATAAAAATGAGTATCACTATTATCATTATCATAATAATAATTATTAACACATTTTATAATGCTGTTGGTTGAACCATCGCAAAAATTGAGTACTTATACTAAAACGTATACAAGGACAGTGCATCTACTAGTTTACACAATATTTTTACATCATTTCATTTAAATAATAGGCCCAGTAGATAAAATTTTTCAAAGGAGGAAATTATGAGTTACCACCAGTTACGACTTCCGTCGAATATCGAATTCTCAAAGGTTATTTCCTTTTTTCCCACTTCAAAAACTGTTTCCTGGCAGTCAGATGAAAATAAATCTTAATAGTGTAGTCTAAAGTGGAAATCGTTAATGCTGGTAAATCAGCAGCCAAGCAGCCAGAATGCAAGAAAAACATACTTGGGGTGACCACATCAGGTGAACTGTCCGCCTTCTTGTCCGGATAAAAATGAGTATCACTATTATCATTATCATAATAATAATTATTAACACATTTTATAATGCTGTTGGTTGAACCATCGCAAAAATTGAGTACTTATACTAAAACGTATACAAGGACAGTGCATCTACTAGTTTACACAATATTTTTACATCATTTCATTTAAATAATAGGCCCAGTAGATAAAATTTTTCAAAGGAGGAAATTATGAGTTACCACCAGTTACGACTTCCGTCGAATATCGAATTCTCAAAGGTTATTTCCTTTTTTCCCACTTCAAAAACTGTTTCCTGGTGAAGAAAATTTTAATTTTAGATGAGATGGACGTGTGAATAAACAAGCTTAAACTATTTTATTAAAAAATAGTTTTATTAAAAAACTATTTTATTAAAAAATAGTTTTAGCTTTATTGTTGATATGCAACATTAAACATTTATTTTTGTTTGTAACATCTAGAGGAATTTAGAATACACATAAGTTATTACAAACGCAGAAGCGATGTTTAATAAATAAATTTCTTCAACCTGGTAGTAGCAATATCGTTAGTTAGAAATTGAATAGAGAAAATGTAAAATGAATCACCTTGTATCACAGCGAGCGTCGATATTAAAATCAAACTATACGCTTAAAGAATATTGCAGCTACGATAGCTCCTTGGTAGTAACGTCGGATTAAAAATAAGTACTTATTTATATTAATTTGTATAACAAAGATGCTTTGAGTTTTAAAGATACGGCGAAGGTTATAAGTTCATAACCTGTAAAGATCTTAGCTTTGATCAAGAAAAACATAGCGAGAATCTATACTAGACAAGACCCGCCTGGATAAAGTGCGGTCACGGAGCAGTAAGAATATAGTGCAGTGACCCGTCAATACTTGTCTTGTCTTGTCTGTCGCACGTGCACAAATTTATTGCCGTCGCGCTTACACAGATGTGGTAAGCGTCATTTTCTCACTGTAGGCATAAAGGTCATTGCACGAAATACTTCTTGCTCCGAAACCGCACTTTAGCTACCATCTTCAAATTGATCATTTGTAGCCAAGCACGTAATGATATTATGTTCTGGCTATTGAATTTGATAATAATTTACAGTCACTTAGTACGGTGAGATTATGGTCGAAACGCAGCCGATGCGATATAAAAAAAATGAGTGTAAAAAATGGCATTAACGATAATGTATTAGCAGAGATATAGATATACATATATATTATAATCAAGCAATTAGAAAATTGCTTGATTATATTTTTAGATACACTATCATGAAGACTAAGAGTCAATTTAATAGTATCGTAATACAATCGCACTTTAAAATGTCACAATCGTATTGGATATCAAGCATTCTAACATGCAATTTCATTGAAGAATTTTCTCTTATAGCGTGTTTACAAGGTATGTATAATTAGAAAGAAAAGTAAAATCTTTCTTGTAAACGATGTAATGAATTTATATAGAATGTCACGATTGTATTTGTAATTTTATTGTCTTAGCTATGCCGGTACTTTCTTCTTATTAATATAATTATTTTGATTGCATCTCTGTTAATATATCAACTGGAACAGTGTTTAACTTCACTAGCTATTGCCGTGGTAACTCAGTGATGAACAAACCTACTTTCGATCATGAATCGCTAACGTATGTATACATCTGAGCTTCTAATAAACTACCGGTAGAGAAGAAGTAAAATTCTAAAACAGAGAAGGTCCACATGCCTATAACTTTTATTAGTTTTTTCCCAATACCTTATAGGTATTAGGAGAAAATTAAGGAGCCTTTTGGTTTTCACACAAAACCTACGTTGTACGGCTCAAATTGAAAAAAATTGAAAAACTGTCGGCAGCTGCGATTAAGAGCCAGCTCCTACTAGACTTTGAGTACTTACTACTTACGACTACATCACCACTTATTATGGTGAGATTGTGGTCAAAAAGAGGCCTATACATAGTAAAAAAACGAAATGAAAATAATTTTCACTCACATACGCCTTCACAAGTACTTATGAATAGTCTGTCTTTAACGCTCGGTTCCAAAAGATGCTTTTCCTGAAAAGAGCAGACAATAAACTAAGCAATTACTTTATTCAAAAGCAACTAAGATAAAAAATATTTATCTAGTCTCACTGACAATATTTGCGTGTTCTCGGAAACAAAAAGATTTTGCTTTGCACACTAGATTAAGAAAAGAGATATTATTTTCCCAAGAGGGGTAAAATAATTTCCGGCACAAATAACAAAGCTAAAGGAACTATTCTCATATTTTCTCCCTTGGGCGACTTTAGTGTAATCATAATTATTATGGGATAAGATCTGAGATTTCATGAATGGTTACACAATTTCCGCCAATATTTTTGCTACCTCCGCATATTATTTATGTGACTTTTCTTATGTTTTCCTTACCGAAAGCCCAAGTTCATTAATATTCGAAACGCTTGCAAGATTCAATATCACTAATTATGTAGTGGAAATTTCTAAATGGCGTATGATTATTTACTTGTTAACTTACCAATAATATTTAGCTATAAAGAAATCTTTTTTTTTCACTGTAGTTCAGTAGGTGACGTCGCGTGAGACCGTGGATTTGAATCCTTTAATGAGCTTGAGCTTTTGGTGAAGGAAACCATAGCACGGTGCCGGTGGTTGAATACTTTGTAGTAGGTACCCAGCTGTCTGGCCTGACCTACTGGTGTGTTCTGGTATCTTGGCACTTGAGAGGCAGTTCTTTCTAGGCTGTGTGTGCTTACCACCTTCGGCCACATCATCACTTGATATACTGAGACAGTGTGGTCAAACATAAACCTATTATTTATACAGGGTGACTTTTTAGTCACTGGCAATACTTGCAGGGGTGGAAGTACTCATGAATATGAACAACTTTTGTAATGGGACTAACTCTGAGATTGCGTTAAATAAAATGGTTTCTTCATACATTTTGGTCGAGTAGGTATTGAACTTTTGTATGGAACAGCTGATAATTTTTTCGTGATTTCACACGTAGTCTAATAATAATAAAAGTTGTTCATATTGATTAGTACTTTCACACCTGCAAGTATTGCCAGTGACTAAACTGTCACCCAGTACCTATATAGCAATTAACATTTAAGAAAAAAAAAGTAAAATCAACTTTAAAACGGTTTGCACTAAAAAGTATAAAATAACGATATTAGAACTCGTTTTGAAGTCAGCGAAAGAATTTGAGATTCTGGAACACGTGCTTCTCTTTATATCGTTATTTTTTACTTTTTAGTGCAAACCGTTTTGTAGTTGGTTTTACTTTTTTGTTAAATGTTAATTTTATTTCTCTATTTTTAGTTTCATATGTGTATTGAATACCTATCAAAATTTGTCTGTGATCGAGGATATGCCTATCAATAATAATTGTCGATAATATTAATTAAGATATTTCAATTACGATATTCGTGCTCCTTTTCGTTGAGGAATTCCGTCGTATTTTCAAAGTCCATGATCATAATAAAATTTATATGGGACTATTTCTGAAGTATGACCTACCAAACGAAAAAAAAAATCATCAAAATCGATTCATAATTGGCGGAGTAATCGCGTAACAAACATACAAAAAATCAAAAAACATACAGTCGAATTGAGAACCTCCTCCTTTTTTGAAGTTTTTGAAGTTAAAAAAGGAGTTTTTTTAGGATGATAATTATATTGATCAATACATTATCAGCTTTATTTGTGTAATAATTTGCAAAATAATCACTAAATATATTAAGGGTAAGCCTACAAGGCTTTTTTTACTTGCCGCCTTTGGCCACTTAGTTACTTACAACGGTGAGGTGATTTAAATAAAAGCCTATCATTATTGTAAAACAAAAAGTGGATATTATTCAAGGCCAAAACCTTTATTTTAGTTCTAAATTTAGGCAATAGTAATGAATATTTTATAGCACCTGAATAAATAACTTACAAAAAATATAGCCTTTACTTCAAGTGTCAGATAATCCCAATATTTTATAAGAAAATATACGATCTTATTGGACCCCATAAATTTGATTTACTTGGCACAAGGTTACCTGAAAGATATTTTAGTCCTAACTATAATGTTTGCGTGTGTGTTTGTTCATATTTCACGCATACTTAGAATGGTTAAATGGGCGGTTTTTTCAACCAGAGCCGTGTCACCAAAGTAAGCGATGGTTTGGCCGAAAATGGCACACAAATTCTAGAAGGTAAAAACTTAGTCCGTTTTTTAAATGTATTTAATACTTCCAATGAAAAACTTCAATTCCATATCAAAATAGAATAAATTCCATTTCAATATTTTAGTGATCGTTGTGCGGTAGGTATCTACTATCCGAGAAAACTATAATATTTATTTCTATAGAGCGCGACTTTTTTTGACGAATCAGACTTTATTTTTTGTATGAAAGCGAAAGTCAGCCAGTATGTTTATTACTAAACTATCAAACTGTTTATAATTTTTGACAGTAGCATAGAGCCCCGGTGGTGGACATAGATTTTTTTCAGCATCAGCATTAGCTTCATTTCGATTATTTTTATGAAATATGACAGGAAAAATTCAGAGAATAATCTTACATGAGAAAATAATTATTATTTTCCTCCGAGCCGTGAGGTGACGCGAAGCAAAGATAAAGGCGAAATTAAGTAATAAATTATTCCATTCCAAAGTAAACAACGAGAATTGAGAATCGTTTTTATTGTAGGACAATAAAAATTATATTATGAGTGTTATTTTGTCAATAAATCTATATTTGATTTATCTATCGTAAAATTGTTGAGAAAGACATTGTTTTTTTTTAACAGAAATTACGATTAAAATATAGGTTTTTATGGTATTTTTGGAATATGAATTCTTTTATGATAAAATTATTCATAATATTGGTAATCATTTGTTTATGAAAAATATAAAAAATGTCCTTTTTTAGATAGTAGATGCGAAGAGAAGATCGGTTTTTATAGTATATATTTGGGGAAGGCTAATGTTGATGCTTGTAGGGTGATGATGAAGATGATGAAAATGTTCACAAGGTATAAATAACCGACAAAAGTAAGTTGATTGTTTTAATGAAACGATTTAATCAAAAATAAATGTACAAACTAGGCGTGAAAATAATT
This sequence comes from Tetheella fluctuosa, assembly GCA_951216915.1. Taxonomy (NCBI): domain Eukaryota; kingdom Metazoa; phylum Arthropoda; class Insecta; order Lepidoptera; family Drepanidae; genus Tetheella; species Tetheella fluctuosa. The sequence goes on from OX578238.1 coordinate 5,608,790, forward strand.
ATTTAAGGTCGGCCACTAATGAACGATTTCCCCAGTAATGAAAATTTTGGAAATTCTATTGTGTAAAAATGCAGGTTGAAAATTTTAAAAACATATACCTATATTCATACTACTTAGCTAAGTCTACCAGTGAAGTTATGTATTTAAATAAAAATATTATGTGGGTTATTTGGATGAATAACACGTATTAATGGTTATGAAATATAAAATAATTTTAATGATAAGGAGTTTGTATAGAATTTATTATAATCACCTCATGAGTCCGATGCTTTCCACCAACGCATAAGCTTGGCTATCCAAAGAAGCCTGTCTACTAGGAACCTTTCCAATCGGCAGCAGCGGCAGGTTTTAAAAGTATTTATAGGCCTGTGTTTGATCACAAAGGTCCAGCCGAAAGTGGTGAGCACACATGGTCCAGAAGGAACTGGCTCTCAAATCCAGCTGCTGGAATACACCGGTAGTTGTTTGAGTGCAGATTTTCAACATAAGGATGGTAGCCAGCCAGGCGGGTACTACAAAGTACCCTCCCTTACAAAGCCTCGAAGAAATGTTTATATTATATTTATAAATTGTATTTTCAAATGCTCCTAAAATAACAATACCGAATATCTTTACTATATCGAATCGTCATATTTATTTTGTTCACTAACTAATTCTCAAAATAATATCTAGCAAGCATGAGCTACTAAGCTTTTAGATGTTTAGATTAAAAGTATACGAGGTGAATATTTCTAATTGTCTGAACATTGTATAATAGAATATATTCTGAAAACGAGATTGAGTTCATAGGATCCAATCAGCTCGATTAAAATGTAAAGAACCTACGATGTCAAAGTTGGTTCCATTGTGAAAGTACCACTGGAAATGTTCACTCAGTATTATTAGAAAAAGTTTATATCACCAACAATTTAGTTGAAGTGTGTTGATTCTATTAATGCACTATTTTTAACTCAATCACGCCGTTATAGCCTACAATCTATCAATCAATGATTCTTCCGTTAAAAGCGCTGCAGGAGTTCTATAATTTTACTATAAAACGATTGGTGTAGTCGCTGAAAAATATCGATTACGGATCAAACTAATGGTACCTAGGTGAATCAGGAATCACATACCTATAAAATACTTTTTATCTAGGGAAAATATTAGATTCATCGGGAACGCGGATAATACCATGGGGTAGAAGCAAGTTAATAATATAAAAAGAATATATAGATATATTTACATCAAAAATACAAAGTGCCTCCGCTGCTGATGGGCAAGATTCCTAGAAGGATGGCAGCTTTTCCTCTTTGGATGGCCAAGGTAATGCGTCGCTAGAAAAGGCTCCCCTCTCTCGAGCCTTCTTTGAATTTTGATGATAAAATCTAATCGGCAAGCATTGGACCCCCATGGACCCATGGTCTCCACCGCAAAAGGCATAAACATTATAGTATGGTCCAATGTAAGCGTAATCCTATCTGAACTATAAATATCTAGTCTTAACTCTTATAAATGCGAATGTGAGTTTGTTTGTTTATTTGTTTGTTACCTTTTCACGATTAAACCGCTGAATCGATCGCGATGAAATTTGGTATACAGATAGCTTATGGTATGGAGAAGAACATAGGCTACTTTTTATCCCGGGAAAACACAATATCTCTCGGGAACGCGGGGCGAAAGCTAGTTTTTATAATAAAAAAGAAAATTGGATCTATACGTATTTATTGTGAACGTCTATACTACATAGGCCGATTGAAAAAACTATTGTTTTTATAATTGATTGACATCGTATTGTTGTATGACAGTCCACTTTCTTCAAACCCGGACACATATCGACACTTATCGCCACTAGACCGTCACTAATGATCGATGATCTACAAATCCGTTGGAAAAATTAACATTAGGTACTAATAGACGCATCTTTTATTTATAAGTGTTTAGCTCGTGTATATACATTGCACGAGCATTGAATTACCAAGTCACAGTTTATTACTATTTTGGTTGTCAGGGTAACCTTTTTATAGTGTATCATTGTGTTTGCATAATAAAGATAAAGATAAAGATTGAATAGATTATGCGGCATTTTAGTAGTTTTTAATTATAAATATAAATATTCTGGGATATTATTCCTCACACACGGCCATCTGACCCCAAACTAAGCTGAGCTGGTACTATGGAAGCCAGATAACTGATGTACTACGTATATTAATTTTCTTTTGTAAATACATACATATATAGATAATAACTCCCAGACTCAGGACAAACAGACATGTTCATGCACACAAAATGTTTGTCCTGAGTGGGAATCGAACCCACGACCTGCGGCGTGATAGATAGGGTATTTTACCAACCACGCCAACCAGCCCGTCCGAATTATGTTTCGGTATTTCTTTGTCGATGAAAACACGCGTCCTGAGGATTTACTTCGGTCCAGTCGGGTATTACAAAGTAGGTGTAATGGTACTACACTACCACCGTATAATGGTTTCCTCGTGATGTTTTCCTTCAAACTCATTGTACGTACGATTCGAACCCAAGCTCGCAAGTTTCTGGTTAAGACACGAAGTAGTTTTGAAATAGATTTTCAAAATGAGGGCGGTAGATGATAATATTACGAACCAACTTATTATCAAAATAGATTCATATAAACTCTATAAACAATTATCTTTCCAATTCCAGAACGAAGACACAAGAAGAAAGTTCTCCAAGCAGTAATTCCCCTACTATTTGGCATGAAGTCTGCCGGAGCAGTGCTATTCGCCCTCGCACTTGTCACAGTATTGACCCTGAAAGCCTTCGTGGCAAGTAAACTTGCACTTAGTGTAACACTCGGCATAGCATTGAAGAAACTCTATGAGACATATAGTAGTGGGTAAGTGGCATGCCTGAATGTATCTAGCAATATTATTTATGTTCGTTTTTGGGCAGAAGTGAATGAGTGATTAATTGAATATATGTTTTGCAATAAGAAAATGGTAAAATGCAAAAATATAAATTTATCTTTGCCTTCTAGGCTTTATAAAGGTCGGCAACACATTGGCAATCCCATTGATATTGCTAATGTCTTACCATCAGATGGACCGCCTGCCTGCTTTAACCATATAATATAAAAAAATATTACTTCTGTCAATAAACTTGAACGTTAAAAAATATTAAATTTCCACATCAAAATCCAAATATAACATTTTCCCTATTTAATACATTGAGTGATGAAATTAATATCCATTTTTCTATCATCACTTTTTTTTTATTATTTTAGCTTTATTTGTTGTTATATGTACAAATAATGTTGATATTACAAATATTAGCATGACATGGTTGACTGACTGTATACTGACACGCACATATCACAAAAACGTACAACGTAGAGCGTAAGTTCCGCTTTTTAATTATGGCATGAAAAACATTGGAATACATTTCTGATGATAGATAGTATTATATATACAAACTGTTTTACTATAGAAACAGTTTTTTTTAATCTTAAACCAGTAAACTGACTCACAATTCAATAACTCAAATATTTTCTATGACTGATTAGCAATATAGGTACCTAATAGTGAGTGAGAAACGCGTATATTACCAAGTTGCGCGTCATGTGTGTTTTCCACAATCTTGACATAATCTAACTTCTTTTAAAGTATTTACTCTTAAATGTAGTTGCTTGGCGATAATTTTTTAACTTGATGGTGGTAGCCAGCCAGGTAGACTACATAGTATTCTTATATCGTATTAAATGTAGGAATAAGTAACCTTTTTCATAGAAGATCTTATTACTGACTATTTAATATGACCGCGTACATAATAATAGAGTTAAATGCCAGAATGCTGGTGCATTTTATTAATAAAACTCTATTAAATACAACAAATTCTGTAAACTGTTTTCTCACAGTAGGTACCTAAATGGAAAATAATTGGTACAAAAGAGTACAAATCTACATGCTCATGTTTACGAAAGAGTAGGTTTCAGTCAGGTTTAAGTAATTTTACGTACACTTGACGAAAGATATTCAGGAACCAAGTAAACCAAGTAAACAAGTAAACCCAATCGTGGGTGGAAAATATAGTATTTCAGACAGCTCGGTGAAGTGCCGATGACGTGACAGATGCACACATTTACTACTCCTGCAAGAGGGGTGTAAATTCTTGGATGAAATATTTAAATCATAAAAGCGGAACTTACGTAACGATAAACCTAACTTATATAATATTACTTTGACTTGACAACCGTTCGCTGGAATTGAATTATGACTTAACGATGACTTAATGATTTTTGCTGGCTGTATTGATTCGGTGTGATAATAATAAACGTCTTCGTCTTTTTGTTCAAAATAAGTACAATAAAGAATGAACATTATCAGGTATTTCAAATCTGTAATTTAAAGACTGACGAGAAAAGTGAATTAATTAGAACGTATTTTCACCTCAAAGTAAAATATAAATAGTTTGTATTTTATACATTGATTGTAAATATGTAAATTAATAAATTATAATTAAATAAACCTATAAAACCAGAAAATATAAATTAAACAAAATGAAAATATAAGAAAAACGATATTTAAATAGCTTATAAGACATCAAAGCTTGTTGAAAAAATAAAAATCTCTTTTCATTAAAAATAGTGAAAAACTTATTAAATAAGCTTTCACACCATTTCCAATAAATATCAATGAAGCAATTCCACCTTGTGGTTCAACCCTCTGAAAATCTGTCGCCAAGCACCTACTGGTGTGTTCCGGCAATTGCACTTGAAAGCAAATTGCCTTCTAGATTTATAAAGGTCGGCAATACATTGGAAATCCCTTTGATATTGCTTATGTTCACAGGCGACGGTAGCCACTTGCCATCAGATGGATTGCCTGCCTGCTTATCAGCCTTCTGACATAAAAAAGTGTACAACAAGAAAAAGTGTAACTGGATAAAATTAAATGAAAGTGTCATAAATCATAATATTTATTTGTTAGACGCCGAGATTAAAAGTAAATCATGTTTGGCTTTGAATTCTAAAGAAATAAGTCTGGAAAATAGTGTTGGCTTTGGTGAAAATAACAGGAAAATACTATGCTTTTTGATTTTACAGTTGAGTACTGTGAAAATATAATATAATTGTAACATTTGGCTGAATTTTAATGAACGTCTTGGAGAATTGGTGAGAGTGCCTACATAATATTTTTTTTACCAATACCAACCAACAAAAAAACATCATTATTGATATTTCAGTTAATAATAGAATTGAGTAGTTTGCAATGCCAAGGAACGCTTATTTGTTAAACCTAATTAGTATTTATGTAACAGTTTTTGCAATTCACATTATAAAGTATATTATTCTATTTTATACACAAACTTGAACATGATTTTGTAAACCTGTAGCTATAATATTTCTCTTTATAATTGTTTATGCATCTTTCGTGAAACAATAATGTAATCAAGGCATAAAATTTTATCAAACAAATTGAAATTTCCCCATCTAGAAATGAAAATGGAAGCAAAAATTTATCTGAATAAGTAATACAACCAACCATAAATCGGTATTTTGCAATTCAAATTGCTAGATCACCAGTTCGAACTTACTTTAAAGACATTCGGTGAATTTAAATTTCAATATTTCCTAAAATTGTTTAGTCTGCAAATATAGGGCCAAAGGATGTCCTTTCATTATATCGTAATTAACACAATTTTCCCATTACTAGCGTATGCAAATTACTGGAATAATTGAAGCTTGTTACTGAAATACTTATGAATAATTCGATGCTATCGATTAAGTTAATGATATCCGAGAATGTAATAATGATGTTACCAATTTTCGTTGAAATGATTTAAGTTGAAAAATAATTACACGATTGCAATGGAAAATTATATTCGACTGCTTGACAAAATGACATGACTATTAGACCATCGACGAAAAGACGACAACGATCACTGTCACCTTAATAATAACCAATGAATCAATACAGCTAACGAATAAAAAATCTTACGAGTAAAAATTGTTTGCATTCCAGCATCGGTTTACAAAACCACCCCTATCTTTACTCGCAATACCCGATCGATTTTCCAAGCGCCACATCGCACGCATACTCCGTAAGCGGAGTGAGCCCTCAATTCGCGTCACCAGAAATGTACAATCCAACTGCACTGGGTTCACATACGCACCCTCACGAGATTCTACAGCAGAATGACGTCAGTGCTCAGCAGTCGCAACAGGCGCCAACTCTCCAACTTGTTAATACAACAAGGGCTGAACAAAGATGGGATGGTAAGTCCAAATTCCTCAAACTCTTCGAACCGATCATAGATGGTTTTAAAAACTTGATCAATCCTATAGCTAACGTCTTCTACGATGCCATACCAGTTACCTTCCGTGGGCTCAACTCTGATGTATCGACGACAAAAAGCTATGATGAGCCGGTCGAAGAGGTCAAAAAGCCTAAAGAAATATTAGTGCCTCAACCTAGGAATATTGCTCAGAGAAAGATGACGTATACAAAGAATAGAACGAGGCCAAAGAAGTATTCGGAATTGAAAATAGATTTAGATAGGTTGAAATATAACAAGGATTTGTATGACTATATCAAAACTAAAAAGTATAAGTATAATTATCCACATACGTACTATTATCCGAGAATTAAATATTTTATTAATCCCAATTCCTTTTATATGAAACCAAATATAAGTAGACTAACTCCTCATAGAAGGGAAAGTTTTCAACCGATTATTCCCTTTAATAATACTACTAGCTATTCAAATGCTTGGAAGCCTATCATAGTATTAAATCATACAGTACCAGCAAACTCTTCAAACAATGTTCCTCATATGAATTTCCGTAAACGAAATTACATCCCACGAATGAGAATAAAGAGAAATTTAAATTATGAGCCAACTTATGACTTAAATTATCGTAACAGTACTTTGTTTATTGAAATGATGGGAACCAATGATATTCGTAGGAGCTTTTTTGGATTTCTAGATTTCTTTTTCAGAGATCCAGTAGCGAATATGATAAATAAAGCTAATCAATATGCAAAATCTCATCTTAAAGAATCATTGAAATCTAAAGAAGCACCTGAATACTATTCTAAGGTCTATGATGCACTAATGATTAGTCTTGATATCATTGATGGTTTATTTAAGATTGAAAAGACTGTATTTGATTATTTCTCTGATAGTGAAAAAAAAAACTAATAAAATAGCGATGGATAAGAAAATAAAGAAAGAAACTAAAACCCCTGAAGAAGCATGATTTTAAACAATTTGTATAAATAAAATTGTATGCATTTATTAAAAGCATTTTTAATTTTAAGTACGTTAGTTTTTGGTGGCGGGTTTACATATAAGATTTATTTGTACATTAATTTATTGGTATTTTAGTTAAATATGGGTGCTAAAATATTTGTAAATATCAATGAAAATGTGAATATGGCAAATTAATTTTGGATTGGTAACAATTGATTTTCTATGTTTTGTTATCAGCAATTGCCTTAAAAGTGTAATTCAGTGCTTAAAATAATTTAACGACTCGTTACCTACCGATCTAAAATTCGAGCAACGCTTAGTTTCTGAAAGATTAATTAACCTTAACATTAGTAATAATAGGTCTGTAATACACGCCAAATTAGATTCTACTTCGTTGCCTTAAGATTAGCAGCATTTGCTTAATTAGTATCTTCAGAAATTCAGCGTTAAATATAAATTTCATCTTTATCATTTGAGTTGATATTTGCACTGATTGTTTTATAATCGTTATTATGTTGTCCAGGCTACCGGAGACGTCCAATGTTTTATGGACCCTCGCGCGCTACTTCAGAATCTTATTCGGCTTACCAGCAGTACCGTCATTGAGTCATGCCCCAACAATGACAATGCCAATGTATGTCATTCCACAAATGTATGGTCCACCGATGACCATGCCACCAACTCAATAACAAAATTGGACATCCGAACATTAGTAATGGATCAAGTGGCGTCAATTAGTTACAGATCAGCTAAATGCCAGAATGCCACGTTCGGCTTGATCCGTTTCTTGTGATAAGTTACGAGCGTGGCTTTCTGGCATTTAGCTTTTTTATATGTTGCAATGTTTTAAGACATCTGGACTTTGATTTCATCAACGTTCAAATTCTTCTCTTAATTTTGAATTGCTATGTTTAGGTGACTTAAAACATTGCGTTTTGAATTGTTTTTAAGACTGATTCTCTTGTCTCAAATTTTAATACTAAGCGCGAGCCCGTCGACTTTATTTAGTTTGTAGTAATTTATTGTTAATTTAAGAGTCGTCTAAGACTTATTTATTCAGCACTTAGAAAAATAAAATAATGTTTACTAGTGTGTATTGTTTTATTACGGTGAAACGTATAAACAAATCCTTATGAAATGACAGTGGAACATCATTACCTACTAATACAAAAAGATAATAAAAATGATTAGGCAATAATAGACCGCAGGGTATTCAAAACTAGAAATATCGACCAAAGAGCGGTTTTATTACCAGATTGGTTTAATTATTTATTGTACATGACATAGTAATTTCTTTTACCCTATATTTTATTGGATCTGGACAAACCACATTATAATATTAAAAAGAAAATAAACCTACGAGGCAACTAAGTACATATTAAATTGTACAGTCAAGTGTAAATTACCAGTGGTATTTCCTTCTATTATTAATTTTTACATGTGAAAATAAATTAGGCAAACATTTAACTTACAATAAAAAATAAATTTACCTACGGACCATTTTTTATTAACTAGGGATATATAGATATTAGGTGTGGGAGAAAGAGCGAGACACTATTTGTATGTAGCCGTGGAGTCTTTGAGATAAATTACTTACTACATGAACTGTGAATTTATTCCATTAGGTGCACTCTTGGATATACCAATGCAAGTGACGTCTTTATTACTTACCAAGAAAGAATGGAAAGCTCTATATGTGGTACAACACAAACGGAGGGTGGAATATTGCAAATATTTCAAGAGTACTGTTATTGAATTGGCGTGCAGGAATGTGAAATTCATTCAAGTGTGTATTGTTTCAGTTACATTCTGTAAATTCTACTTGCTATAGTTTATAAAAATAGAAATGAAAGAAGTTGATTGTATTAACGGGAGAATGAATTTCAATTTATAGGAGAATCAGCTAGGATAGAATTAGTTATGTTATAAAATTTGTCGAGAAGCCAAATAGAACTATATTATATCTAACTATGAAAAGTGTGATATTTAGGGCTACTATTTTGCTGAGCGATAATATACGAGTTAGGCAAAATAAATCGCTTAGAAACTTTTGAGACTGTTCATTAGAATGAACAATATTTATTTGATTTTATATTTTTCTCGTGGGAAAAATAAAAAAAATTTTAATACAGTTTTATAAGCATGTTGTCTATGAAATAACTTTTATGAAATTCGAAATTCTCTTATGTAATAATTTGATGTTTTATTAGGTCACAAATAAAATCATACAGCATACAAAATAAGTTAAATGGCTTACATTATATATCAAAATTATTGTTAGTTAGTTTCATTTATATAAATACAAGATAACCTACATAGCAACATACTGTATAAAAAAATGTTGCCAGTAAGGAACTGGCAGGTACCTAACTACTCTCTAGAGTCAGGCTAAAATGTGTAAACATTTTTAGATTATTTTATTTGCTAGGGGAGGCCGCTTTTTTCTACCGTTTACATAATTTTTTACACAAAAAAGCCTCTTGCTAAGTCTAATGCAAGGATATTCTTTAAACAAAATATTTAAATATAGAGTAAGAGATTACTAGGTACTTGTGCCCCGCTATTTTACATGCGTTCTAGGGTTAAATGTTTTCTATAAGGAGTAAGCCGTGATAACGTAACAAATAGACTGACAGATATAGCAACTTTTGCTTTTATTTTATTGACTTTGTAGTTGTAGCATATAGCCTTCCCCGATAAATGGACTATCCAACACTGAAAGATTTTTTCAAATCGAACCAGTAGTTCCTGAGGTTAGCGCGTTCAAACAAACAAAAAAACTCTTCAGATTTATAGTATTAGTATAGATAAAAAAAAAAAAACAAAGTTTCAATTCCACATTTCATACAGTGAGATGTCATATTCAATTCAATGGCTAAAATCCATTTTCAATGGACATTTTAAATAATTAAATTCAAGCTCCTGACAGTTCTACTATGACACTGGTATTGAATATTGACATTCAATAGATTCTAACAAGTATTCAATATACGCGGTTGACAGGCCAAACCGTGTGTAACCAAATAAGGAATTCGATTTATATTCAATCAAATCACTTCTTGGGACGTAGAAATCTTTGCATAAAAGGGTCGGGATACTACGTTATTTTGCTTGGAAATCTTCAACGTTTTCAATATAATTTTGGGTGGGTATAATCTGTTGCAGTATTATTTTTATAACAAAAATATAATTTTGCTTTAGTGTTTAATAAATAGAATCTTAAACCTTCATCACTGTTTTTATAGAAAATACATAGCCATTCAGATTCTAGTGGCACTGACGGTGGGGCCGTAGGAGACCTTCTCCCTCAGATTTATCCAAAGCGCGCAATCTTCCGATCCCTAGCAATAGCCCAAGCCGAACTTCGGAGTATCTTTGAGCTTGTTACCCCTCACTGGCAGAGCGCGCTCGCCTTTTAAAACTTTTACCGTGACTTTGTAAAGGTCGTCTAAAGTTCTAGACCAATAGGAATTGTTCATTCGAAAAAAGAAGCAAATTTTTTTTTTGTTTAATTCAACGTCCCAGTGTACATTAAGTTCAGTGTTTATATTTCTTAATTAAATGCAAATGAGGTTTTCAGGTAGGTACAGTAACGAGCATAAATTTATAGACACTAGCCGCGTTCTCCGGGGATCTTATGTTTTCCCGGGATAAAAAGTAGCCTATTTTCTTTTCCATACCATAGGCATACCAAATTTATTTAATTTCAGCGGTTTAAGCGTGAAAAGGTAACAAACAAACTCATTTTCGCATTTATAATATTAGTTAGGATAGGATTGGGATTCTACTATAAAATTTCTAGAAAATAGCATTCGAATACTAAGCATACCTATATATTAATGCTCGTGACTTTACCTAATCCCAATCCTAACTTCGTAACTTATCCTATTCTAACTAATATTATAAATGCGAATGTGAGTTTGTTTGTTTGTTATGTTTTCACGCCTAAACGGCAGAACCGGTCGCGATGAAATTTAGTACGCAGATAGCCTATGGTATGGAGAAGGACATAAGCTACTTTTTTTCTCGGGAACGCAAATTAGCTTACTTTTAATTAGCGACTTAGCATTTAGTTAGGTACCTATTAGCTTTTTGAAACTAGAGGTTAGTTTTTAAATCCAAAGGCCCATCTAGTTAACATAAAACGAATCCTGTTTATATTATAAATTTTAATGCGAAAATATGAGTTTGTTTGTTATTCAATTACGCTGTAATGCTGAGACCTAAGAATAAAAATAATATTTTTTTATCCCGGTAAAAGGTTAATTCCCTCGAGAGCGCGAGTATAACCACGAGGCAGAAACAAATCTATGTACAAAAATCAATGTTGGTCTATTTATTTGTAAGTTGGTTTGTAGCGTATGCGCTTCTGTACTATTCATCTGATTGCGATGAACCTTTGTTGAATTATTGTGCGCACGCACGGGCGTGCCACGACCATCACAGTATGGTTTCTGACAAAAAGAAAGAAAATTACGTATTGCAACTCACGCCGGGGATTACCTAGTAGTATATATAAATATAATCTCAGTTATAGAGGTAACTATGACGATAAAATCGAAACTAACAGAGGTAATTCAGTGCCAAAGTGTTGGGACCTCAGCATGAGTTCCAGTTATGGAGGTTTCTCATTTATCCAGGTCCCACTTAACCAAGTTTCACTGTATATCATAAATTTTCTTTAGAAACCAAATAAACTGACTATTATTTTTTATCAGAAGCACTTTGATAGTAATCTGGTGTCACGGTCACATAATAAAATAAGAGAACCGTCGCCTTTTTGACATATCTGGGAGTATTATCTTAAATAATATGTCACTTTTACGTACCACGAGATAAGGGTACAGTGTACTTTGTATATCAAGTATTAGGGTACCACAACATTATATACAAAACCTTTATAGTAATAACTCTGTTTTATAGTTCTGTAAATTATAGTTCTTGAAAGTAAACGCAAGTTTTTACCTTTGTATAGGCTATTCACTTTGGTAACTTCAGTAGGTTCTATTTTCATAAGTGCCCTCCTTGGGCCTAAACTGAGTAATGGCTTTGACTTTGACTTTGATTCATTAGACCATAATCTCACCGTAATATGTGAAGATGTACCTAAAGGTAGTTTTATTTTAACTGGCCCTCGATGAGATTTTTTTTGCTATTATCTATTTCAGATCAAAGTAATAATACTAACATTTTTTTTTCAAACATTTTAATCGAGCAAGCCTTTTGTATGAAAAGTATAATATTTTAGCGAATTCAGAGTTAGTTCCATATTAAAACCTGTAGCATATACCCTTCTAGGGTGGTGCAATTAGTGGCATCTATAAAGCGTATTTTAGCAATAGTTATTTGCCACGCCAGAGCCAAGACTGACTTATCGACGTTTTTTTTTGACCTGACTAGAAGGTGGTGGGTCAAGGGGACCATCTTCCACCCTTACGCGGACTAAATGATCGCTCCGACCCTTTTATAGAGGTAGGAAAACAAGTCTAGTAGTGGGGAGAGTGAGGAGATGGATGACGCATTCGGTGGCGTGGTCGGTGCACGTGCTGCTTGTGAAATTCTTGCTACGCTCGTACGACGACTCAGGCGCCGTCATATGCGTTGATCGCTGGACAGGCTTGAATGCTATTTTCGCAGAGTTGCAATTTTTGTGACGCCGAGTGTATTTCAATAATATGACAACTCAAAGTATAGTATAAGTAATCTACCTATACAATAATACCCAAATGCTATATTCAATCTTCTAAATAAACATTTAAGTATTTATTTGCCATCGTTATGTACGGGACCAAAATCTTCCTAACCACAATTTTTTTGTTAAATTTACTGCCTACCTTATTAGTTATTCCAAGAATATGTTTCTTATAAAGGTATTCAATTCCTTCAATTTAGTCTCGCCTCTATTTTCATAGATAGGTAAGTAAGCCATCAGTATTTATTTACGTATATTTTTTTTATATTCTTCCCTGTATGTACGTTTTTAGATTCATTGGAATAATTAATCATCAAAACCAAGAATTTAGAGAATGTTAAGAAACAGTACAAATTTCCGTGTACTTTTCAATTAACCTTCTTTTAATTTTATACATGCAGTGTTAGTGTTAATTTAACTTAACTTTCAGGGTTGAAAGTACCTATACAAACACACTATTCCTATAATTTTGCTTGAGTATTAGAGAGTTAAGGGCGTCACACATGGTTAAGATACTAAAATATTTTATCTTAAGATCAATGAGACAGCATTATACTAAGAAAAGAGAAGCAACTACCTACCTTCACTTTCCTTCTCTTTCACTGGTATAGCACTGTCTCATATATCTTAAGATAAAATAATATCTTATCTTCGCCGTGTGTGATGCGCTTTAGAGAGTATGGCAGATTTTATTCGCGCCATATAGGTACTAAGGCCGTGCGGGGTTCTGTTTCATGAAAGATAGTATGGCAAACCCTTCACACGCGTCCGCGTAAGTTAGCGCTGCTCATACTATTTTTCAATACAAACATTCGCCGCGTGCGCCCGCTTCACGCAGCACCCGGCCTTAAGAGGATGTGTTATCAACCAATACAAAAAAACAGAGATACGGCGCTCTCCGGTACCACAGGTTATTATATACCACTGTTATTTGCCCGTTTTATTAGCAGGTTGGTATCGGGGATAAATTTTCTGTCTGGCAACTGTCTCTGAAGTTGTGAATTCCATGTAGTACATCTGTCAAAGCTCTATGTAGAATTAGAAGACCATCAGTGAAGAAGGTCATAGGATTCTTTTAGGGTACTAGATGAGAGATTGACGTGAAAAAAAAAATTTCTAAATAAAATGGAAATTTCTCTAAAGAGTTTGTTCTCACCTGTGGCTTTGTAGTGCATATTGTATTCAGAATATAAACACCCAGACTCAGACATAACCTAACATACCCTATCGTATGTAAATATTTGAACTACCTAGCAATCGAACCTGTTTGCATACACGTCTAGCTACTTCTGAGTGTAAATACTATACAGTCTGAAATTCGAGTAGGTATCTCCTAACTAGTCCAGGACGGTTATTTATGGACCTTATTTATTTGATACAGAATTGTCATCAGTGTCGCGCGAGACGGCTCAGCGAGCGCACGGTGTGAGTCGAACTCGTTGTTATCGCGACTTTTTTTTTATCTACCCGCATAAATGTAGTTAAATGGAGAATAAAATCACTTCTATGTCAAATCATGGGAGTGATATGAGTGAAGAAGAAGTAGGAGAATGTATAAATATAAGTGAGCAACAAGTATTTCAGAGTGAGGAGTTTAGTTGGAATTAAGATAGTTTACGTTTAAGCGATAGTGAGAAGATACGGTCAGCCAAAAGAATGCGTCAAGGTAATGAAAACCAAGAAGTAGACGAGACAATTGAAGATGGATTTATTACAGTTAACAGAAGATCGAAGATACGAAGGCTCTCGAAAAACATGAATTTGCCAAAGGACAATGGTAATATAGAAGATAAACATGTAGTATCTATGACATCTATCCAAATATTACCTAAACAAATAGGATTGGCCAAATTACTGAAATCAGAGAATATTAAAAGTATATATATGATTAAATATAGAAGTCCTTACAAAGTCTTAATTTATTTTGAAACGAAAGAAGATGCAGAAAAACTAATAAATAATGCAAAATTCAAAGAATTAGGATATAGACGACATTTAACAAATGAAATAAATCTCACATATGGTATTGTGAAATACTTGGAATTAGAAGTAGATGAGAAAGAACTTATTGAATCGTTTCAATGTGAATATGATATAGTTAGTGTCAAAAGACTAAATCGATTGATGGATAATCGGGAATGGACCGCAAGTGAAACTGTACGATTTTGTTTCGAGAGCTCAATTTTGCCAACATATGTATACAGCTTTGGTTGCAGATTTAAAGTGGAGCCGTACACCTTCCCTGTAACGCAGTGTTCGACTTGTTGGAAATTTGGTCACCTATCACGGTCCTGTCCAACCAATAAGAAAATATGCCCAAAATGCGGTGAGAGACATGCTAACTGTGAAACAACGAAATATAGATGTATTAATTGTAAAGGTAGACATATGTCATTTGATAAGTCATGTCCTGTTTTCGAGAAAGAAAAAGAAATACGTATCATTATGAGCAGAGAGAACTGTACATACAAAAATGCATTGGAAAAATATTTAAAAGTTAAACCTAGCATGGAATACCGCCCTATGCATAAAAACAATGGAAGATTCCCAGATTTTTTATATACGGCTAATCAAAGTAAATTACACAATGATACATTGGCTGAATCCGACATCCGTAAAGAAAAATCTCAAACGTTAATCAACGAAAAAGAACATAATAATGTAGAAGATCAAAACAAAAATAGAAGCATGAGCCCAATAGAGAAGCAGAAGAAAAAGAAAAGGAAGAAAAAGAAGAAGAAAATTAACAAAAAAGATGATAATAGTATACCAAACAGTTCAGAGGGAGATGATGCAGTATCGATGTCAAGTTATAATGAAGAAACGGAAAATAAAAGCAACGAAAAAAAGAATAGGTTTAAAAATATTTTATTTAAACTGAAGGAGATATTTTTATTGGAGTCGGAGTTTGAAGAGAAAGTAGAAATTGCTTTTACTTTTTTTTTTGAAGAAATTATTACATATGTTAAAAGTATTGCAAGTAGCGGAGAATGGCTTAACAAGGTATTCGATATTCTTTTTAATGGATAACAGTCCTCATACAAGCTTCGCTTTAAATATCGCACAGTGGAACTCACAAAGTTTGCTGCCTAAAAAACATGAATTTGAAGTCTTATTAAATCAAGAAAAAATACATGTATGTTTGGTGAGTGAGACTTGGCTTGACTGTGAAGTGATATTAAAACTTAACAGTTATAATATCTTTAGAAAAGATAGGGATGACTCATATGGTGGCGTGGCGATAGTCGTCCATAAATCTATAAAAGCCCATTCATATCCGATTGTTATAAGTAATTTAGGAATTGAGGTTGCATGTATCAAAATTTTAAATTGTAAAAAATTAGATTATATTTTGTCACTGTATTGTCCTTCGTCTGTTCATACGTCACAAAGCGACTGGGATTGTATTTTTTCAAAATTTCGTCATAGGTCCATAATAGCTGGGGACTTTAACGGCCACCACTCAAATTGGTCGTGCAAAACTGATACCAGGGGGTTGCAAATACTAGAGTCCTCACTGGACAATAATTTTATTTCAATTAATGGTGGAGAACCCACAAGAGTTAAACTAGTAAACGATAATTTACAAGTAACGTCTCCTGACATCACTTTTGTAACATCAGATATTGCTATTTATTTTAAATGGCGAGTTACAAATGAGAATCTAGGCAGTGACCATTTGTTTATAAGATACATTTTACAATATCAAGATAATTATGCGTTTATAAAACACCGAAATTTTAAATTAGCAGATTGGCACCGTTATCAGGATATTTTAAAAGATAGTTGTTTCAACCCAGCCTGTATGAGTGATGTTCAATCAATGTATGATTATTTTATTAACGAAATTAATTATGCGGCTAATAAAAGTATTCCGATGACTAAAATATGCAGCAATCCGGATCAGAATTTTAAACCGAAACCTTATTGGGATTCTTCATTGTCTCAAGCTATTGCCAAACGACGTTTAGCCTTGAAAAATTTTAGACGGAACCCTATACCACAAAATTTAGACATATTGAATGAAAAAGTTGCTGAGGCCCAGCGAATTATAAGAAGAGCTAAAACTAAGAGCTGGCAAAAATTTTGTGGAGAAATAGATGAAACGACAAATACGTCACAGATGTGGCATAAGATGCGTTGGGTTAAGGGACTGCGGAGAGGACATTTCCATACCTCAGATGATATAAAAAAGAACTTTTACATTCTTTGACACCTGATTTTGTTGAAACTTCCGTACCATCATTCAATTCAAACAATCCATCTTTAGAAGTTAGTTTCTTGATGCATGAGTTGTGTAACAGTCTTAAAAAAAAAGATTCGGCTCCAGGAGATGATAATGTGACATATTCGATGATATTTAATCTTCCTCATGAAGGTAAAATGTTTTTGCTTAACATTTATAATTCAGTATTCCAAACCTCATTCATCCCAGAGCAATGGCGCTGTATTAAAATAACTCCTATTCCGAAACAAAACGCTAGTTCTAATTTGGCTCCTAAAATTAGACCTATATCGTTGATTTCTTGTCTGTGCAAGATTTTTCATGCAATGCTAGCAAAACGACTGGAGTGGTTTGTTGAAAAAAATAAAATATTGCCAACCTTAACTTCTGGATTTAGAAGAGGTCAATCATGCTTAGATTGTTTAGTTCGTTTGGTTTCGCAAATACAAATAGGTTTTACAAACAATATTCCTACTTTAGCGTGTTTTCTGGATATTGACAGTGCCTACAATAACGTTTTAGTCGATCAGCTAGTTATAAGGCTCGATGAATTGAATGTTGGTACAAAACTGTGTAACTATCTATGGAGTTTTTTAAGTAGAAGGTATTTAAAAATATACAACAACACGGAAGGTAACCATTTAATTCGATGGACTCATAAAGGCTTGGCTCAGGGTGACCCGATCTCTCCGCTTTTATTTAATATAGTAACATCTAAAATTTGCAAACAGTTGGAAAACATATATGCATTACAGTATGCAGATGATTTTGTATTTTATGCACAAAATAGTAATTTGGTAGTCAGTAACAATCATATGCAAAATGCTCTTCAATTAGTTATTAGAAATTTAGAACAAATAGGATTAAATATATCAACTACAAAAACTAAATTATGCATATTTAATAGAGGCCGAAAAAGATTAAATGTTACTTTATCAGTAAATGGTATTAATTTAGATTCTGTCGATTGTTTAAAATACTTGGGGGTTTGGTTAGACAAATCACTATTATGGAGTAAACACATAAATGAGACACGTGAAAAGTCGCTTCAAATGCTAAATTTATTAAAAATTTTGGCCGGACCATCATGGGGTTTACACCCAAGACATCTCCGTAGGTTATACATTGCGTTAATTCGAAGCAGAATGGATTTTGGATGTTTTTTATACGATATGGCGGCAAAATCTCATTTAGTTAAATTGGATAGGGTTCAAAATATGGCACTAAGAATAATTGGAGGCTGTATACGTACTACCCCGATACACGTAATGGAATGTGAATCTTGTATTCCTCCACTTAATTTGCGGCGTCAATATCTAGCTGTTAAATACTGTCTTAAGAATTTGTCTTGGTCAAATAATCCAACGGTTAACTTATTTAAAGAATTATCTGCTTTAATTAATGCGAGGTATTGGCACAAGAAAAAAAAACCTTTATTAATATCAATATTTAACGATGTTGGACAGGAGAGGATTGGTTCTTGTAATCCCTTGGACATGTATAGTTTATCTACGTGGATTTCAAATATTAATATGAGTTTCATTTGCACTGAGATTGAAGATGTGAATCAACCGAAAAAAAGATACGATCCTAGAATACTTAAAATTAATACATTAAATTTAATTAATAATACATATAATAATTATTATAAACTTTTTACCGATGGCTCAAAAGCAGAGGATGGAATTGGGGCGAGTTATTATGATCCCAGTCGCAATGTTAGTGAATCTTTCAAAATTACACCAAATAATAAATCTATCATGTCAGCTGAATTATTTGCAATCTTAGAAGCCTTAAAATACGTCGTTAATGTGGGACTTAATAAAGTAGTAATTATGAGCGATAGCAGAAGTGCTTTGCAACATATAGCTCGATGCGCCTCTGGTAAAAGAGGTGTTTCGATAGCATATGTAATTTTAAGAAAGATACATAAACTTCTAGAAAATGATGTGGATTTGAGATTGCAATGGATTCCTTCACATGTGGGTATTAGTGGCAATGAAACAGTGGACAATTTAGCTAAAGAGGCAATTAGATCAGGTTCGGAAGTATTTATTGAACAAGAATATATGGAAGTGCTAAATAAATATAAAAATAAGATTTGGGAAAAATGGAAACATAGTTATAATGAAAATTCAATCAATAAAGGTATCTGGTACAAAACCATACAACATGAGCCGCCTCATATACCGTGGTATACTAATACTAGACTAAGCAGATCGGCCATTGTCATGGCTCACAGACTTCGTTCAGGGCATATGCCACTTAATCAATTCAAATATCTTATGAAATTAGTAGATTCACCTAACTGTCCTATTTGTAAAACTTTACAAAACGTTCAGCATTTCTTGTCAGAGTGTGCTCGGAGCGAGTCTGTGAGGGCTGTCCTGGTTGATCAATTTAAATTAAATACCTTAGATATAGGAATGTATCAAAGTGTGCTGGCCACACCGAATTCTGATGTGGCCAGAACGCTTTTTAACTTATGTTTAGGTGTACTAAGCAATAATTAAGAGAAATATGTAAGATTAGGTTACGATGGGGCTGACATAATCTCATGAGAGATTCCAAGCCCCGTAAAAATATAAGAATAAAAAAAAAAAAAAAAAAAGAATTGTCATCTTTAAGTACACCACTTTAAAGTACCCTAAAGCCTAGATTTGTGTGGTTTACAACTTTCACTTGATCTCTTACCATAATGGGATTATTGTTAATAAAAAGAAGAAAATATATTTTTCCTTAAAAATTTAAACCATCAACTTATAACCTCATTATATACAATATATGATCATAAAAACTTGTCGCGCGATTTGTAAATAAACAAGTACCAAATTAATCATGTAAATTGATCTGCTAAGTTTATTATATTTTCAATTTCAATAGGTAAAACCTCGCGACAAGCTTTTATGATCATATAAATTGTATATAATGAGGTTATAAGTTGATGGTTAAAATTTTTAAGGAAAAATATTTTCTTCTTTTTAGAGCGTTCAAATAAAAGCTTTTTTTAAAAAGTTTTTTTGCTTCTTATTTATTTTTTAGTTATCGCTGGCTAGGTTTCTCAGTCTGTTCATCTCATTCAACGCATCATTGTTGCAAGGTCGTTTGCCGGCTAATTTGGAACACCTCTAATGTTTTTACCCTACTTAAGGCCACGTATATTACACCCCGATGCCACTCAGTCCTCGGCACGGTCTTACCTTGACTTGGATGTTTGGGAGAATGCGCCACTTATTCCAGCTTGGAGCTTACTTGTGCCTGACGAAACACAGTTCTGAATTTGATTTTGGAGTTGTCCTTCTCCTAGACAGGTTGCAGACCAATGCTGATGACGCCAATCTTGCCAAATTACACAAGTCAAACTTATTTCAGCTCGGAGCTCACTTTTAAATTTACTCTCAATGAGCCCTTTCATTTGACACCCATATTGCAGAAGTGCATTAAAAATAACTATTCCTCTATCTTGGATGATCCGCCATATTGGATTTAGAATGACGTCAAATTATTTTTCGAGTTACTCTCAACCATCCCTTTCATTTGATACCCATATTGTAGAAGTGCAGCTCCGCCATCTTGGATGGTCCGCCATATTAGATTTAGACTGACGCCAAATTATTTTTCGAGTTACTCTCAACAAGCCCTTTCATTTGATATCCATATTGTAAAAATGCATTAAAAATAACTATTCCGCCATCTTGGATGGTCCGCCATATTGGATTTAGAATGATGTCACACACCATATCGTGCAACTAAACGTGTATGCAAAATTTCAGCTCAATCGGTTGAAGATATCTACTTCAAAATTGAGTTCAAAGATTCCACCCGAATAAACATACATTGCAAGTTAAATAAAAGCTTTTAAAAACAAGTCTATGAATATATTACAGCTTTAGTGAGCTCATCACGGCCTCGTTCATTTGTTCTCATTGTAAGTAGATTAGATTATATAGTGTAATTTTATGTCTTTGAAAAGGTCAAGATAAATATTTCTGTTAGGTAAGATTTACCACTATGTTATAAGATGTTAAATAAACATAAAAATCAGCAATCAATTCATTTAATCCATAAAATAAATAATTATTAGTACAATTAATATAACGATATTACATACATTTATTAAAAATAATTTTAATATAATTAAGACAAATGCTCAGTTGTTTTGTTTAAATGCGAAATCAGTTTGCCGTATATTAAAAGTTAGTTGAGTTATATACGATTAATAAATAGTGTTATTTACATTTAATTTATATGTGTTAACTTACTATTATAATTTAAGAAACAATTAAAGTTGACAGAAAATTTAGCAATTTTATTTGAATTACTCAATTTTTTTTTTTTTGAGCAGGACCAGAAGGTGGTGGGGACCATCTTCCACCCTTACGCGGACAAAGAATTACTCAACATTTGCTGTCAACTTTTAACTCAAAGACCTATCTTACCGTCCTACTCTTCCCTATATTTTAATCCCTGATTTACTCTAATTAAATCAATAGAATAAATTGTACCATACTTGACCAAAAACATAATCGTCAAATCATAACAAATCGAGGGATGAGTTATTTTGGTTTACCAATTATAGCTCGTAAGTACAGTGTGATAGGTCTGTTATTTTGTTTAGTTGAGGTAAGTATCGCCACATCTCCATCAAGTCTTATTCACCGGTATGAGTTAGTCCTTTTTGATGATAGTCTGAAAAGCAGTTGTATTTTAAATCTTTATCGTTATTAATATACCAACTATAAGCATAAAAATCCCGGTCCAGAAAAAAGGCCATCGTTTTCTCTTTTTATGGACTGGGCCTTTTTGTAAAAGCCCAGATCTTTTACTATCTTTTAAATATCATACAATTAAATATAATATAGGTACTATAAATAACCTACCAAGATTGTATAAAAAAAATATTTTTAGAGATTGTTAGATAGGGTTACAATTCTTGGTACCTAAAGAATAATTTGAGGAATTAAAAAGGTTGAAAAAGAGAAAAAGCGAAAATATGATTTACTAAGCAACTATTTAAATATGTTGACAGTGTAATTTCAATAATGGAAGACAAAATCGCGCCATGTTTGCTCTGAGATTTTTTGATATATATCGGATACCTTTTCATGCCAAAAATTCGGTCCAAAATGGTCTCATGGAACAACAAAGTTGTCCCATTTCTCCATCGTTACTATAACAATTAAGCCTAATAAGTCCGGTGCAACACTGTTTCTAAAAATGTGCAATATAAATAGAACCAAGAAATAATTGCTTTTAAATTAAAAAAAAGTGCACAGTAAATTATAGTTTTGTGCAGTAAAACTTGTCACAGTAAAAAAATGGTTACACAATTTCAGTTTTCTCACAGCATTTACAATTCGAGTTGCAAATTAAAATGTGTCACTTGCACGCGGGCGCAGCATAATAAATCAAGCAGGACGATTTATCTTAAATAATAATTATTATGTGCAAATTGGGGTGTATATTAATAATCGCAAAAAATCAAATGTACCAACACTTTTTTTAAGCAGTTAGGTCTTCCATTGAGATATTACGCATAAAATTTAAATTATACTAAGAAAAAAATATATATCATTCAAAAATGGTTTCACGAGTACGCGGGTCTTTCTAAAAACGGTCAGAATCTTGGAATTAGGTAATTATCTCTTGGAATTTTATTAAAATTGCTTTGACCGAACTCTCTTACGCACTATTATATTAATGAAGATGACTCTTTTGTACCATTACCATAGTAAAGGCCTTAAGATCAAAATTAAGAAAATATAAATAAGTAGTCTCAAACGATATTTTGTTGAAAATGTTTTTTTTTGTAACCAGTCTGAATCATTTTTCAACAAAAATATAATGTTTAATTTACAGCTTCGCTAATCTTGTTGGATTCGGCCATCGCTGAATAAAATTACTCCACTTAAAAGCAACTGAATGCAAATAAAGGTACAGAATTTTCATAGAATGTGTTAATGCATGCAACATGCATATTTCAGTAGATTTATCGATTCATTCCAGGTACTTGCGTAACTGGAATGCCTGGCCTCGGATTCATTCGTAACCCTCCATTTTACCCCTATAGGAGTTGAATTTCAAAAAGCCCTTCTCTATTGGATGCCTACGCTAATAAGGAACTTGTGTGCAAAATTTCAAGTTGTAATATTATGTCTAAAAACCTGCATGAACTTATTCAAGCACTAGGTAGTAGAGTGTAAACAAATTATGATAAAATCTACGGGAAGCGAACACGGGCAGCTATTTCATAATACAATATTTTTCCAAATATATTTTCAGACTTGTTTATGACTTAACAATTTTGTTTCCATAAAAAAAGCAGTTGCAAAGTATTATTAGAAAGTGGCGTATTATTTAGGTTGAGTTCTATATTTGTAAGTGCTTCCTTTTATTTTGCTTTCCTTATTTAAAAAAAAATGTATAGAGTTAAACATAATCTCGAACAGATGGAGTACTTGTTTATTATAACATAATATGGATTCCATAAAGGGGATAATCGATTTAATCAGTCAACGGATAAGCTTAGCTATGCAACGTGGAAAATGCAGGCAGCATTCTGGGCTCGCTCCCATTTGGTAACGGTCTTCCTTTTTAGTTGTAATTGTTTATATTTTTATAATGTGTAGGTAATTCTTTTTTTTTTAAGATAATTAATTATGTTATTTATTAAATTATATTTAAAAGAATACGATGATAGTTCAGAGGTGTGACATCGAATACAATAGTTTTGGTCAAGTTTTAGCTAGAAAGCAGCGTGAGGAAACCATAGCTCATTGGCAGTATTTGTAGTAGGTACCCGCTTGGCTGACTTTACACCCTGATGAAAATTTATTTGCTATATTTATATAAATATAATAGAATAAGTCTTGGCTGACTGTCTGACAGTTGATAAACAACGCAAACCATATGGCGCTGGTCCTAAGAACACAAAAGGAGGGTATGTTCTTTTTGTGATGTAGAGATGTACTAAGAAAGGATTTTCCGAAATTCAACCCCTAAAAGGGTAAAATAGGGGATCGCGGGTGAAACCGGGTGGCGGAAAGTAGTTTAAATGTATTATTTTGTATTCCGTCAGTTTAAAATATGAAGGAACGTATATAGCTTGTGTTCATAAACACGTATTTCAGTGTGAGGTTAACAAATATGAAGTCAGGTAAGGATTTTATGAGTTTTTTAGGATGTAATGGAGCGTTCTAAGACCACGTATGGTTATGTATAATATTTTATCAAAAACGTGACAGCTGGGTATAAATAGTAGATAATAATTATCATAATAAAGTATTTATATGAGATGATTTTGATATTAGGTAATAATTTGCAAATATGGACATGGAATAAAATTGTTTATCCCTTTAAAAAGTAAATTAATAAAATCCTTACGTTTTACATAATTTCCTACTTTGATTAAAAAAAAAACTCTCGTAAGTACATACCAATAGCCTTAGAACAACTACACTCCTAAAGTCATTATACTAAGTAAAGGTACACAAGTTACTTCAAATGTCACTCTAAAACCCGCACGATTACCATTTTATTCCTTTAGATGTCTTTATTTCATTCACGTTTATACATTTTAGGCAAAAACGTCACGTATAGAGTAATGTGCCACATGCGACCCATAACATATCCGGGTCATTCCGAGTATATATCAAAATGATTGTGCCATGCATGAAATGGATTCACTTTGGAGAAATTATACCGCTACTTACTCGTCGGTACATTGTCCTTTATGCCCAATTTATACAGAATTTAAGGGTAGGTATTACCCATCTGTATTTTTTTTAAACTTACAGCTATCTAGCACAGTATAAACGATTATGTACAATCAAATGAAATAGGCACAGACAAAAAAAAACAATAAAAATATTTATTTATTATAAAACACCCCATTTTCTTACAAGAAGATATATACTCACAAAATTATTATATGATTTTTCACGCGCGATCCTCTATTTATGCCCCCAAGGGGTTTGATTTGTATTGTTCTGTGACTAGTGGTTTAAGCACTGATGTCTTATTAATCAATATGATATCTTGTTCTTTAAGAATATTATGTTAATAAATAATCATGCAATGAAAATATTTAAATTCAGATTATATACTTTGTATTCAACCTGTATCTGAGAAAAATGGGACCATCCCAATACGGCCTTGGTCGTCGTTTTATATCTGCGTACCTTCGAATCCATCAAATTATTTTTTACGACAAACCTAGTGTCGACCGAAGTATGTTTTTGTATATTTAGTGGAGCGTACGTTTCATACCATTTTATATCTTTCAATATTATATTTTACTAGGCTTTGTGTGCTTACCACCATCGGCCACATCATCACTTACCATAGTGAGATTGTGGTCAAACAAAGACTTATAGATAGTAAAAACTTTTGACACAGAACCTATTCTATGCAATGACCTTATATTGAAAACAATGTGCATTATAAAGTGCAATCATGCTAGAGTGAATCATAGAAGTAAGTAAAAATAATTATGTTGCACATTTCGTGTAGACAACTCTCAAAAAGACATAAAATAA
This sequence comes from Tetheella fluctuosa, assembly GCA_951216915.1. NCBI lineage: Eukaryota > Metazoa > Arthropoda > Insecta > Lepidoptera > Drepanidae > Tetheella > Tetheella fluctuosa. Next base: position 5,634,450 of record OX578238.1, read on the forward strand.
AATAGAACCTCAAATCAAGTAAAATTAGAACGATTTGTGGAATAATAATAACAATAAAATGAATTTAAAATAAGTAAATACTCCATGCTAGTGACATCGTGCAATCAAATAAAAAAATACAAGACATTCCAAAATCTTTTATTCATGCAATCATGCAATTTAATCGGTCACCTGAGGAGAGAAGAGCTTCTTCAGTCCTATAATGGTGGCCAGGAGCAGCGCTATTTTCGAGATCAAAAGGGCCTTCCCGACCATGAGGGTGAGGCCTTTGAAGGTCAAAGCCCCAAGGAGACCAAACTTCATGGCCGCTGCAACCAAGAATGGCCCAATATTTTTGTTTCGGCCTCTTCCACTTTCTATCAGTTTTGGTTCTTTCATTGATACTCCTGAAATTAGATAAAGAGGCTTTTAAATTATTTTGGACCTCTATCAGACAGTGGTTAATGATGATGACAAGTGATACACAATTGCAAATAAAATAGACCCTAACTGGGTTTAGGTGGAACTGCCAATTCACACTATGATCTAGAGATAAATACCACAAAGTGTACCACTAATTTATGGTTACTGATTGTCCCCATTAACGATGATTAAGAAATTATTTATCAAATGCTAGGCTTACGGGGCGTGCTGCTGGGCTAGAGTTATATAGAAAATAAATAAATAAACATGATATTTTTTTTATAAAAGTATAATAAGTTAAAAATATATTTTAAGCACGGCGGGATTTTTTTAATACAGAACGTGTAATACAGAAGAAGTTTATAAAAATATAGCTGTTGTCAGCGTTGAAATGCCTACAAATAGAAAAACAAGCATAAAAGATACTATAATGGATGACGATGTGCCAAACTGAAATTTACGACGTTGTTTTAGTGAAACATCTTCTTTCAGCCAGTGGACCGGCTCTGACAAATGTGATGGTTTGAAAAGAACTTAAAACAAATATGCCACAATCTATAGAAACGTAGAAATAATTATTTTATCCAGTTAATCAATATAATTTTTACCACGTTTTTATTAGGTCACTTTCTTGTTATTACCTACGTAAATACAACCGAAAGAAATTAAGCACATAAATAGTCTAACCTCGATTGTTATTTAAACGAAACTCATTTATTTCCTTTGAACCGCGAAGCAAAAGCTAGTAAAACATTAATCTATTCGACGTAATTATTACAAACACTCTAAATTAAGAACCCTTTGAGCACTTCTACTCAAGTACAAGATAGCTCTATCCCTCATTTCGTCTGTTGATGAGTTCACAACCTTGTGAAGGGACCGGCAGCTGGCTATCTTAATTGTAACATTAAAGCTGTATATGATAGAAATGAGACAGATTATCTGACCAATTGGTTGTATAACTGGAAATTTGGGGATGGTTATAAAACGATAAGCTTGTTTGTGTAGCAAAGGTAAAATGTAAAATGTTAGGCCACTCGGCAGCATTCTGAAAGCTTTTTCAGACAGTATTATATTCTGTTTTTCAATGGATTCGCTGTATATCTGTTAGTCCAGTCTTGAAAGATTTAAAAGAAAATTTGAAAGATGTTATTTATCCGCTTTTTAATTCATGACTGAACATAATAAAACCTTTCATTTTTTTACTTACAATTATTTAGTTTTGGTTTCGTGTATTTTCTTTTTATATTAGTTTTCTTTGATCTATGTTATTTTGGTTTGTAGGTAGTGGTAGCTATAATTAATTTTATATTTATTATACACACTTTATAATTATTGTAAGATTACAATACAATTAACCTTAAGTTTCTTATACAATAAATTTATTACTGAACTTTAAGGAAGAATGAAAATAAAAATTATTATTCTAGGACACTGTGTTGCTACATAATAAAGTGTATTAGGAGCATATTATATTCCCTAATGGTATGATAGATTTGCGTATAATAAGCTGAACTTTCAATGACACATAAAATTATTTGAGGAAAATAACGAAATCTCAGTGTGAGAATGAGTTTTCAGTGACCACTTTATTACTTTCCTTTTTCTGATTTTCTACTTTAACAGATTTCATTCAGATGCCAATCTAATTTGTCCGTGTAGGTGTTTGCACCTACTGAACTGAGCTTGTTTTGTTAACTGTCCTCCGGAGTAGAACGGTAGAATGTATGCAATGGAATTCATAATTCTCTACGCTTCATTTCTGGCCAATTATATTAATTAAATTTTCTTAACTCCGTATCAATCTGCTCCGGTGGAAAAATGTCATATTCATTCTTATTTACTTTTAACATATAAGTTACCACGGGAAAATGGTTTTTGAAGCTTATCAAGGACATAATATAATCTATCGATTGACAATGGACCTAATTTTGCGATGAAACGTTGCTAATGGTAATGACCTGCATTGACTGCTTTTGAGCACTTTTTCTCCAGTATACCGGGGGAGACTACTCAATGTCTTAAATCTTGTCCTAAAGTAGCGGAATCATTACTAAAGCTTCATATCAATAAATCATATCCTAGTTTTAAATTTAGTTATATTAATGCTAACGATGTTTTAAAAACTTTTAATTCCCTTAATATGAAAAGTACTGAAGATTTATGGGGTTTATCGGTTACGGTTTTAAAATCAATAATTGCAGTAATAGCACCTATTTTATCCGATATTTTCAATGAATGCATTCATCAGGGCTCTTTTCCCGATTTAATGAAGTTTAGTAAAATAGTACCTATTTTTAAATCCGGTTGTAAGTATAATCCATCCGATTATAGACCAGTGTCCGTTCTTCCAGCACTTAGTAAAATATTTGAAAAACTGTTACTCAATCAAATGTTAAAACACTTTAATGAACATGAGATACTGCATGGTCATCAGTTTGGTTTCACGAAAGGAAAATCTACTTCCGATGCAGCTGCAAAATTATTGAAATCCATTTATGAGGCTTGGGAGGGTTCACAGGATGCAATTGGTATATTCTGTGATCTATCCAAGGCCTTCGACTGTGTCGACCACCGTACACTGCTACTAAAGCTAGACTATTACGGAATTCGTGGAACTGCTTATGATCTTGTTCTATGTTATTTATCTAATCGTCAACAAAAGGTAGGGATTAGTAGTACAACATCTGAGGGCTCTTTAATCGAAATGGGGGTACCCCAGGGCTCAATACTAGGACCATTTTTGTTTTTAGTTTATTTAAATGATTTACCATCTATTGTAAATGGCCTCTCAGATATAGTCTTGTTTGCTGACGATACTTCGTTGATTTTTAAAGTTGATAGAAAAGACAAAGATCTTATAAGAGTAAATGATACCTTGTCAATAGTCTCCAAATGGTTTACTGCAAACAATTTGTTACTCAACTCTAAGAAGACTAAATGTTTAAGATTCTCTCTACCCAATGTAGCACAAGTAGATAGTCAAGTAATAATAGATAGCAGTAATTTGGACATGGTTAATAAAACTGTATTCTTAGGTTTAACATTAGATAATAAATTACAATGGGGTCCTCATATAGATTCTTTGGCAGGTAAATTAAGTTCTGCTGCATTTGCTGTAAGAAAAATTAAACAATTGACGAATGTCGAGACGGCTAAACTAGTATATTTTGCTTACTTTCACAGTCTGTTATCATACGGTATTTTATTATGGGGAGCAGCAGCCGATATTGAAACTATTTTTATACTACAAAAAAGGGCAATTCGTGCAATTTATAGTATGGGTCCTCGGGACTCATTAAAGCATTTATTTAAAGAAATAAATATAATGACTTTGCCTTCACTCTACATTTATGAAAATATAATGTTCATACGTAGAAATATAGGAATGTTTAAAACAAAAGTAGATGTCCATAATATAAATACAAGGCAAAGAGAGAAATTAGTTGTTCCATATTTTAGGTTAGCCAAAGTTAGCAAGTCATTCCTTGGTAATTGCGTTCGTTTTTATAATAAAATACCTAACTCGGTAACCAAGATGACCGATTTTAAATTCAAATTTTACGTTAAGAAAGTTTTGAAGGAAAAGGCTTATTACAAGGTAGCTCAATATATTGAAGATAGGGATGTTTGGAAATAGTTTCACTCTGCACAGGTGCACTTCGCATATTGTTTTTTTTATTTTATTTTTTTAGTTTTAGCCATTATGTAGCGTATAAGCTATTATTTAATAAGAACTTGTTTGCGTTACATTTTATTATTTACTTGGTATTGGTATTTTTCTTTTTGATTTAATTGTATATTGTATTGTACATTTTGCTGTTATTGAAAAAATATAGCCAATAGTCAGATTATAAAAAAAATATATATAAATATATAAAAAATGTAACCTTGCTGAGTTTCTTGCCGGTTCTTCTCAGTTGAAGGCTGATTTCCGAATCGGTGGTAGCTTCAGTAAATTCGACCTTCATAAGTGCCCTCCTAGGGCCTAAACTGAATAAATGGCTTTGACTTTGACTTTGACTTTGACTTTGACTTTGACTTTGACCCAAATAAAAATATGAAAATAAGATTTGTCATACCAATAAAGTTAATGTGGATTTATATTAAATGTGTCGTTATATTAAATGTAAACCAAGCAGCGGTTTAGCTAAACGTAAAAAAAAATTAAGGGTGTAGAATAAATATATTGTTTGTTAGCATTTATTGTGATTTTATAGTTTCAGCTCAAGTACAAGTGTTGATTCGAATTTTATTTCACTGAATCACTTTTATTCTATTATAGAAACAAAAGTGATTCTATAATTATAGGATCATAGCTTCAATTTTCAGGTCTAAGACACAAATTTACTATCATCATCATGATTCAGGTTATACAGGGTTAGTTTGGGTTGAAAGTACTCTGTATGACCACTTTGAAAACTGCAAACTGCCGTTCCATACAAACTTTACCAGAATAGCTTAGCGTAGCATTCAGAGTTAGTTTAGTTAGTAAAAATTGTTTATACTAATGAATTCATTATGAATCCTGAAAATTTTGCTAGTTAGAACTACTCTCTAACAACATGGAAGCATTAGAAAAAGGCTTTTATATAAGCATAGGTGCCTCATCTAAAAAAGTCTTAATTAAAATTCCGTGAGTGTCTTCGGTTTTGAGACCAACAAAATTAACTCACCAACACCAAAGCTCCCGTCTTTCTCCTGCTTGCCAGATATGACGACATCAGCGTTGTCCAGGATCCTGTACCGCAAAGACCTAGTAGTGCCGAAGCTCCAAAGTTTGTCCATGATAAGCTGTTGGGTCTGGTCTTCGAGTGAAACGCCAGCTCTGGCTAGTGATTCTGGGTGTACTGGAGTTTCTGCTGCTGCGCCGTTACTAGAATTTGATTATAATCTAGTTTGAATTTTATGAGATTGGTCGAAAAATTAGCTTCAGTTTACAATATAGTTTAAAAACTTTTGACATCTATACCTATACTATTAGAGTTCAATATAATTAATAAATAAACTAGCTTTGTACCTCGCAGTAACTTATTTTACACCCTTGGGAGTTGACTCCAAATTTCATGTTTCTATAACTAGTTGATATGTCACTCAGTCAGATTCTGTCTTTATGTGAATAGATAAATACATAGTATGAACGTTCCTCTAAATATTATGTATATATCGACGCAAGAAAACATATTTGCTGTAACCCACAAAATACCAACTTTTCACCAGAGCCAAAAAACTTTTCTGAAAACGGATTTTTAATCATAACTTCAAAACTATAAGTCGTAGAAACATGAAATTAAAAACATATTTTTTATTTTTGGTTTTCTATTTAGTAGCATAACGATCATACTTTTAAGTAACGTAAGCTACAATGGTAAACAAACAGCCAACTCACTTTTGATGTAAGTCAAGAAAACATCAAAAACACTGGTTTTTGGTAGGCTTACAGCAAAGTTAACACGGGTTTTGTTCAAAACACTGACGTCGTAAGTGATTTTTTTTTCGTCCTAAAAATATAAGACCCAGACCAGTCGAAGCAGAATTTTTTTATGATTAAAATGGTGTAAAAAACGTATTTTCACTTTTTTCAGGGTTACAGCAAATATGTTTTCTGTCGTCGATATATTATATTATGACTGTATATACTTTTGTTAAACATACCACCCAGACTTGCTCAGAATAAACAGGCATATTCATGAAGACAATTAATGTTCATCCAGAATCGTACTCAAGATTCGTGGCGTAGTAGTCATGGACCATCAATTGGATGTTGACTCGACTTATACTGATTGAAAATGCAATCGGAAATGTACATAACATTTTATGAATTTGAATAAAACCTATATCAGATAGTATTTGGTAAAGTTTTAATTTACCTGGACCAAAAGATGGAAAACTACACCTAATAAATTCCCTCCTCATTACACAACCAATACCACAGCCTATACACACCGATATCAAATTCATATAACTTGCGAGTATATTGTTCATCAATTGATCATTAGCGTATACATACAGTAAAACAGTGTTGCAATAATTTACAATATAGAAACATGTGCGCCAGCACTGATTTTATGATTCAAAGGCCGACCACTGGATTTGATTTTATTAATTAACTTTGCCAGCATGTCAAATGGGAATATAGACAAATACATTAAAAATTCTGTTTCATGCGAAATTGGTTATTTAATATTTAAGCAAATTGAAAAATATTTGAAAAGTTTTGTGTTATAGTAGAAATTTGCTTTTAAAATTCAATTTAGTTATAATTTTGTTCTATTTTAAAAGGTTTGAATGAAGTGCCTTTCAGCAACGCTATATATTCCTCGAACCTGGTATTGTTAACGTCTATAGATGACAGTAGTTTCTTACCACCTGATGGACCACCTGCCTGCCTGTCATGCTGTTTCTCAATCACCATACTTTTATTTAAATCTGATGTTTTTATCGCCAATTTGAAGCGATGTTTGGACATATAATTTGTTCTATTTCACAAAACTTTATTTCATAAGATTATCACTTCTTTATTTTACAATACAGCTGAAGTACTTACTGAATTATTCAGGTATTTAACAGAGATGTAGTAATAAAATTTCAAAGTGATCTTCATTTCTTTGAGGATAAATACTTTGCTCTAGATATAAAATATTAGTGGCATGATTTATATACATGAATACTAAAATATTATTTTTAAAGCTGCGCGTCCACCCGTAAGGATTTCTTACGTTCCACAACGGAAGTCGTCAACAAGATCTACCGATGACGTTATTCACGGTGCTAGGGCCTAAATTCGTAATTTTTTGGTATTCAAATATTATCATTCGAATATAAAAAGATAAGCATACTTAGACTATTTTGGAAAATCACGCGCGAGCTTTGAAAGTTGCATTTTATGTGCTAGCCATAATGAACGCTGAACAGAATATCCTAAATACGAAATCCATAACTAGTGGACGCACCCTAATACGGCAATTCGTAAATGCCGGCGTTCCTTACGGTTCGTACACTCCGATGACGATCAGGTGGACAGTATTTATGAAATTACCCTCTCCTACATCCACTTCAAGTCACCCGCAATGCAAAAGTCTGGTGGTACGCTATGTGCTAGAAGTTAGAAAGAGAAATACTTATTTCGCTGTTCCATGCTCGAGCCATGATTACGTAGTAGGTAAGTAAATTCTATTCACTCGAGGGTATGACGCAGCATACCTTTCATCAATAATCATGACGTCATCGCTGAGCTGAACGGAGGCTGTCCTCAGCATCCGATCCACGTAGCCCACCAGCTCGATGGCGATACAGGAAGAAGTCTCCCGCGCCATGCATTTGTTCGTCAAGCCCCGCTTTACATAATCTTCTGTTGGCACGATCTGGAATATAAGAAAAATCCCTTTCAATATCGTAGTAGTATGTAAAAAATATTCGGTATGATATAAATATCTATCACTACATATTATTGTTTGTCATTTTGTTGTTTGTTTACGTAACTTACTCAGTATTTTTTTTTCTTTTAAATTAACTTAAGCTTGTATTTAACTATATGGCCAAAGACACAGAGACACACATAGACTAGAACATTAACATATTTTCATGATTAGAGATTGAAAAATAAAATAAAATCTGTTAAATATCCTAGCAAAATTATGAAAAAAGTTTATTATAATAATATAACGTAATCCTTTTACAAAGTGATGTTCAAAGTTAGTTACAGCTGCTCAAGTGAAACTTAAAAACACGTCAAGTTTCAGGAAACTCATCCGAGGAAAATTTTACGAACCATCTAAGTATCTATTTAACTTGTATAAAATCATTTGCATAGAATAATAAAATGCTTTCGGTTATGGAAAATATTTTATTATTAAAAAATTTCATCAACATATTAGGCGTATAAATAATAGAGTTACAAAATTAGATATAGATGTATCTTTTTGACAAAGAAAATAGTAGAGGTTTGTTCGCGTAAGAGTGTAAATGAGGGCTTACACCTTCCAGTCTATTACAATAAATAGAGGCATTATGTACGTGTTGATGTAATTTGAATAAAAATTGTGTAAAAATTGAATTTTAACTATCTCATTTTTTTTAATCCAAGTAGGAGTTATACTTTCAAAGTCTAAGATAAAATATAAGAAAGAACTTTACATTTCAAACGAACTGCGGAGATATAAATGTTTAACGTCTACTTTGTTTTAAAATAAAAAATGTAAAGTTAAAGCGGAACAGTTCTTTGAATTATATAAAATGTTTGTAAATCAAACAAGTCTGCTGCAGGGCCGGCAAAAAGATGAGACCTTTATAAATGAATAGACAAAAAGATACGTGATATCACTTAACTTTCTATAATTTTGATGAAAAAATACTGCATGGATGTAAAATTTATTTGTAAAATAATAGTGTGCCCTTACGCGGACAACTTTGGTGACCGCCAAGGGCTCTCAACCGATTAGGTTATGCTAAGCAACAATTGCCTGAGGGTACCCCATGTGGGGCTGCTCCTCGGCTCAGAGCGTTGCTTGGAACTTAGAGGGATTTTTACGAGTTATGACTGTTTGGGGATCGTTTTGAGGCGGCTCGAACTCTATGGAGGAGCGTCGCAACACGGTTCTCACGCGTGAACTAAAAATCACATAAATATAACCGTCAAGCTTTATTTTGATATCCAACAACCGAGCTTTTAGAAAATAATATTGGCAGAAAGAATAGTATAAAAATATCACAAAAATGATTTTGTTTTTTTTATTCTGTATTTTGTATTTACAAAAGAAAATAGGATTAGTACGCAAATATACAAATATAAAACACAAAGAAAAGAAAAAATCTTTCTAAAGATAAATGTTCATTTTGGTTATAATACCAGGAAAATATATTTCTTATCAATAAAAAACCAATAGATTCTGGATGTCATTTATTTTCTCTCATCTATTTATTATTTATTTTGAATAGATTGAGGACTTCATTTAAACTATTATATCTGTAGAATAAAGGTGTAAAGCAGAAGAATAAAGTATGAGCTACCTAGTTTTTGAGCCTTGAATTATACAGCCTTTGATTATTTGTAGATATCTAGATCGAAACTGTGAGAGCGTCGAAAAAAATAGAGCGTAACTAGGTTTCTCTCCTCATTTTAATTGGGAATGTTCAACAACTAGTATTATTATGCGCGCACACTAGGATAAGAAAATGTCGCAGAGCGAGCGTAAGACATATGTCATGCACACCAGCATAACAAAGCCTATAAAATGGCCTGATTGTTTTAGTTCTTTAGTAGAATGACTGTCTATCTAGACATAATAAATAAATCGAAGGTAATACAGTCGAATATGCATCAAGCACAAACGTTTACCTTCCATAATAATATTTCCACGTTTCTATTAATGAGTTTGGCAATATCTGTAGTAGGTGCCTAATCACATTGTTACAGTTTTTAGTTTATTATTACTAAATAAATATTCTGAAACATTTTTCACATATTTTTTTTAATCCTAAGATAAACAGAGCTAGCACTTTGGAAACAAGATAGCTGTATACTACATAAGTATGTTGCTTGTAAAAAAAAACTCGTGTTGAATATCCGATTATATTCATTTTCAGCAGATTTTCCATTTAGACTTTTACTCGATAAAGGCGTGTATTTACTCGAAACGGGTGTGGCATAGATTCATAATTCCTTGTAGAACTCTATGGCAAATGGTGGGATAAAGGATCTGGGTCAGTGGAGTGCGGTTTATTGTCTTATCTAATATCTATATGTACCAGTTGGATATCCCAAGAAACAAAATAAAATAAAATATTTTTGTGGTGTCAATGCATTTTACTCCATCTATATTTTTTATTACAAAAATGTAACAAGAAAAATCTTAATATATTTTTATTTATGCTGTTAAAAATCAACATTGATGTTATTGATCGAAAGACACACATTATTTACTTTTTGAAAAAAATATTTAAAATGTCATTATGCTATAAAGAATATTTTGTATATTATATATTGTAAATGCTTGTGAAGGCCTATTTGAATAAAAAAATACCATTTTTTAAGAGAGATTGCTTGTTTTTGACTACAATAGCATGATGGTAAGTGACGGTGCCGCCAAAAATGATAAGCATACAATAGTCTAATCGAGAACAGGTAGGCTATTCTAAACTTAAACTCGACGGTGAAATCACGCAGTGACTATTCTCTGTCTCACTCGTGCAATTCGGTAATCAGATGTTTAGAATAGCCCAGCTGGCTTTCAAGTCCATGTGATGGAAGACACTGATAGTTGGTTAGCGATAAAATGACTATTCGGATGGAAAAAAGTAAAACTATACACTATCTTTTCCTTCACTGAAAGCTTCAGCGTCAGAAGGCTGCCCAGCAGGCAGGCGGTCTACCTGATGGTAAGTGGCTACCGTCGCCATATATAAAACTAATTGTCCTCTACGTTTCCAAAAACCAGCCAAGTGGGAGTTGGACTCGCGCACCGAGGATTCCGTACAAACTTATAGTTCGTACATCACGGGAATCGAATGGATCGAGGGACAAACTTAACTTTGTCGTTGGAAAACTGTTGTCCCTTTACATCGATATAGGACGCGGTCAGTTTACCAATTGCATATAACTTTATAATCGCAAAACAAAAATTAACAACAAATTTACGGCTTTCGGATTTATTCCATTATTTGTGCTATAAGACAATACTTTTTGCCAAATTTCATGATTCTAGGTCAACGGGAAGTACCCTATAGGTTTTGTTTCCCTTGAGGGTAGTTGCGAGTCTCAAAATATGCGGCATAAACAGCCATATCTTTTGATTGCGTCAACTTAGAATTTAGATTTTTACACATTTCTGTAATCTCTAAAGAGCTGAGTATTTGATATTAATTTCAACTTAATACCTCCACGCGTTCCTGAGAAAAAGGTCTTGACAGACAGACAGACAGACAGACAGACGGACAACGAAGTGATCCTATAATGGTTCATTTTCCCTTTTGAGGTCTGGAACCCTAAAAAGTAGTCTATGTCCCTCTCCATACCATAGGCAATCTGCGTACCAAATGACATTGCGATCTGTTCAGCGGTTTAGGTGTGAAAACAGAGTTATATTCGCGTGTATGATATTAGTACCTACGGATCGAAGTATTGAACATAACTACCACTGAGATATCATCGCCTTAACATAAAGTCAACCCCCCTGGGAACACCTTGTTAAGTGTGCCAGTTTCCACTTTCCATGTATAATTGATACGTGCGTATTGAGTGACGAGCCAAGACAGTGCTACTTTCTAGTACTCATATGAGAGAATCAGATACTTTCGATAATTAACTAGGTATAATTGCTATGTAGTTTAAATTAGTTCCGTAATTTGTAATTGAGACATTGTTGTTTTAAATATATTTATCATACAATTAAGATTTTCATATAGGGAATCAAATAGAAAAATATTTACAATTTGTGAAGATCGGGCTCAGTGGCGTATTTTGGGAGAGATCTGTGTCCAACAGGGGACTGATGTAGGTTGATGATGAAGATGATTAAATTTGTGATATCGTTTTTATTTTTTCTAAATCACCTAAAGCTATTGTCGTTTAAAATACTAACATCCTTACTAATAAATGGCTATATAACTAAAACGCTAATTAAGTTGTCACATATTTATCGATCACTTTCCTGTCATTGCCAAAACAATATGACATTATTTACGTGAACATTTAAACAGTTTTTAGTTAAATAACGCTTTATTAGTAGGACCATTACTAAAACGCAGGGAAACGCAGTTATGAAATTTGAACTCCTATTAGGAGCCATAGGAGTTAAAAAATTAATTCATACAAAGTTCAGCAATTTTCTTCATCTGTAGGTACCTAAGATGTTTGATATTAGATTTTAGAAACTTACAGGTGAAATAATCATTAATATGAACATCTTTTTTATAGGACCCACACTGAAAAAATACATAAAATATGTATTTTTGAAAAAAAATATCTAAGCTTCTGTTGCGGAACCGTCGCGGTATAAGGGTTCTTTAATTAATACCCCCACAGGTAATTGTAGTATAAGACGCCTGCCTGTTAGTTGGATTGATAATCTGTGAAATAATGCAGAGACCCAAGAGTGTAGGAGTAAAAGCTGTAGCATATATTTAGTGGTGGTAACTTCAGTAGCTTCGACGTTCATAAGTGCCTTCTTAGGGCCTAAACTGAACTTTGACTTTGATTTTGAGAAGACTTCTGTAGGCTCTGATTTGGAAAACATAAATCTTAAATATTCAATATTCTTTTTTATATTTTTATCTCATAGATTGAAATTGTTGCTTGTAACGTAGGTACAAGCAACGATTTAAATACTCAGAAACATAAGTAGCTAAACAGATGTAAATTTAAAAAACCCCTTTACTATATGATGAGAAGTAAATAGTATGTTTGTTTGTACATTATTGAGTTATAGTTGCTTGTTGCAGACAGTAAGTACATAAAACGATATTAATTAATTAAGATGAGATTTTTAAATTTTATGATCACAATGAATGTTACATAATGTGCGAGATAATAAAACAGAACTGTTCCTCATAAGAAAAAAAACAAAATTAAACTTTGTATTCTCGTAAAATCCCGACTAATGGAATTACTCGGCCCACTAAAAGCTTTTCTAAGCACAAATAAACCTTAAGCGAAATAAACCAAGTCACTGACGGAAATGACTTAGAAATGAGATTCCTAACTCTTCATGAGAATTTCAAGACTTTTATTAATAATAAGAAAATTTATTAAGTTAATTTACTTATTACGTTTAATCTTTCCATTAATTTATTATTGCGGTAATGAATTTGTGAGGAAATGAGACTTGTTGACCCAACTTATTCTTAACTAGCATCCGTCTCGCGGTTTTACCCGCGTTCCCGAGGTATCTTATGTTTTCCCGGGATAAAAAGTAACTTATAGTCTTCCTCGATAAATGGGCTATCCAACACTGAATATAATTTTTCAAATCGAAGCAGTAGTTCCTGAGATTAGCGCATTCAAACAAACAAACTCCTCAGCTTTATAATATTAGTATAGATTCAGGTTGACAAATTGAAAGTGGGACATACTCATCAATACGACCAATTTAAATATTGGCCCAACTCTGAAATAGCAAAAAAAAATACACGTTTTGATCGAGCAAGATTGATATTTGGTGATAAAAGATTTTAAAAATTCATAGTTTATCCTATAAAACGTTGTTATATTGATGAGTATAGAGTTGGTATTTGGTCATAAATTTATACACTGCTATTTTTTTAAGACATTATTTTTCAGTTTACTAGATTGTATTATGTCCTGAACCAAAAGTATGCAAAATATTAGCCCGATCAAAAAGAAGTTAAAAAGGAAACGCTGCCGTAGCCACCGGCAACGGCAGCAGTATCAACGCAATTTTATAGGTTATATTTTATATTTTTTCTTTAAATATTTATAAAAAAAAAACTTGAAAATAAAGCGCATCAACCTTATACCTTGATAACTTGTACATTTCTCTTAGGAATTCAATCAGGTAAATCAGGTTCAATTCTTGTGTAAAAAAATATTTTCAGTTCAATAAAGCAAATCAGAATACATATGATTATCTTTTCACCGTTAGAGTAATTAAAGCTAAAGTGTATGTCTATTCCGTTAATAAACAGTATAGATCGAGACATACAGTGAGAAAGGATGGTGAAGTTGTAGACGAATCGAATTTCAATACAACTTACATATTTTTTATAAAGTTCGATACAAGCTTATTTTACTTTAAAAAGGAAATTGTAAATAATTTTAAATATTGAAAAGAATGATGATTATTTACAGATTATAGATTCAATTTATATTTATTGCCTACACATAACGCCAATATATATCTTCGCACAGAATTTACCGTAAGTTTTATTGTGAATCAAAGAAAACTGCGGCATGCGAGAAAAGAAAATCAGCTATCTATCCAGAGATGAGCTATGAATTCCATCTGGGAAATTAATAAGCGCGTTTGGTACGATATAAAATTGTAATACGATAATTTTTCAAGATTGTGTGTGCGGATTTAAGTTCAAATTTTACTATTAATGGATTCTTAGCTTTACAAACGCTAATAAAAACCATGTTACTTTATTTAAAGTAAATATAGAGCTATAAGAAAATCTTTACAAGTTTATTTCGAGTATGTTATTTTCGAGTATTACAGCGAAACTAGAGATAAAACTGTCATTTTTACAGTCAAAAGCAAAAACCTTCTAGGCTTTATAAAGGTCGGCAACACATTAGCAAACTTTCCTGGTATTGCTAACGACGGCGACGGTAGCCACTTACCATGAGGATGGACTGCCTGTCTGCTTGTCGGTTTTCCGACATAACAAAAAAACTATTTCGTCTTGAAAGGTTTTCTTTGTATTAGTTTGCTTACTGTCATGATGTTTCAAAAATGAGAAAATTTTACATAAATAAGCTGTAAATTATAAGTGCAAACAAGGTTGTAGGTTAACAAAAATGTTCGTGTAAAAACAACAAGTAATTAAAAATAATCCTTCTGTCCGTGTTGTTTATCAGGAAAGTAAAGACTATTATTTTATAAAAAATACCATTAACAATATTATGAATTTGAGTTTGTTGATCTTTCTATTAGTAGGTACCTCTCTATTTTAGTTTTCTCTTAAAAGTTTATTTAGGTATTTTTGTTTCAAACACCATGATTTTTTAACGACTAAAATTCCTTTATTAAAATATAATTCATCTTTTCTTTAATTAACTTATAATACTCTCATTTTCTTTTACAATCGAATCATTACATGTATAGATAGTTCTACAATAATCACCCCAAGTATACATACATAAGTATCTCACGTTAATAATTATTATTAGGCCACGACCTTAATTTTATTATAAAGAGCGGTCACGGAGCAGGAAGAATTTAGTGAAATGGCCCGAAATTACTTGTCTCAATTGCATGCGCACAAATATATAGCTATCACGCTCGCACAGATGCAGTGACCACTTTTCAATTTTTCATAATAATAATACTGCAGCCTGGCTATATACAAAGGTCATTGCACTAAATTCTTCTTGCTCCGCGACCGAACTTTAGTAGTATTCTACAGGTTAAGATTTAGCTCAGACAAATATGAGCAGTTGAGCACACTATGAAGCCAACTGTGAAATCACGAAATAAAACAAAATTCTTTGCACCATTGTAATTAAAAAGTTACTAAGGCGAATATGGCGTCTCTAAAACATCCACGCATTGTTGTTACTTGTATTATTATAAAAAAAAATACGTTCAAAATAATTCTGAAAATTCAGAAAAATAGTAGCAAAAACTTACGTCATTGTCGATATCACTAGACCTCACGATTCCGAACAGCAAAATCGATAATAAAAACGCGCTCTTCATTTTTATAATCGTTCTTTCACTTCACTAGCACCTTGATGCTTCACTATTTTAAATTTGCAATAATTTATCGCAGATCGTCAACTGCGTATACGTATTGTCAGGCAAATGCAGAAGTGTATGTAGAGATAGAGTTATATATGTAGACGCTTGAATGCACATGCAAGTGGGGTCTGCGTGGATACGTGAGGTTGTCTACATTGTATTGTATTCCAGGATAATAGTTTATGAGACTTTAGAAAGATTATTAATTGTAATAATCGGTAGAGTATGGATACTATCTTGAAATAAGTATGGGAGCTATTTTCATAGTTGTTTAATTTTGCCAAATCTTAGTACACCCTATTAATGAAATGAAATGAAATAAATGAAATAATTTATTCATTCAAATAGGCCTTCACAGGCACTTAAGAATAGTCAGACTCTAACGCACGGTTCGGAAGGTTGCTTTTACTGAGAAGAGCCGGCAAGAAACTCAGCAATTACTCTTTTCAAAACAAACTTAAGACTATTACATAAAATTTATCCTGCAAGAGCGAGCGCTACACCCAAGCATTGTCGTCATTTAAATATTCATTAACGTTATAGTATGCCTTTTGTACTAAAATAGACTTAACACGTTCCTTAAATTTATGTAATGGCAAATTTAAAAGTGCAGGAGGGATCTTATTATAGAAGCGTGTACACAGTCCCAAAAATGAACCTTGCACTTTTTGGAGTCTATAAGCAGAGGTTACAAGTTTATGCTTATTTCTAGTATTAATAGTGTGCATGTCACTTGTTTTTACAAAAAGACTTATATTGTCAAGCCTAAACAAAGTAAAAAAAAAAACACAATTGTTTGACCACTATTTCACCGTGGTAAGACATATTTTCAACTTGAGGGTGGTAGCTAGCCAGTGCTACCACCGTGCTATTGTTTCCTCATGCCCATTATCTTCACCGAAAGCTCAAGTTCATTTATGGATTCGAATGCACTACCTTCAACTCAGCCTTCGACGTCACTACCCAGTGGTAGTGAAATGTAGTTACGTGACGTTAGTGGTAGTGACGGGGATGAGTACCTATCATCGTCTTGACATTTTTTAGGCAAATCTTTTTATTGTATAAATAAACCTTTACTAAAGGCACCAATAATTATGAAGAATCAAAAGTAGTATTATGAAATACTTAAAAAATATGATCATGCACAAAATTAACGATGTTTATAATCCGTTACCTAAACTGCTATCAATTAAAACGATGAACCAAATTAAAAAATAAAACGTTTGCCTCTTCGTATATTAGAATGATTGCGTGACGTTTTTTTTTTATTAGCAATTACAGGTTGATTACCCCTGACTACAGTTCACGTAATACTATCAAATCAGATAATTATTATGACAACACCAAATGATTATAAGATTTATGTGCGATTTGTACTTAAGATCGATATTTCGCGATCACGCTACGCTAAATACCTATTTATGTAGAAAAATGTCCAAAATGATATTCAAATAAAATTATATTAATACCGCTATTTGAACTTAAACTAAACAGACCTTGTATTTGAAGGAAACCAAACGACTGGTTTACTACTTTTTAAATATATATTTTTATAAATATTTACTCAGACACAACAGCAATAACTATAAACAAACATGTTTTTATGGCGATGATATAGTGGTAGTGACGTCGAATGCCGCGGCGAAGGTCGTGGGTTCGAATCCTACAATGAGCTTGAGCTTTCGGTGAAGGAAAACATCGTGAGGAAACCATAGCACGGTAGTAGGGTACTTTGTAGTACCCGTCTGGCTGGCTACCACCCTCAAGTTGAAAATCTGTCGCCAAACAACTATTGGTGTGTTCCGCCAGCTGCACTTGAGAGCCAGTTCCTTCTAGGCTTTGTGTACTTACCACCTCCGGCCACATCATCACTTACCATGGTGAGATTGTGGTCAAACACAAGCTTAAACAAAAAAAAAAAAAAAGTGTGATAAATGTTCTGGATATTTATTTATACACACAAATATTTGTCTTGAGTGTGAACCCACATTCCATGCCGAGACAATCAGAGCACCTAACCCCACACCAATATCTATACTAATATTATAAAGCTGAAGAGTTTGTTTGTTTGAACGAGCAAATCTCAGGAACTGCTGGTTCGATTTGAAAAACTATTTCAATGTTGGATAGCCCATTTATCGAGAAAGGGTATAGGCTACTTTGTATCCCGGAAAAACATAAGATCACTCGGAAACGCTAGTGATACCGCGGGACATAATAATTTGTATTAAAAATTTAAGAAATATAGAAACTAAAGAAAATTACTAAGTATCATAATGTCTCAGAATATTTTGTGATCAACATTTTTTCTCTATTAGGTACTGGGGTGAAATAATTATAAACTATATTTTTCTATTTTACAAGAAAACGTCGTCAACCATTGCAAAAAAGAAGGGTAAAGCTTCATAAATATTAAATTCTAATCAACAATTTGTTCTCATCATATAAATAAATTCCTCTATGGTTCCCATCATGGAAAATGTGACGTTCCCTTCGAAAAGTTATTATATAAATCTTGTTTCTTTTTTGGATTACTTTTCTTGTCCACACTCCATTTTACAGAATCTGATTAATGTGTGTACTTTTTCTTTCTTAAACAAAATTCTAGTAGATCGTGAGCTCGTAGATTTTGGTAGAAACTTCATAATTATTTAAACTTATTATTTAATCGACAATAGGTATACTTTTTTTGGAGTTGAGTGATAACAAAAACAGACGCATAAAGATTAGAACTAGTAGAATTACCCGTGAAGTTTACTAACTTGGTACCTATTTAAATGTAGCTAATTAGAAAAGAATCAAAGAAAATTTGGTACCATAGCTATGTTAACCGAGACATATTTCTCAAATTCGTGCTGGCTTAAAATTGTCTTACATTTTAACAACATCAAAATAATCATCTCAGTAAATATATTTGGAAATTGTATGTTTGTATGGTATCTTGCTTCATGGGTGTTTTTTAAAAGAGAACCACTGAACTGTTTAATCTCGTGAGGAAAAGAAAACATCAATTAAAAGAGAAAAATAACGCCATTTTATTATTCACTAGCTTTTCCGCGCAGTTTCACCCACGTTCTCGGGATAAAATAAAGCTCATGTTACTCAGGGATAATGTAGCATTCTAATGGTGAAAGAATTTTTGAAATCGGTCCAGTAGTTTTTGAGTTTATGTTTGTAACATACAAAAATTCAAATTTTCAAATTCTTTCTTCTTTGTAATATTAGTATGATGAATAATAAATCCTGGGTCCCGTGGCCATCTTGATACCAAAATAAGCAGAGCTTGTACAATTCACACCAGATAACTGATATACTACTTTTTTTTAAAATTCGTATTACACTCAGACTCAGGACAATCAGACATGTTCGTTCATAAATATTTGTCCTGGGAGGGAATTGAACCCACGACCTGTAAGGAAGGGATATCTTATAAACCATACCACGGCCACGGCCCGTCAAAAATATCAAAACTTTATTTATTTTTACTTAATCTGTCGGATCTTATAAATTATTATTAAGTTAGCTAAAATCTAATTTTCTTTTGAAACTGTGATGAAAATATGTTTTTCAGGCCACAAGCAATTTTTATATATAATAAAACGAGACAATATTTTGATAAAGTCATCCGAACATAATTTGTCATTTCTTTGTATTTTCCATTCATTATATCTCAACAAAGAGTACGTATATTGTGTAATGAAAGGTTTTCAAAATTACTTTTTCCAGAGTAATGACAATGAAAATGAGACTTAGATACTGGGAGATTAGGTAGGATTTGCAATGAAATTGATAAATCTTCATCTACTATCTTTATAGCCCTAATTAATCTGTCGAAAATGAGTCGACCTTTTAGTTATGACATCAGCAGGCAAACTATAATCTATCCTTTATGTTAGCAACTCCACAGTAGTGGCGATAAGGCACATAATTCACTAACACTTGCTAAGTATTGTGATATTTCCACTTTTACTACATATTCATTCTTAAATCTTAGCTTACATGTAGACCCACATCAGTCTGGGATACTTTAGTTATTGGTAATTTTTATTAAAATAATTAAAATTGATCATTCAAAATTTTAACTAGCTAATTCCCGACGTGTCTCTTTTTTTTTGTCAAAAATCGTCTCCGGCGTATTATGCCCACAACAATTCGCGAAAGCTTTATCGCAATCGGATGAATGGTATACGTTACAAACAAACAAACATACGCTATTTTCAGGTTTCAAATATACACTTCTCATCAAAAAAATCGAAACACCACTGAAGTTTGGTTTTGAATGAGTTTTATGTTTTTTTTTTTACATTAAACAAAAAAAGTAATAATGCCATTAATTGCGAATATCATAAGGTATCGCTTAACAAATAATGTTTCAAATTAAAATCAAATTCCTTTAACTATCGTGTTTTTTTCCTCCCCGGGCTCTAATGTCTGCTTCCATGCGGTACGGTATCTAAAATTTTACAAATTTTATTAATTTTCCATCTTCCATATTCTTAATCTTCTTCATTTAAATCTTCTTTCTCACTCTCATCATCATCATCATCTCAGCCGCAAGACGTCCACTGCTGGATATAGGCCTCCCCTAATGACCTCCAATAGGACCGGTCTTGGGCGGCCTGCATCCAGCGTTTTCCAACGACCTTTACAAGGTCGTCTATCCACCTTGTAAGCGGACGTCCTACGCTGCGCTTGCCGGTCCGTGGTCTCCACTCCAGAACTCTTCGGCCCCATCGGCCATCCGTCCTGCGCACTATGTGGCCTGCCCATTGCCACTTCAACTTGCCAATCCGCTGGGCTATGTCGGTGACGCTAGTTCGTCTACGGATCTCCTCATTCCTGATTCGATTGCGTAGAGAAACCCCGAAAATAGCCCTCTCCATGGCTCGTTGAGCGACTTTGAGCTGCTTTATGAGGCCTATAGTGAGAGACCACGTCTCTGTACCATATGTCATCACTGGTAACACACACTGATTGAAGACTTTCGTCTAGAGGCACTGAGGTATTTTAGACGAGAAGACATTTCGTACGACCTTTTTCACTCTATCACTTATTAATTTGCCAACAAATACAGGTACATTGAAAAATATTTTTTATCCAAACTACTTTATAAGTATACCAGCTTTTGCTCCGCGTTTTAGACCGTTCTCAGGCAAAAAAAATATAGCCTATGTCGTTCTCCAGTTTATAAACTACCTCTATGCAAAAAATCATGTCAATCCATGCTCTGTTGCTAAGTTAATAAACAAACTAATAAACACACTTTTGCATTTATAATAATAAAAATCCTATCCCTTTATTTTGAATTTGGGAATAATTAATTACATTCTTAGTTCCAATTATTTAATTTTTCATTATTCACACGCACTAATTACATTGTGCAAATCCAATTTTAGGCTTATAACATAGTGAAACTACATTACAATTTGTCCCAGCCTCAGCCATGTAATAAAGGCTATTTATTTTGTTAATAAAGTCACTGAAAATACGATATAGCCTTGTACTATTATACAAGCTAAAATAGGTTAAGTAACTTGCTAAGCTAATTTGCTTAGCGCGCTTAGATCGATAGCTCCGTAAAATGTTATATTCATTGATGTTCTTTGGCTGTCAGTACTGTAAAAATAAACAAGGTGATAACGAATCTTCGTGCCTGTGTTAAAATGTGATGTAAGAAATTAATTGAATTAATTGGACAATATAAATTGGACTTAATTGGATTGGATGAAAAATGCGTGATGATAATTTATTTAACTTAAAAATAATTATTATTCCAATAATATTGGTGTCTTGGCTATAAAAAAAATGTCTCAAAGAAATTCAAGGTTATATAGGTACGTATACTAACTTAGTATAAAAAAAAATACATCCGAATTGAGAACCTCCTCCATTTTTTTCAAAGTCGATTAATAATTCAATTTATTCAGACAAATAAATTTTCATCGATACTTGTAAATTATATGTAAAAGTAAAAGTATCTGCCTCGTTCTTGGGGTAAAAATTATCCTACATCCATCCCTCTCCGACGTCCAAACCACCCCTCTGGCAATTGTAATCAATATCGGTTTTTTAATTTGTCATGGCAACGTAACAAAAAGACAGACTACTTTCTCTTTTATAATATTAGTAAATCAAAGATTAGTAATGATAGATCATTTATGTTTTCTAATCTTGATGGATTATAGCGTTATCTTATTCAATGATTATTTATTTATATTGCCCATGGTATTACTACTGAAAATAAGACAATGCAGATCCAATTATAATTTACAATACAAATAACTTTAAATAGAAGGAACGAGAGTCAACGAGTACAGATAGCATAAATAATTTAAAAACAGCATTACATCGGGGAAATCTTTTGTAAAAAAAAATACTTTCCAACCGGCCATCTTATAAATAGCCAACTGAGAAAGTATACAGTGATACTGTCACGCAAAATAAATTCCAATCCATGCAATTATCACTCTATTATGTATACATGAGTGTCGGATGAGAAAAAATATTCTGAAGACATATATTTTTCGACGAATCGTGCGGCTTTGACGCATTTTTATCGCAATTTCTAATTTAAACTTTGTTTAAAGTTTATTTGACGAATGCGTGTCTGTAACTGTAATTATTGCCGTATTTGGCAATGTTTTTTTTAATTTTAATTTAACGAGGAAATTTGTGTTGCTAGTGAATTTATGATATTTTTCTTATAATGTGCGACAGCTTTTTAATATAGGTACTTGCCTAAAATTTAAAAACAAATATTTACAAGTATAATAAACTTAATAGTATATTTGTAATAACGTGGCGATAATAATATGATAGCTCATATTAATACAGGGTGATTACAGAGATTTTATGCCGCTGAAAATCCATATACATTTTTGGAATAAATAAATGTGTACATCTTTAATTAAGTCAAACAAACATTTATTTAATCAAATTATTCATAATTTACAATAATTTGTGATAAAATATTTAAATATTTACATTTTTGCCCGTGGTGTTATGAGCGTCTATAGGCTACGGTAACCGCTTACCATCAGGTGGGCCGTAAGCTTGTTTGCCACCTAAGTAGTATAAAAAAAAACAGACAGACACAATTTCACATTCACTTTCTTTTCATGATTATCATTAAATAATAAGTTTGACAAAGTAAAGCATCAAATACGCAAGATTTTCTAAGCTTGTCAAAATCAGTGTCGTTTGTGGAACTTTGGGTTTGCATTATAGTCACATTTCTCGTACAACTGCTATCGTTTTTTAAAATTGGTGACTACCATAGACTTAAAATGTTGCTATAATTCAAAATCTTCATGAATTTCTTTGGTATTTTGTTGCCAAGTTAGTGAAAACGCGGTCGCGTAGTGCGGAAATTCCGTCACATGCCATTTCGTGGGACAAGATAAAATCTGTCTTTTTCAAAAGAATTAAGAATTTCAACCAAACACATCTGTTTTTAGGTTTAAAATGAATCTTCGCTTTATAAGTGACCAGTACCCACCACTTTTGAAACATCATAAGTAGTATTCATTTTTTAACTCCGAATGTGGCAAGAATGGTATGGGACACGTCAAAACACGACTTCTCTTTATACATATTTAATTCTTATATTAAATTTTACATAGGTTTGCATGCTCTTAGAGCTATTATGAAGATAAAAAGGTCTAAATTATGAAAAAAAAAAAATTCTATGTATAAATCTTGCCAGAATTCGAATAATTGACTATGAAAGTGTTGGGACATGACTTTTTCCAACTGACAACTTTATTTGAAAACGCCCATTTAACTTAGAGTACCAAACATTTCAATATTTTAAGAGGCTGATTTATAAGACTGTTTCTACCAAAAAGTTAAAGTAGGTACGAATATTCTTTTCAGTGTTTTTTATTCAATTATAACCTTCAATAATACTTAAATAGTCAACAAGCTTCTTTATTAGTAAAGAAATCATGAAGAGTTCAACCACTCGAGAAAATAAACTGTTAACTTCAAATGTCATAGACTAAAATAATCTGCAGAAGCTGATAAAGAGAATACCTGTACTAATACGAGTAAGTATGATTACTGACGACCAGGTATTGTAACGGTAGAATAATGCTGAACAATACGGACAACGAACAATGTAGTGAGTCGGAAAAGCTTTTACGGTCTACCTTATCATAGTACCTTATCGTCTGACATACGGTGGTGTAGTCTGACCAGCTGGATTTTTGATTTGATTTTTTATTTACGTTTTTAAGAGAGGAAGAGGATGCTAGGTGGCGCTGGTAGTGCATACATTGTTTCCAACTGCTTCCCAATTAAAGTTTAAATTACTAAATATTGCATGGATTACAAACTACAAAGTCCCTAAATTCCGCAAGATATTATACTTTTTTACAAGTGAGTGTTTGTACGCCAATTTGACTTGGATTCGTTAAATAGACTGGCAAATATCGGACAAAAATCCTGAGATATTTTGGTGAGTACACATTTGTTTTTGTTTTTACTACAAAAAAATAAAATACTCCAATCCACAACCTACCTCCAATACAATATCTATAACATCTAACGTCGAGTAGCGGGACGGAAGTCAGGTTTTGATTCAAACCTTATCTGACCGCCATGGCGAAATGCAAAGCATGCGGTAAATTTATGCTGTCAACAGAGGGCGCTAAATGCACTAAATGCCCAGGGATGTTTCATAGAGAAAGGTTAGATAGTTTTATCGTGCCTATGTCCGACGTGCAAAGCAAAGCTACCACGAGATAATAATGATTCCACACCAATAAAAAATATAAGTGCTCAATGTTTAGACACCAATCAGATTATAACGAGAAATCTAAAATAGAATGTAGTACTGGCGAGGAAAAACTCGATATTCTTAAGGAGCTAAGGTTGATTCGTAATGAGATGGGCGAATTGAGATCGGAAGTTGCAGCTATTCGACGGATCGGAAGTTTAACTGAAACTATTACTGCGTGCAATAAGAAGATTGATGAGGTGGAAACCCAATGCAAAAGCGAATAAATGACATAGAAACGAGAGTAAAAACCTTAGAAACCGAAATACTAAAAGACCAGAAGGTAGCGGTTATTGCTTCAATTCAAGAAGAAATAAGAAGCTTGAAAATAAATATCCACGATAGAGAGCAAGAAAGTCTTCTTAATGATGTGGAAATTTCAGGTTTGATGGAGCAAAAGGAAGAAAATCTTACTCACCTGGTTATGGCTGTAATGAGCAAAATTGGGGTTACGCTTCAGGAACATGATATTGTAATGTTGATCTCTTGTTAGCAAAACTCTGTTATTATGGTGTTTCGGATAACGCTTGTGCATGGTTTGAGTCATACCTAAGTAAAAGACAGCAATATGTTGAAATGGTGAACAGAAATGGTGAACAATAATGCGAGGTACTCCGCAAGGATCAATCCTAAGTCCTCAATTTTATACAATTTTTACCGCGGATTTGCCATCTGAGCTGCAACATTGCAAGGTGCATCTTTATGCTGATGACACACAAATTTATTTGTCTTTTGACCCTAAAAATACAAATGATGCTGTAAAACAGATTAATAAGGATCTCGATATCATACAAAATGTTACACCATTTTTGAACGAAAATCCTAAAAATGACTCCAAGACGTCAAATACATATGGCAAGCATGGTCAAAAAGATAGTAATAACAAACCAATCAAGTTATTTATATTAAAAACTCACATGGGCCAAGGATGTACATAATTTAAATACTAGATCAAGTATACAAAATAAATTAAAATTGCCAAAATGTAAATCCAATAATGGAAAAGGTGGGTTTAAATTTGCGGCTGCAAAAATTTGGAATGATTTGCCACCACCTTTAAAAAACTTTAAGTCTCTTACACTTTTTAAAATTAAATTTCGAGAGATACTTCTAGAAAAACAATTAAGCAAACAATAACAAAACCACCTCCACACTCTCTTTTCATTTTTCTTTTTTTTTTCATTGATCCATGCGTGTTTCTTTATATTTATTATTGTAGAATTTATTTTTTTGATTCCTCTCATCTTTTTTTTTTTAATTATATTCATTCGATTTTTATTATATTGATTTGTGGGCACTACCTTACTGTTACCTATAATTTAAAATATATTTAACAGTGCAAGTCAAATGGGTCCAAGCTGAAAACCAGCGCTGGGGGTCGGACTTGTAAATGGAGTTCGTCTCCAGCATAAAGCTGAGTCTTGGTCCTTTTGCTGCAATATGCAACTAAATAATAAAAAAAAAAATTAATGTTATTTGTAAATACAAATAACATTGTAGCAATAAATGATTTCTATTTCTATTTCAAAACGAAGGTAGGTTTTAATTATACTCTTCTAAAATGCAGGATATATATATATATATATATATAATTTATATATATATATATATTGTATATTTATTTTTTACTTTGTATAGGCTTGTGCTTGGCTACAATCTCACTATGTAAAGTGATGATGTGGCCGAAGATGGTAAGCACACAAAGTCCAGAAGGAACTGGCTCTCGAGTGCAGCTGCCGGAACACACCATTTTAGGTGTTTGGTGACAGATTTTCAACTTAAAGGTGGTAGCCAGCCAGGCGGGTACTACAAAGTACCCTACCACCGTGCTATGGTTTCCTCACGATGTTTTCCTTCACCGAAAGCTCAAGCTCATTCTAGGATTCGAACATTTCGGCATCCAACGTCACTACCACTGAACTATCATCGCCTTAAAAAACATCCTGGGAAATAATTTAATAATAAAAATATCCTGGGACATTCTCCATGCACGAAATGAAACAGTGATTCGTCAGGAACGTAAGTAGCTGAATATATCTAAAAAATCGTGTTACTTTATATTTCCATTATTATGGATAGTTATTTAGTGTACATTTTATTTGTAAATTTTGGATCTGTTCAACTACTTATGCTGCAGATAACTCGTTAATATAACACCACAATATCTATATATATAAAAGAGAAAGTATGTATGTAGGATGTATGTTCTTTATTAGACACCGAAACCGCTGAACCGATAGCGATGAAATTTTAAGACAATCTTCATATTAGCCCCGTGGGTAATCCTGTAAGGTTTGGTGGCGATCGGAGCACTCGGGACCGCGGGTGAAACCGCGGGGCGGAAGCTAGTTTACTGTAAACGCAAGGCCATTGAACTAAAAACTCTTTTTGAATTGAAATTGAATTAAACACTCAACATCCGTGTGTCTCTATCTGTTTTTTATTTGAAGGCTCGTATAAAAAAAGAGTCAATGGAACAGTCTTTGTAGGCATTACCCCTTCGAAAAAACTTAATGTACCAACAAACATAATATATTTTCTTTGGAATGTCTTATGATTGACTTGAATGTGTGTGTGTTAATATTATTATAGTGTTTGGTTTTTTTTTATATGTGCATGCATAGTTCTATATTTGATTTTTATTACTGTTTAGAACACCTCACTGGTTTTGAAGAACTTCATTGTTAACGATTGAAAGACGATACCCTCGTATTTATTGTTTCCTTTGAGTTTATAGGATCACAATACATATTCGTGGAATATAAAATGAAATCGCAAAATAATCCATCCACGATGAAGACTTAGAAGTTCACGACACGTCAGTAGATTCAAAATCCCACCGTCATGTTAAATAGGATAGTTTAGGATGCAGAATGAAAATGCTTTATTCCTTGAATTTAATGCATCAACTTTAATGCATTTTAGCTTGAAATAATAAAGGGAGTAATATAACCTCAACATTTGTATATTGTGAGTGAAAAGTAATAAAAGGGTTCCATAGCTCTACATTGTGATATAATATATGGGACATACCTACGTAAAGCATAATATTTAAATCTGGCAAACATTTTGTTAATTCTGCCAGTGTGTCATAAACCTTTGTACACAAGTTACATTCATGTCATGCCTCCCATTTTTTTGCATAAATAGACCTCGTTCTAATTCCGTAAAGCCTCGCTCACAGTTGTTGATGGAAAAAAATGTCTCTTGTATATTTTATATTTATTGGATTTGGTTTTATGAGAGACTTGAATTTGTTTCAGTCTTTTTGATGGTTTCAAATCACTTTTTTATGTCAAAAGGTTCACTATAAATACTACAATAGGAAATGGAGACAGAGTTAAGACTTGTGACTTCCTTTAAAGGAGACTTTAAAGTCCATTCAGAAATATTACTCGAGGGGCCTTTTTAAGGGACCCGATAACAAGTTGCTTTATGTTTGGACGGTTGTAATGGTAACTTATAATAATTAGCTTCCGCCCCGCGGTTTCACCCGCGGTCCCGAGTACTCTGATCGCCACCAAACCTTACAGGATTACCCGCGGGACTAATATGAAGATTGTCTGAAAATTTCATCGCGATCTGGAGTCTATAGATAGATGTTAGATTAGTAAACATAAAGTTTTGAATTTCTTATAATTTTATTCTGACTATCCTATGTATAAATAATTCTAACATAATGTACCTACTGAAACTGTATTAAAGACTGAATTGAATAACTTGTAGATACAAATGTTTTGAAAACGATGGGCCGCATTATGACGAACGTTGTATTATACGAGATACGATCTAGATACTTTGAGATAGGATCTTTTCTAAATCTAGGATGGCTGTTAATGCTTAGTACCTTTTGGTATAGGACCAACTGTGAAATCGTGAAAATACTTAGTTTCAAACATTTCATACTAAAAGTCAACCATGGTCGATCAAATGCATGATTTTATACACTGTTATGGTATTGTAGTTTGCAATAAAGTAAATATACAATTTTCACAATTTATATGATATATTTCTCTATACTAAAACTATAAATACAATAATCACTTTGTTACATAAAATAGTCTAAATTAAAAAAGTCGCTTTCAGAAGGCAGCGTACCCAGAATGCTGGCGGCATTGCCACGTTGGATGGCAATGCTGATTCTCTGACCAAAATATTTTCACAATACCCAATCCTGAAAAAATCACCAAATTTTTACCACGAAAAGAACAGAACCCTTCGTTTATCCAAAACAAAAGCCGAAAGTAAGCTAAAAAATATTTAAATCCATTTAATTTGTGACCGAAATATTTAACCAGTATAAAAACCCAGTAGCTTACATCGTACACTAAATGATTCCCATGAGCCTGAAATTGTGGATGGCTAAAGTAAAAGCATAGACAAAATTAATCCAACATTGTTATTTTATACAATAAAGCTCGTCATTGTTATCATCGACTCGTTCGATATCAAGTCAACTTTGGGTTCATTAATCATATTTCATTTCACATGGCGATGATAGCTCAGTGGCAGTGACGTCAAATGTTATGGCGATGGTCGAGGGTTCATTCATCATAATGAGCTTGAGCTTTCGGTGAAGGAAAACATCGTGAGGAAACCATAGCACGGTGATCTCGGTACTTTGTAGTACCCGCCTGGCTTCGGCAGCTTCACTTGAGAAGCAGTTCCTTCTAGGCTTTGTGTGCTTACCACCTTCGGCCACATTATCACTTACCATTGTGGTCAAACACAGATCTATACATAATATACAAAAAAACATACCTCACTAATCATAATCTTCATTACTTTTCATTATTAAATATTCACCATAAGTATTTTTTTGAATACAAAAATCAAGATCTGTATTACTAGAATTCATACAATGTGAAGGTGAATTAAATAAATGCTTTCAAGAACAACCATCGGGGCTTAGTCCGCTAAAGAGTGAAATTAGTCCGCGTAAGGCAGTAACGATCGAGAGACCACCTACTTATATTCCAGTAAAAAAAACGGTCCGAGCAGTATTCCTTGGGTACCACAGTGTAAGTAAGTATACTGAGCTATTATTTTAATACACAAATCTATCCAAGCGATCATGAAACCATCGAGAATAAAGCTTAGAGAATAGGTATTAATGCTGACAACTTAATTCATACGTACGTAGGTATCTGCTAACATAGATGTGCAAAGTTCTCGACAATACAAACGACTTTACAAAGTTAGCGTTGTAGGTATAGACTCAACATTTTGGGATATAAGTTAGATCGGAGGAATTATTTGTTGTTTAATGCTGTTAGCTTGAATGATTACCTAACCAGGTTAAGTAAAACTTAACTTTGAATGCATAACTGTATATTAATGAAAGCGAAACAATCATAGACACGGTTCCCATCTATTATTCTATATATTTAATGTATATCGTATAAATTTTACTATAATTAATTTCATTTCATTGTGTAAGCCTGACATGAAACAATGGCAATTTTATTGATGTGAAACATTTTGCCGTTGCACAGTTTGCAACGCAGGTCTTATAATTATTATACAAACTTCATCGACGAGTGAAACATTTTTATCCTGGAAATCTATGGAAAAATTGAAAACTAATGTACACCTTATGTGACTGCGTCTAGCTTTGATGCAGCACCGTTTATAAGTATTATAACAACTATATTATATACACCTATCCTATTAACACTATGATGATAACCAGCTATGGTTTTTCATTAACATAAGATATTACTACTTTTTTACTATAATAGGCCACAATCTCACCACAGTAAGTGATGATGTGGCCGAAGGTGGTAATCACAGAAAGCATAATGGATCTGGCTCTCAAGTGCAGCTGCCAGAAACTTGTACAACAAAGTACCCTACCACTGTGCTAATGTTTCCTCACGATGTTTTACTCAATATCTTTATTGGACTCGAACCTACGACCTTGCTCACATTCGACGACACTACCACTGAGCAATACTTGAATACAACACACATCAGTAAAACAAAAACTACAGCTTAAGTACCTAATTATTGCATAATAAAAAGCAGCCCTTCATTATATGTATAGATAAGTCAAGTCTTGACGTCAGGATTGCTAAAATATTATTATTTATTGAATTAAATATACCTACCCTCATTCTAGCTATAAGTAACACGTATTAACTGAATCATTGTCAAATAATAAATTTGGATAACCAAAGTCCCTAACCTACTTAAGAATTAATAGAAGCGTAATAGGAATAAATTGGTTATGCTCGGTATTATTAATTTATTAGAATATGTGTAGACATAATAATTTATTTATTATAATATTCTAAGTAAGTAGATATCTATATGTATACTATAGATAGCCCATTTATCGAGGAAGGCTATATGCTACTTTTTATCCCGGGAAAACACTAGTTCCTGAAAATAGCGCGATCAACCAAACAAACAAACTTTTCAGCTTATTATAGAAAAAGATTTATCACTGCACACATTTTTTATTGTGTTACATTTTTAACTTACTTCAAAAAAGTATTATTCATATTTAAAACTGCATGTTAAATAGGCTTCTATAGTATATACCTACTTATTTATTATTGCTTTTTCAATTCTATCTTTCAATCCATTTTTATGGATCAAATAAATAGTTAAACGTACCTAATAAATAGTTAAGGGTACTATATAATGGAATGGTTGGAATATGACTAGTTAGTTTTTGACTAATTATGTTTTTACTTCAATAGAACAAAAAAGGCTATACTGAGTGATTTTGTTATCACTGGCAATACTTGCAAGGGTGGAAGTACTCATCAAAATGAACAACTTTTATAATGGGACTAACTGTGAAATCATGAAAAAATTATCAGCTGTTCCATACAAAAGTTCAATACCTACTCGACCAAAATGTATGAAGCAACCGTATTATTTTACTTGATATCAGAGTTAGCCCTATAATAAAAGTTGTTCACATTGATGAGTACTTCCACTCCTGCAAGTATTGCCAGTGATAACAAAATCACCCTGTATATGACTTTAGTTTCTAGTGCAGGTAAGCTTTTTACTAACCAAAAGAGTGCCTAGAGTATAGTAAAATTGAGTTATAAATTCAGAACTGTCATAGAAACTTTTACAAAGTGTGAAATGTCTATTTTAAAACGTTTATGAAGTAGCACATAGATTTTAAATTCATGCTCAGAATGGAGAAGTTTAGTTTGTTCTATTTCGTATGTAGTGGTAGTATCAATAATAGATAAATTGGACTATTTACGTAAAACAACGTATGTAGTTTTTATGTTCTTTGCGTGTACCAATCCTCAATATTTACTTCGTTTTATTTGTCGGTACTAGCAAAAATAAACACTTACCGTGTCCCACGCATGTCTCTAAAAATGTGACACCAGTACACTATGCCCTAATACTAGATCTTTCAATATGATTTGGAGTGGGAGACAGTGTTTTAAGTATATTTTCTATTTAGTATTTTTATTTTATAGTCCTTATTACTCAGGATATCTTTACTATATTAACCTCTTTTCTCCACCGAACCACATGACGTCAACTACCCCATAATACGGACGCATCGCTTCAATTCATTGTTTCTAATGCGAACAGTAAAAGCAATGGAGTGGAACTAAATATCAGCATTTGTGTTACCTATAACATGGATCTCTTTAAGACGAGGAATAGGCATTATTGGCCAAGCGTGCTATATCCTCGACATCGTCATAGCTCTTTCCAGAGAGAATCGATGGTAAAGTTAAGGTTTAGCTAGAGACCTGTCTCTCGTCCGATTCTCTCGTCTTTGGAGTCAATGTCGCATTCGAAATTTGATGTTTCTTTGAATATTTATAAATTTTCATCAATAATCTGGTGTTGGTAAAGTATCTTAGAGATAGCGACTGTCGCTTTTCACATGTCACGTTTTGTGGGACTTAACATATCTTCGCTAACGTGCTCAGTAGTGAAACCTCTACAAGGATCTTTTCGGGGATAATGGGAGTGAAGACGTATTTCATTTAATTCATACAAAAGTTACAAGTTACATAGAAACTTTCTTAGTTTACATCTCAAACATTATGATCCATCTTTTATTTTTTAATACCATGAATTTTTATCAACCTTTATATCATTCGTATTTACGTTTACTGCCATTCATTCATGTTTCAGTAAATGTCTCCATATGTACTTTGATGTTATTTAGATAAGCGTATAAGAGAGAATATGAACTGAATTTCATAATAAAGGCATTATGTTGCTTTCAACGCTCATAACTTGACTAAACAATTCCTTTTTTTTATATACAAAATAAAGTTAAGTTCAGGTTGAAATGTTATGAGCCAAATAAAAAAAAAATAAGTTTACTGGCTCAAGCTTTGTATTGCCGCCATATTTATTTAATTCATTTTTAGGCTAGAACGTTTATAGTATAATAGATATATGCTAGATAGTTTATAGTATAATAGATAGGTTAGGTCCTTGAATTCTAGGAATATTTCCTATTCTTCATCACAGCATTTTTTTTTTCTTTAGCTGGGTCTGTGTTTGACCACAATCTCACATACTTAATGGTTTCCTCACTATGTTTTCCTTCTCCAAAAAGCTCATTTTATATAATCGATAAATCGTGACATTCGATGTTACTGAGCACTTAAATAGCTTAAGATTCAGGATAGATTTTGTTCCTGGAAACACTAGGTACTCTGAGAGCTCTGGAATGCGGGTAGCATCATGTCTAGGAGCTAGTTTCAAAGAAATGCTTTACTAATGGAAACTGATGCTCATTTTAAAAAATCAAGCAATCTAGGTAGGTACTCTTACAAAGCCTGCTAAACATCAAAGAAAATTATTAATTCTAAGAAAACAATATTTAATCAGTCGTTACTCTGTACAAAATTACGACAAAGGGTTCCTCGAAAGTAACAAAGGAGACGGTAACCGCTTACCATCAAGTGGGACATCCTGTTAACTTCAAAATATTTTGACGAAAAATGTATGTAGGAGGATGCTTGAACTGTTTGTTTATTTTTCTGTGATTTCAATTACTCTCAAAAAGTAATCAAAAGATAAATATTATAATATCAACAGAAATCCTAATTTTTATATTCTTTCATCAATAGGATACAATTTTTCCTGACTCATGTATTAAAAAATACCTGCTTCACTATACCTACCACTACAATATACTTAATGTAAGTATAAATCTGCACAATGATGAAAGCAATTATGTTGCTTCCGCAATTTTGTCAAAACTCGAACCGCGAGCGAATAACGTGTCCTACAATTCACGCTATATTTTATTATTTTTACGAAATGACAAACGATATATCTTTCTTATTGCACCGTCCCACCATTAAAATACCGTAAAAAAAGGGGATGCGAAAATGGAACAAACCCGGAAATACATCGCGATCAGAGGCGATACGATCAAATCGGGATGTAACAATTCGTCATCGGTACCGTAATTTACTCGTTTTTACCAAATAGAAATGTGACAAAAAAATTACTCTCGCAAAAATACATTTTGTTTATTTTCCGATCTAAAATTTGACCATCTCACCGTGATAACTGATGACCTTCTATTACGTAGGTATGCACCTGAATTCAGAAGGAAACCTCTAAAAAAGACTCCAGTAGCTTTGGTGTTTAGCGTTAGAATAGAATAGAAACATATTTATTGACAGCACAAAACAGAAAAATTAAGAAAATAAAACAAAACAAATAGACCAACTCTTTTATACTCAATTACAAATAATTATAAAAAATAAATGTTGTATAAAGAAAGAAATTGTAATTTATAATAATGAAAAAACTAGGAAAAAAATAAAGTAGGTAAGTATATCGTCAATGGTAGGTGTGCTGCCAAAAGGGTACCAGTGCTGCTGGAATCAACAGCGCTGATTTTCAGCTGGCACCTTTAGTGACCTCAGACAGAAAAACAGGGCAAATATTATTACTTATAAAAAAAAAAATATGCTAGAAGGCAGGTAGTCGACCTGATGGTAAGTAGGTACCATTCGCCTGTGTATATTAGTAATACCACTGTGTTGAAATGAAATGAAATGAAAATATTTTTTATTCAAATAGGCCTTCACAAGCACTTATGAATAGTCTGACTCTAACGCTCGGTTCGGAAGGTTGCTTTTACTGAGAAGAGCCGGCAAGAAACTCAGCAATTACTCTTTTCAAAACCAACTCAGATTTATTACAATAAATTATCTAGTCTCACTGACAATATATGTGTGTTATAACAAAAAAGAAAATAAACAAAATGATGAGTGACTTAGTTAATAAATAGATAGCAAATTTAAGCTAATTGTTGGCAATGTATTGCGGTTACCTCTATAAAGCCTGAACACACCAGTAGATGCATGGCAATAGATTTCTATCTTGAGGGTGGTAGCCAGCCAGGCGGGTACTACAAAGTACCCTACCAATATGCTCCTATCTGACGATGGTCAGTTTATCTAATGCAAACTCTTACCACCGTGCTATATTTTCTTCACAATGTTTTCCTAAATCAGACTATTCCAGATTTATATCATCACCAATAACTCGTATTATTATGTCCCCAATACAAATTGCTAAAGATTACTATCACCACTCGTACCCAATGTGGATTACTGAATAAATACTTATTATTGAACAAACCTTTTAATTGTGTATCCAATCTCTTTGGAAAACAGGAATCGATTCATAGCCCACATTATGGTAGTAGGTAGATGGAATTCCCGTAAAGCTTATGTATTTTATATTCTAATAGATATGCTTGTGTTTAGCCACAATCTGTATATGGGCAGTGATGATGAAGCCAAAGGTGATAAGCTTACAGAATATAGTAGGGCTCTCTAGTGCAGTTTTAGGTGCTTCATGGTTGTTTTTAAGCTATTGTATAGCTTTTATCGCGGGCTTCGGGCTATGAGCGCGGCGACCGAATCAAGAAATTTCGTAACGAAAAAACACCTCCCACACACGTTAAGCGTTCGCTTAACGTGTTTGTATGTGTGTGTATGCTGTTTGTGAGAAAGTATATAGGTGTATAGGTATCTATTAATATCAAAGAAAAAAAAGAAAAAAAAAAACTGCCTAAATAAAAAATAAATAAACACTTATATATATATAAGTTGATAAAAAAAATGCTACGCAATAGCTTTAGCGCGGCAGTCCTCGAGTGCCACACGTATTTTTTTTTATTTGCCAGCCAGATTGGTAAATACTACCACAGTTCTATGGTTTACAGATGATATTTTCCTTCATCAAAATATATTGTAAGATTGATAGGTCATATTGCCTTATCTTTATTATTATTATTTAGAGTCTAAATAATATAAAGATAAGGCAAATAGTCTAAATTTTAGACTAAAGATAATCTAAATTGGATTTATAAGAGCCAATGATGGCTAAGTTACCAGACGTTAACTAACATGAAGTTACAATCAAACAAATAGGTAAGTAAGTTTAAGTAAATTAAGCTTTGTTGAGTCTGTTAAAGTAGGTTATGTGACTTTGTTATATTCAATAATTTATTTGATATTCTATCTGTATTATTATTTGTATAAACTGTTAATAAATGGTATTGTATAAATATAAATTAAAAAGTTTTATAAACATAATTTATTAACAAAATCTTTGTACAAAAATAAATTAAATCTAATATCTTTAATAACTGTAAAATAAATAAATAAAGTTCCTATAAATAATAATAAATTATCTTAAAATTTAAAATTCAAATATTTCAGTCGATATAATCTAAAAAAGCCAATTTTAATATTTAAAAAATAAATTAGAGTAGTGTATAAAGTTATTTCCGATAAAAGGGAAACTATTTAAATTAGAAAAATAGCTTTAAGACTAGTTTCATAAGTTGCCGATAAGTTCCAGATAGCTTAACTGACCTATATTGATAGTTTCTTTCGAAATTAACCGAATGATACGGTTTATAAAGATAACTACCATATAAGCTATCAGGGACTTATCAGCAACCTGTGAAACTGACCCTTATTATTATGAATAGGTTCTGAATTTAATAACCTACTATTCAATTATATAGGACTAACCTACCTATTCACTCTGATAATTCAAAGGCAATTTTTAATCAGAAAATCTTGAAGACAGAGAGAGCATTAAATGCTAAAATAATAGTACTATTTCATTTTAACATATTACGTAGACTAATTAGTAATTATTACCTACGACAACTACTGAGTGTGTAAGTAAGTCAGTAATACTTTACATAAAGTAAACTTTAAAATACAATATATGAAGAAGGAATAAACCTGCTATATATATTTCATACAGCGTTCTAATTTCTCTTACTTGTCAATCATATCTAGATTCAGATTTTCCAATACAAACAGGATTTCATTTATAATTTGATTATTAGATGCATGTGCAGTTTCTTAAATTTAGCTACATATAGTGCTGTGGTAGGCGTACAAATAATGTAAGTACACAAAATAGTTTTCTTTAAACTGAACAAATTTTTATGTTGCTGTATGAACCCTGCTCGTAACTTTGTTTAATTTAGTGGTTTCCCTTTGATTCTTTTATGTTCTGGCATATGCAAACAGCATCATTTTCGACATAGTAATATTTCTATCGATTTTAGAATTTGTTTCAAATTAAAACTGACTGAAACTAATTGCAACAAATAGATCATGTTTTGACTTAACGTGTATGAAGAGTAGATACCAAATGTCATATCAAAGCGAAATTTATGTCCTGTAAATCTTATTCGCCCCCTTGTTTTCAATTGGTTTCCCTACTGGAAAATCTAAATATCTTGTTTTTAAATTTTAAAATATATTATGCTCGAATCTCAATCGATGATTGTAGTTAATTTATGCTTTACGTGTAAGCCATAAACACTATTTTGCATTAACAATATAAAATGGTCACTTATTTATAGTCCATATTCCTGTCATCGAACAATGTGACAGTTGTAGATGGATTTTTGTTTAGGTATAGGTTTTTATTATAATATTTATACATTGCATATTGTGTCATTGCATGCCAAATAGTCTAAGCAACGGCCCCCGGTGCCGTAATATAAACAGGAGCAGGTGAAGGCCTATGTTTAGGCATCGTATAGGCCCTGTTAGAAGGCCAGTCCTTCCCGTACCCTCCTCCAGATGAGTATTGGTAGCTATTCGCGTAGTCTGAATTGAAGTCGCTCGTATCACTGTTGCCGAAGTACGAGTAGTGCGACATCGGGTGGTGTTGCTAAAGGGAAAATATAAATGGTAAGTTTAGTAAAATATATCTAAGTAACTTTATAATAAGAACTATCTAATATCTACGAAATATTGGAAGCTGAACCGATCGCAATAAAATTTGATATACATATAACCTATGGTATGGAAATGGACATAGGCTACCTTTTTTTTTCGGTAATACAGGTGAAACTGCGGAGTACAGCTAGTTTTCCATAAAATCTAATAGGAAATTTCCACAGACTACAAAAAGTTTAAACCGCAGTTTGTTATAAATACGTTTGAATATCCAAGAAACCATAGATTAAATACATTTCAAAGGCTTTGATACCATCAGATTACCTTTTGAGTTTGTAACGTAACCATAAGCTCGGCTTTAAGGGAAAACAAAACATAAGCCTTATCAACATCAACAGTTAAGTTCTGATAAGTCACTATTAAACCATGATGAGTTATTGAAGTATAAATTGTAAAACGGCATTTATAAATTAATTGTTTTTACTTTTCTGTATTGTTCATGAATGGAGACCACGAATAAGTCTTAGTATAGTGTGGGACCGAAGATGACAGCTGAGAACAGGAAAATACGAAGAGAGTACCGAATGTTGTGAAACATTTTGATTGTATAAAACAAATTTGAAGAAATCGTTTCTTATCGACATATACAATTAGGTATTGTGTTTAATGATTATAAACTTAATTATTTATCACACTAAAATCTCTTCGTATTCAAAACCGACCCAGATACTTTAGGTTAGAAGTGTTTTATTGCCCTCTCATATTGGCCAATTTATCAAAATATCCGCGCATTATGGATAATGCCCAATTAATCACTTGGTCCATAACATATATACATGCTAACAGGAGGAAGTCCTATTTAGAATTCAGTTTAATAACATAAAAAACCGAGCTCCTAAAATATTTGTGTTATGTTGATTTAATTGTTTATTTTTAAAGTGAAAAAACGAGCAAAATAATCACGTTTGTTGTATGGGAGCCCCCTTAAATATTTATTTTATTCTGTTTTTTTTTGTATTTGTTGTTATAGCGGCAACAGAAATACATCATCTGTGAAAATTTCAACTGTCTTACTATTGCGGTTCATGAGATACAGCCTGGTGACAGACGGACAGACAGACAGACGGACGGACATTAGGAGTCTTTTAATAATAGGGTCCCGTTTTACCCTTTGGGTACGGAACCCTAAAAACGCTCCAACAAAATAATATTCAATCAACATTATTTTATCAAGCAAATACCTATAAGTGCAGGGATTAATATCTGTGTTGAATAGTCTCGTGTTGATCAATATAAGTATGTTGGTTGGTAGGTATCAGTAAAAGCTTGCATACATTTCAAGTGGTTGACGATAAACCTTGTTGTTTATATTGTAATGAAAGAATGAAAATGAAAATATTTTTTATTCAAATAGGCCTTCACAAGCACTTATGAATAGTCTGACTCTAACACTCGGTTTGAAAGGTTGCCTTTACTGAGAAGAGCCGGCAAGAAACTCAGCAATTACTATTTTCAAAATCAACTCAGATTTATTACATTAAATTATTTATCTAGTCTCACTGACAATATATGTCTGTTATAACAAAAAAAAAAAAAAACAAAATGATGAGTGACTTAGTTAATAAATAAATAGCAAATTTAAGCAGACCAGCCTCCACAAGCAGCACCTGTTCACAATATTTGTAGTTTTTTTATGTCAGAAAGCTGGCTACACTATACATATATCGTAACGATAGAGCAATACTTGTGAGATTCCTTATTACAATTAGGTATGACTCGGTGTCCGCAAAATCTACTGGATAACTTATTTATAGCTAAAAATATGAGGTTTAAACTATACTATAAATAGAGTTGCGTGTCCCCCCCTGCCAACTAAACTATGAAAATATTCACGGCATTAGTATATACAGGTGTTCCAGAAAGAATGGATAATCTTGTAACACCTTATAGTAGGGCTATTAGGGACTCAAAATATAATATAAAAAATTGTATTTTTTTTCACCAAGAGCGCAATGAAAAAAATATTTTTTTATGAAAAATTACAACAGCTACTCATATGATTTACTGCATATTCATTGGTATAGTTCATGTAAAATATTATAACACGAAAAACCCGATGTTTTTTTTAATAATAGGTACGTAATTTGGGTACTAACCTGTGAAATATTATTTTATATTTTGAATATCCAATATATAAAATACTGTAGGGTATTACAGTATTATACAATCTTTCTGGGACACCCTGATAATAACTTTAAAAGGAAAAGTATAACCGGCTTGAAGGCCCACTATAATATACAAAGAAAGAGAACGAAGAAAAAATCTTATCGTTTATCGTTTTAAATTAAAATTTCCATTAATATTTGTCCAGTATTATGTTTTTACCCATACCACACCATACTGACTACGGAATCATATACAGCATGTTGAAACACGCTTTTTACTTCGACCTCATATTATAATAGGTAAAACGTAACAAAATAAAACTTGTCCAGAATAAAATGGATCCAGGATAATAATACTATATGAAAGACGACCAAATTAATTATCCGAAAGTTACCTTTACAGGTAATATCCATTACAGATTTGGTCCATAATCCCATTTCGGCTCAAACCAATCAGTGATTAATGAAACATGCTTTTCTGAGGAAACTCAATACTATTCTGTGTTAATGTTACAGCGGTTTTTTGAATTCAATCCTTTTAGACGAAATAAGATTTGGATAAACAATTGTATCAGCTGAAAATGAAATGTAGTGAATACGAATCAAATTTTCATTGTAGCTTTTATGTATATACTTATATTATAATTTAGGCTTATTGGCTTAGTTGCTAGAAAAGGTAGAGTGAAAACATGTTAAATACTCTTCTAATAAATCCTTTCTTTTTCATATTTCAGAGCTTTTATGAAACTATCTAAAGTAACTTGGTCAATATTTCTTTCATTCTGATATATTTTTTTCGAAAATAATCTCATGTATTAAATAATTTAGAAAATAAATTTGGTCAATAAAATATATTATTTCAGCCAATTTCTATCAAACAATTTAGTGGAACTAACAACCCGATTTTATGTATCAGAAACCTACATAATAAAAAATCAACAATATTTCCTTGATTATAAGTTGGTACATTCTTTACAATAATCTTACCAGATAACATAAATATAAAATTGTAACTCAAACTTAATAATTTTAATGCATAATATTATGTAAGAGCAGAGTCTATATTTTTCTATTTTGAATATTGTATGCCAGTACCTGGTAAAAGGTGAGAACGTACTGCAATTAAAATAAGACCTAATTGTATAACACAATTTGGGGCAAAATAAACTGTTATTTTCTAAACACGTAAAACGGATTTTGATAAAATAAAGTCATTCATACACGGAATTTTAAACAACAGAGTATTTTGAAAACCATTTAAACATGAAACATTTGACGTTTTATCTTTAGGTAAAACCGCGAGGCTAAAGCTAGTAAATGAAACCTACTTCCGCATCATTAATTCACGCCATTGCCTGTTCTCTTGAGAAGGTATTAAACCCATTCAACCACGGTTAAGTTCTGAAGCGTTCAGAATCTATTATGTGGTTACATTGATTCGTAAACGTTTTTTTATAGCTTAGTATTTTAAAATAAAAACACAATTAGGTACCTATGTTGGAATGTGATTCTAAGCAAGAAACGTTTTGAATTTCTATAAAAAAAGATACATTACCCATTTTTTTTCGTTTTGTTAATATTTTACTATAATTTAAAATGATAACTGTTAAGGAACAAAAAGTAAGCACCGCAAATTTTTTAAGTCGTAAACTTAGCCACATGGTTTCATTTGACTTTCACTTTATTGCATCTGAAGTAATCACTAGAAAGTGTTCTTTTCAAAAATTGTGACATAGACTTATATAACGGCAACAAATGGCATTTCGACGTTTCAAATATTAAACATCCCGAACCTTAGAAAATTCCGTTTTTCTTTACTAAAATATGTTTTATCTAAGTTAATTTTTATTGTTAAGTTCGCGTAGAAAACTTTATTTTGCTGACCATGTGAAGCAATGATTTAGCTAACAATGTAAAACACAAAGTTTTTGACACTTATTGGACTTGTTGGTTACATCGAGCATATACTTTTACTCTATTGTCATTGATGATCATAAAAACCTCAATCATTAGCATTTTATAAACTTGCGTTATTGATTTTTTAATAAACATTACCTTGCAAGCTTTCAGCGTGCTCAGTAGACTTGGGACCAGCAAGGCTGCAACCAACAGCAGCTTCTTTATCAGCAGCACTACCAGTAGAATAGGTACCAGCAGGAACTTAGTCTTCATTGTCGCCAATAACGTTAACAGTGGAATTACTACTGCCAACTTCTTCTTCTTTCCACGGGCTGAAAGTGTCCATTTAATACGTATTAAAATTCAGAAAAAACATTATTAAGTCCAGTTGGATTAAACGATAAATTTGTGGATATACCAGGGAAAACATGATGATGATGATGATGAAAATAAGAAGTTCTTTTGAACTGATGATGTGTTTGGAGTTACTGAAAGACATGCCATTTAAAATAATTTATTATCTACAAAAGCAGTATATATATAGGTATATTAGGATCACAGTGTTCACACCCTATAATATATACTGATCGTAGATAATACATCATCGTAGTGAACAGATATCCTTTACCTGGGAGTAAGGACGTCATAACTGTTCAGAACATTAAAATTTATGCTAAATGCTATGATATGCTAATGCGTTTTGAAAAATATAATGAAAATGGCCGTAGTTGGATCATGTGAAAGCAAAACCACATATTGAGATTGGATTTAAAAGTTGCTTATTTTTGAGTTCGATAGTTGGAATGCAATCTTTTAATTTTAATGCATTAGTAATATTAAATTCAAAATTATACAATTTTTATTGCATCATCATCAATAGATTAGGTAAAATGTTATTTAATGATTTACGAGAATAAACTATCTTGATGTTTTAAGGTCAACTAAAATCCCAATTCTAGCTCTAAAATTCAAAACAACCACCCAAAGTTGAAACTATGGGTCCCTGGGGTTCGGGGGCACATCTTTTAGTTAGAGAGATATCCAGACGCCTTGTTGATTTAACAGGTGACCAAAGAGCTGGCGCTTATAAGGTCATAAGAACACAGGTCACGTTTTCGTTCTAATTCCACCAAAATTCAATGACCCGATCAATTAATAGCTGTAAATGAGATGAATCAATAATATTCCAATAAATTCTAATTGTTTCCGGTTTAGTATCTGCTGGGTCAAAACGTGGGACTTAACCTCTGATAAAGCAGATGGTAACTGCGACTGATTGCCGTGTAATTGAATTGAGCTCGTGAAATGAAAGCGTTCTGAAATTATCTGTGATTTTGTAGAAGCAATTATTTTGAAACAGATGCTTAGATATGACATAAATTATAAAACCAACTTCAAAGTGAGTTTGCACTAAAAAGTATAAAATAACGATGTTAGAACTCGTTTTGAATTCAGCGAAAGAATTCAAATTCTAGAACATTTTGAAGTATACCCTTTGGAACAAAAAGGGAATTTTCAAAATTCGTCTATATATGACGAAGTTATGCCCGAACATACATAAAAAAATATATAAACATCCGAATTGAGAACC
The DNA here is from genome assembly GCA_951216915.1 of Tetheella fluctuosa. Taxonomy (NCBI): domain Eukaryota; kingdom Metazoa; phylum Arthropoda; class Insecta; order Lepidoptera; family Drepanidae; genus Tetheella; species Tetheella fluctuosa. Next base: position 5,677,895 of record OX578238.1, read on the forward strand.
TCCTCCTTTTTTGAAGTCATTAAAAAAATTGCTGAACCTTAAACAGTTTTTTTTTAATAAAGCGCATACTTTTACTACCAGGCAACAGAAATGGTGAAAATAAATAATCACGATGAATTTAATCCAAAAGGGTATGATCACTCCAAAACTCATGACAGTGATGCATTATTCAAAGACAGCGGTAATGAAATTATAAAGAGCGTGAATCCACGTCTTACGTATAATAGAGGTCTAAAATGCAAAGTGATGAAAGCAATTTAAAGTCCCCACAATTTCAATTTTATATTAAAATAAACGTAAATGAAATTTAAGGATACCGGAAAGGGTTTGCTTGCTATCTTGGAATGATTGACATTGATGGAAATTTAAGAAGTTACAAATTAGGTTTCATTCTATTTAGAAGTCATTGAAATTAAAAATATTTTTTTTAAATACGTTTACTGCCTAACTGTGAAAAGTACACCCACCCATTCACCTATGAGAAAGATTTAAGACATCCTGATAGTTACATACATAAAACTTAATCAGTAGTCAAAGCTGTGAACATCATGAAATTTTAGACGGTATTTTCAATATCAATGTAAATCAGATCATAAAAGGTCAATTCTCTTTACGACGACTACGCTATGACAACCCATGGATTTATTATCCCTTCAAACGTTTATTTTAAACCATTCCAAAACAAAATATTTTATGCTATAATAAAACTTTTGAAACAAGTTGAAGTATCCAAAAAGTTGGTAAAACCTGTAAAAGTTTACGTACATTTTTGAAACGACTGTGAATTTGTTTTGGGTGATAAACGGAACGTACTAGACTTTATGCGAAATGTGACAAGACTAACTTTTTTACACCATGTACTTTATGTAACCATAGACAAGTAGATTATAGCTAGAAAGGTTTTGCAATCCTTGAAACTTTTTGGATTATATTTTAGCAAGAGGGACAAAAAAAAACATTGTTATTTTTGTAGTTAGTCTCACAATGTATGCTTTTAAACTTTGTACGTATTCGGATAGTCAGTGTATAAATCAACATGTAAAATTTGGTGATAATGGTTATACTATCTAATATATTTTATATAATTCAGAAGGCTGATAAGCTAGCCGACGTTCCACCTAATGAATGTGGTTACCGTCGCCTATATAAATTATAATTATCTATTAAATTGTTCCCGACCATTATAAAGCATAGAAGGCAATATTAACTGGCTCTCAAATGCAACTGTCTGAACACACCAGTAGTTGTTTGGCGACAGAGATTCAACTTGAGGGTGATAGCCAAGCTCCTACCACCGTACTATGGTTTCCTCACCTATCCTTCACCGCGTCATCGAATGTCACTACCACTGAGTTACGAGTATCATAGTCTAAAAAATTCTGTCAATGTATCATAGTTGTTATTTCGATTTCAAAAAGTACCTTAGTTAGTGTCTACTAATACATAAAATATTTTTATGCGATTACTAAATGACTTGTACTTTAACGGTTGTACTCATAGTCTATGTATGTACCGAGTTATTGTACTGTTAACGACCGATCACACAGGATTCACGGTCTCAAGATAGTTTTACTTGTATTTTACTACAAGTTTAATATGACATTTATTTTAGTGAGTAAAACTGCTAATAGATGGCGTTAGTTGTATTTTGCATCGCGCTATAATGTGTTTCTATCGAATTGGTTAGGTATTAAGGTTGATTTTATTTTGTTGTCTGATTATAAACCCTAGTTTAGGATACATAAAGGTGGTTTTAATTAAATCCCTGTTATAGTATTCCTATTTAGAACAATTTAATTAGATCACCGTTAAGTACTGCATTGTGCTTAACAGTACTTATACTATACTTAAACACGTGTATACTGTGTGTGCACCAACCCTATGTCTACATTCTCATATTATCTGTGGAAACTTCTAATAAGCTTTCTATTTTGATATTGTATCTGCTACTTAAGAACCTAGCTGTTAGTTTCCCTTAGAAAATAAAATATAAAATATTTTTATACTCTATCAAATTTGGTCACAAACAAATATTATAATTAGGTACATTCTACTTACAAGAGCATTCCTTTGGAAAATAAATGATACTTATTCACCATACAATTTTTCAATTCTATACTTCTTGAATAGGCTTTCTTATGACGTTTTTACGTGAGGTTACAACTAAAATACTACACTATTTGATGACCCTTATGAACGTAGGTGATTCGTTTTTCCTATTAAGCATCACGAATTTACTACACTGAAATGGAATATTTACATCAAAGAATTTCTATACAAAAAGTGAAATACCGCAGATATTACGTTGCACTAGATTTCTACAGGATTCAATGCACGTTTGAGCGTCGCGCCGCGATATTAATGCCCGAGCTGTGACCGGAATGTAAAAGTGAAGCTACACTTTTAGAGTTTATGTTTTTTTTTATAGGTAACATACCTATATATGTATATAGATAAATAATCAAACCGTTATTTTTATTTCCTTAAGCTACATTAATATTTTTCATGACTTCAGCGATATAGATGCAAATCTAAGTTTGTTTTGAAAAGAGTAATTGCCGAGTTTTTTTGCCGGCTCTTCTCAAAAGCAAAAGCAATTTATCAAACTGTGCGTTAGAGTCCTAAGTGAAGTGAAGCCTGTGAAGGCCTATTTCAATAAATAAATAATTTTATTTCATTTCATATTTACTGGCACACATTTCTCAGATAAATGTGGCCTTTGTCACTCTCCGGTCTATAAACTATCTCTATGGAAAAAATCACGTTGATCCGATAGTAAATACGTGAAAGAAGGACAAACCAACAAACACACTTTCGTATTTATAATAGTAGCAATAGGCTGAATATAAAAGAAAATATTTTCCTACCAAGGTACTCCTTGCTTTCATTTTATCTAATCTATGGTCATTATTATTTGAATTTGGAACCTTGTGACTATATTATTATAGCCTTATTATATAGACACTTAGACACTAACCACATTAATTATCCTATGATGCATTTAGATAACACTTAAATTAAATTTATAAATTTAAAATCAAGAATCAAGAACTGATATACTCTTATTGGTATGACGCCAATTTACTTACCTAAACATCAAAACATTTCGACAACTGTTTTGATATCTGTCAACGCTGTCTGCCTGAGGATCTAGGTTCTAATTTTGCACAAAATGTCAAAGTTAATACTTTGTTTTTGATCTGTTTGTCAAAACTTTTATTTTTGTCATTTAAATTTGCCCTTTGAAAATAATACAAGAATCATTACCTAAGTACCTATCTTTTAGTTTTTGAAGAAACCTGTTTGAATATTCCACCTGATAAATTTTGTAAAATGGTAAGCTGTTCAGAAATTATTTTTAGTTTTTTTTCTATTTCTTGTACAACACACTTAAAGGAACCTATCGACATGGTATATAATTTAACTTGAACCTCCTCTAATTATTATCACATGATTTATGTACAGCTATGTAATTATATAACATTCCTGACATAAGGTAGCTGAGATCGTAGTTGGCACTGCGGTTTATCCCTGCTCTATTTCCTCGCTATCGCGGGTGACCACAACGGTCGCTTTCACCCTATCTATCACATAATCAAAACTTAAAGGTACACGTACTTTGCCCTTGGCAATTTCTTTTTGCAACAATTTAGTAGTTTCGATGATTGGATTGGTTAAGGTTTTAAATGAAAAATTGTCTGGAGTACTTACTTATTTTATGGTTAGATTTTGTAAAATATTTTTTTTTGTAAACTTTCTAAAAACTTGGATAAGAGAGAGAAAGATTTTTTCCCTTTTTTTATGATTTTTAAACATAGTAGATGTGGTTTTTATATTGAATATTAATTGGAATATCTTTGTAGCTACTTTGCTTATTTCTACTTGTAAATGCATAGAAACCCTAATGGGTAGCATTTTTCCATATATACGATCTCAAGAGTTCATGATGAACAGGGCGCTTACTTAGGTTTGCCGTTGATATCTTCTAGAGAAGTTTTTAGCTCTCTAAAAACTTCTAGCTAGCATTTAATTTTAAAAGAACAGTTTTGCTGATCAGTTCCCATACGCTGTAAGTTCATTAGACCATTAGACCTTCATCTAATGATTCCCAGGATACTAACATTTTGAACACTTGTTAGTTGTCGCATACTTGAATCAGTATTAGCCTTTATATTTTTGCTGGTATAGATAGATAAAACAAGATATTTTTAATAATTGTAATAAAAATAAGGAAATAGTATTTTATACCTGACGATGTAAAAATAAATATCCAAAAACAATAATAAAACGTGGAGAGAAAATGATCGCGCGGGAGATTTCTTACCCGATGGACCGACCAGTTTCGTGAGAAGAACGTCAAATTGTAAGACATATAGCATATGTGAATGAATAAGGTCGCTGGAGACCGGCCATCCATTCTTGCATAATCACGTTTAATAGTTATCTTCAGTAATGAAACACCGACCACAAAGAAAAAGTAGCAATGGTACCAATAATTTCCAATTCAATAAACGAAATGGTGAAGTTCAAAGAGGTCACTACCAGAAGACTTTAATATTTAACTTCTTCTTGATTCAACCCTTTTATGACGTCTATCTAACTAGGATTACCGAACAACTCGACTTTTTAATTAAAAAGTTCTAACGGAAAACTAATTGCTTCTAGTAATAGTTGCTTGTACAAAACTTTTTTGAACTGTCTGGAATTTTTATATTTTGGAAAAAATAATTTATAAGAATATTGTAGATTTTTGGAAAATTACTTGTAAGTTCCTTTTTGTTAGTTAGTAAGTCTCATTTACGAAAAACTTATTCCAAGTATTTGTCATTCTAAAAATTAAAAAAGTTCGACCAAAGTTAGAATATTACTAAAATAAACTCAATAAAAATTACTTTTGCTACATACAGCTAATGCATTGGGATTAGAAGTATTCCCTTTCTGCAGTATTACCAACATCAGAGTAGGTATATATGGCTGAGAAAGACAAAAGATTCTAATTTTGTGATCCTGTGTTATTTGCAAAAAGTGGCCTCTTATCAGATTATTAATTGTCTAAATTCTTGAATACAAGATATTTACAATTTTTTTTTATTTATCTAACGGAAATTTATTAACATTTATATACAACAAGTATTTACAATCATTGTATAAAATATAAACTATAATATACCTATAGAAAACGTCCTCAAAGCCCTCACTGCTGTCGATAGGCAAGGTTCCCAACAGGCTGGCAGCGTTCCCTTTTTGAATGGCCAAGCTTATGCGTTGGCGGAAAAAGCTCCCAGCCCGTCGGTCTCCCGAAGCCTCGATGAGCTTGGATGATAAAATCCGAGCAAATCGGCGAGGTTCGAACTCTCACGGACCCAAGGTTTCTACCGCGAATGGCATAAACAAAAAATTTGGAACAAGACAAGCGTATTTTTTAAATTTGGAAAAATCGAGACTACATAACGTTCCTTTTAAATTATTTTTTTTCTGTTATTTTACCCATCCAAATAGCTAATATTATTTTTAAACTTACCATCATCATCAGTGCCATCATCTTGAACAGTTCTTGCACCTTCTGGCAGGTTCACCTTCAATCCCTTCATTTTAAAGAACTCCTGAACCATCTTCATGAAGTACTTCGCCAGTTCTGCCCATTCCGATAGAAAACTTCTCGGCTCGCTACTCAGTACTTCAACATTTTCATTAATTTGAAGATTCTTTATTGTTTCTTCGTCCAAAGGTACGAAACTGATCATGTTGCTTGCTTTTATTGTTTCGTTACTCATATTATTATCAAATATAGTAGTTTTAGCTATTTTTAAAGCTTTATATTTCACACAAGATAAAGCTTCAGCTCTGACGAAGCAGCCATCTTTAACGTAGCGTAAATATCCATCTTCAGTAGAGTTGGTTCTTTGCAGCATCAGAACAAGAATGGTGAGGAGTGTTGTTACGCTTATGTTCATTATTTAGAGTTGATCTGCAAAAGAATTTAAAAATCAAATAGATATTCATACACGTTCTTTTAAATTAAAAGTTACTCAATCATCAGAGAGAGAGAGAGACAATAAATTGCCTGATCATTAGAAGTAAAAGATTGTGAAACAAAAATATACATGATTAATTTAAGGGGATACAATTTTCAAATAATTTTAATGATAATTAAAGTATACATATATTTTTACTGTAGATACAAATTTGTTCTGATCATAATCTCAATATGGTAAATAATGATGATGCGGCCAAAGGTCGTGAAGACACACAGCACTAAAGAATAGGCTCTTTTAAATCAAACACAATTCAGATCTCGAGCTGTAGTTATTAACCCAAAATTATATTGTTTTCTTTACTATATTTCATTTCATAATCACAGCGTAATGTGTCAATGAATTTTCCTCTCGTAATTATAAATCCTTGCGAGAGGTGGAAGCTAGTTATTCACAAAGGTTTCCAACCTATTCTAACTTCAACGGACTATAAACAAAATACATATTCAGTATCACAAACATAATTAATTAAAGCTAGTTAAAATTCAGGATTTTGTACTATAGAACACGCGAGTTATGAGTATAACGGTTATAAAATCACTAGTTTTAGTTTTCAACTAACATCATTAACAGAAGACTCAGTGCACTATTAATAATAAAGTTTCAAGCGTCATAGCAGCGTAGTTGAATCGTTGGTCAAAGATTAGATGATGCAGATAAGATAATATTTATAATTTGGTTTAAAGTTTCCATCATCTTATGACATTAAACGAGCAATTCTTGTATGTATATATATATATATATATATATAAATTAATTTCATGTAGATTTGAATCAAATTTTGTATTTAGATAAGGTTTTGCTTTTTAAGTTCCTTGGCTTAAAAAGCAAAACTTCTTGAAAAAACGCGATTTTACAAAAAAAGAACGCTGAACAAAGCTCCGTCACCCAGGTACCTACTATATTTAAATCAACATCCCGTAAACTCTTTGACGTATTGTCTTTTTTTCAGGATTATGTTGTGTACCACGTATCGTTTTCATTTTTTAGTGGCTCATAAACTTTTATTATTGAGTTCATACACGCATTCATCACGAATTGTGAACAATGATAATATGCCAAAAATGGATCTTTATGTGAACGAAGGTTTTATTACCATACTTTAATTGTTAGTGAATAAAGCATTATTTAGAATAACAGAACAGCGTAGCATTTAACTATAAAAAACTGAACTTCAATATTTTGAATCAAAAATTGTGCTAAAGGAAACCAATCTAATGCTTTTCCCTAAGATTATATGAAGAAACTATAATTACCCCTTAATTTGAAGTGACTGACATACATGGTGATGATAATTAGTTGTTGCAAGATTCTCAGATAATTACATGCTTTATGCAAGTGGTTAGGTATACCAGCTTTCCATGTCGTGTCGCCTCTTACACTTATAATCTTTGAACAAGACAGATCATTTTCTCTTGGATAGTTAGAGGTTTTCCGAGTAAATAATACCTACGTGTATAAATGAACAGCAATTTCACTGAGCGATTTTAAACTTTCAAGTACAAAATTATTGAATTATATTTTTCTCTACGAGGTTTTAAATGGACTTTCTGATATTTAGCAGTTTGTTATTATGCGTCGAAGATTTCCAAAGTTTTCTAGCAATAAATTGACAATCGACTGCAAATCTTCTTTATTCTTCTCATTCTGTCCCAACAAAATTGGGGTCATTTAAGATGTAATAAAGCCATAGCTACAATTTGACATTGACGACTATCATTATGATTGGGTATGCTATCAGCTATAAATAGTGGAACGTAATTATTTCAAGGCCAGATAGAGCATAACAATCCCTGCTGCCTATCTCTCTGTTCTACCGTAGATGGTTCCTGGTACCTTGTACAGGGCGCTAAGAATAGAATACTACTCTATATAAAAAAGATGAAGGATTATCCTATCTTTCTATGTATTTTTTTTATAAGTAGGCACTTTAAGCTATTTCTACTGAACTAGAAACCACATGCAAGTGTTCTAGATTGTTATAAATATGCATGATCTACATTGGCACTTCTGTCCAGTTACAACTAAGTATAGTGTCAGGAATCATAATTAACTCTTATGTACTCTTTACTATATATGTGCCTATTCATTCAACTTTCTGTCCGTTTTAAGTCTAACAATAATTATATTATGCGTTTGATTAGGAATGCAATTTTGTACCTGGATTTGTAGCAAACTTGTTAAATATATTGATTTTAGATCAATTCCGGCCTCCAGTATCTTCTTATTTTACGCAATTAGGATTACGCCATTGAATAATGAAAAATTCTTATTCTTGTTTTTCAAAATTAGATGTTTGGCTTATCCAACCTTTAAATATGCGATAATTTCTAACTTAATATAATTGTTTTAAACAAAAGATAAATTGCTTTGTGGATATTATTGATCGTAACAGTCCTTATCAGTTTGTTTTGCTTCAGATTGTATTTACTCCGGACTTAACGTAGTGTGTTCGGTATGTATTAGAATTTCTAACTGAATTTGAATCATGTTGGTTAAAGCTACCACAAGCTTTGGGAATGTTGTTAATATGTAGGGTTGTCGATTTATTGCAATTCTAAATATTCATTAGTAGATCCCTTTTAAATTACTACCAAAGACAACCCAAATACTAAAGACCTATTATTTGCTATTGTATACTTACCTACTTCGCTTTGCCTACTTAAAGTACTGGTAGTGGTTTAATACCGGTAAAATTCAATACTTTCAATAGGTTTTCTTTTGAATTGTGATTTTGTGGCCAAAAGTTCAATGCATGTTTGCCTCGTTTTTTTACCTTATTTATTATTACATCTTAGTTTATTTATCCTTTTTAGATATTCAAAGAATATATTATAATACGTGAATTATTATAAATTGACAACCCTAATCCACACGGAAACAGCATGGGATGTATTCAGTCAAATGCTGCTCGTATCTTGAAATTAAATTTACCCAGCTACGTTACATACATACATATCATAATTTACATATTATTATACAAGGAAAACACACCATTAAGAATTTGGTATAATCTCAACGAGTCATTGCCTTCAAAGTCAAGGAAAATAATTTCATTGGTTTGATGATTTGTTGACAATTTTACATCTCTCTTCGGCTATAGTTGTAGTAGTAACATATAGGTGAATGTGTGATACATGTACACACATTCCTCCATTCGAAAAACCCTTATTTAGGTAAGGCAAAGGGTTCTAAACCATACAGCCTCGACATATAGTCTACATTCAAAGATACCATCCATCTATTATTCAGGTGCAGCTATCTAAACATACCATAGTTTGGTGTTTTTTTTTACATATACAATTTTTAATGTTTATATTTCAGGAAATACTTTTTATCTTTGTTTGTTCTTCTAATTCTATGCAATATTTTCCTTCCTTGAAAGTTCAAGATCATACTGACATTTAATTAAAACTTCACCGTAGCCTCTAACGGACGTCAATATCCTAAGCAATCATCGACTTGATAGCTCATAAATTATTATGATTACAGAGCATTAAATGAAGAAATATAATTTTACCGATCCTGTTTTTCGTTTTCACATTTCCCTTAATGTAAAAACATTATACTGATGTATATACTGTATTTTAAATGAATTACGTGTTCGCGAAAAATGTTGCCTACATTTATTACGATATACAGCTCATTTGTCTTCACTTTTAAGGCTTTTAAGCTGTGGATTTATATGTTTTAAAGCTGAAACATCCTTATTGAAAGATATATTAGATAATATATCACATGTTAATCATAAAATATGATGATTAACATGATTTAAATAGGTAAATAGAAGGAAAATCGTGACTGTTTGAAAGCATTTTTTTCCTAAATGTGTTGTGGTATTGGAATATGGGTAGCATTGGTAGACTATAATAATAGTATCTACTAATTGATATATTACGCCGGTTGGCGTGGTTGGTAAGATACCTTATCTATCACGCCGCAGGTCGTGGGTTCGATTCCCACTCAGGACAAACATTTGTGTGCATGAACATGTCTGTTTGGCCTGTGTCTGGTTGTGATTATCTATATATGTATGTATTTACAAAAGAAAAAGTAGTAGATCAGTTATCTGGCTTCCATGGTACAAGCTCTGCTTAGTTTGGGGTCAGATGGCCGTGTGTGAGGAATAATGTCCCATAATGTCCCATGTCCCATATAATATTAAAAATAGGAAAAAAAAAATGTTAGTTTGCACAGAATTGGCTCTGAAAATACGGCATCGATTTTAACAATTTTTTAACCAATAGAAAGCTAAATTATAAGGAAGTAATATAGGCTATAATTTATTTTCAAAAAATTTGAGATCCCAAAGAAAATTTCAATAATGTAACCCAAAGTAGCATAATTTTGCCTATGAAATTCATTATTTGGCGTGCGCCGAGAATTGATGATACATAAAAATAATATACGACATTTTACGACAGAAAAAAGTCCGCGAAGTATTATATTATTATCTAACTATCATAATTTAGTCACAATAGCAGCTTTTGTGTTCTAAACGGGTGAATGGATTTGGATGGAATTTAGCAAAGAGATATAGTTAGTATATACTGGGTGATTTTGTTATCACTGGCAATACTTGCAAGGGTGGAAGTACTCATCAAAATGACCAACTTTTATTATGGGACTAACTGTGAAATCATGAAAAAATTATCAGCTGTTCCATACAAAAGTTCAATACCTACTCGACCAAAATGTATGAAGCAACCATATTATTTTACGCGATATCAGAGTTAGCCCTATAATAAAATTTGTTCACATTGATGAGTACTTCCACCCCTGCAAGTATTGCCAGTGATAACAAAATCACCCTGTATATAGTTGGACATAGGCTACTTTTTATTTCGGGAAAATATACGAACCCTCGGGACCGCGGGGCGGAAGCTAGTCTAGCTAATATAGTAGAGACTAAAATTGAAAAATGTCTTAAGATAATGAGCTTTCATTATATTTTTAATGTTTAGGTTGATCAATTAAAGTAATTAAGGCAATTATGATGGAAAATTATGAAGTTAATTCTAAACACCATTAATTTCAAAACCCACAACTCTATTTAGATCATACATTGACATAAAACAATAAAACTATCACAAAAACTTACTTTCAAAATCACAAAACCGTTAAAACACCACACTGACACTTCACTTCAAATGCAAAAGTTTAGAATCAACTGCGCGCGCGCAACTCTGACAGACCAATGTCAAGCCTCAGCTCCCGATTCGCTATTTAAATGATCTACAATCATTCAAGCAGTGGAACATAATGTGATCCGGATGATTTGAGACCGTATTTCGCTTGCGTTCAGCCTGTGGTTTTGCTTGCGATTAGTTTTTATAAAAAAATATGAAAAAACAATTGCCATTTCGAAGCGTGCGCAATGTATGTGAAGCAGATTTTTTATGATAATAAATGATGTTAGTTTTTGTTTATTGTTGAACAAGAAACAATTATTTTAAAGGTATTTATTTTGTTTTTGAAAACAAATCTTACTAAATATTATTTTAAATGGTATGTTATATGATTTCGTTGAACTAAAATAAGATAAACAATAATAAATATTTGGCTATTCAAGTTCATAAGTAACTAAACAAACGGCTTATGTTTCAATGTAAGTTTACACAGAAACACATGAAACTACGTTGGTATAGATTTTTGGATCATTGAATATTTGATACCATTCTACTAATATTATAAACGCAAATGTTTGTGAAGATGGGTGGATGGATGTACTGAACGGATAAGCATGGATAGAAATTACAGAGGAGACTTAACAACTTCATGTCTCAAGGTTGGCAACGCGTGAGTGATACCCCTGACAGGGAAAATATAATATTGTATTTTCTTTGCTGGTGGTGTTATGAGCGTCTATAGGCTACGGTAACCGCTTACTATCCGTGGGCCGTAAGCTTGTTTGCCACCTAGTAGTATAAAAAAAAAAGATAGAATATATTCTGAATTGATATATAGCATACTTATTATCCCGAAAAAAACATAAGATCCCTCAGGATCGCGGGGCGAAAGCTAGTAAGTAATATATTTAGGTATTTCAATTTAATCATATAATTTAAAATACTTACCAAATATAGTTAATTGTCAACTAGCAACCCGCCCCGGCTTAGTACGGGTAGAAGACAAATTATACACTAAAACCTTCCTCTTGAATCACTCTATCTATTAAAAAAACCGCATCAAAATCCGTTGCGTAGTTTTAAAGATCTAAGCATACATAGGGATAGACAGCGGGAGAAACTTTTATACTATGTAGTGATGTAATGTTACGAATTCGGCGTCATATTTATAATTGACTAGCTTTCGCCGCGCTATTCCACCCACGTTCCCGGGATAAAAAGTAGCCTATGTCACTTTCCGGTCCATAAATTATATGTATGCAAAAATCCCTTCGACCCGTCGCTCCATTACTGCGTGAAAGGACAAACGAACAAACACACTTTAAAATTTATAATTAAATAGTAGGATGTACAAGGAAGTTAAAGTGTTTTTCAAGAATGAGGCGTGTTTAGTATATTAACATAACGAATTAATTTCTAACTGGTTATATCAATCTAGCTTTTCCGCGCGGTTTCACCCGCGTTCCTGTGATAAAATATAGCCCATGTTACTCAGGGATAATGTAGCTTTCTAATGGTGAAAGAATTTTTGAAATCGTTCCAGTAGTTTTTGAGTTTATTCGTTACATACAAAAATACAAATCTTTCCTCTTTATAATATTAGTATAGACATACATTAATTTATTTATATAGGTACTTGTTGTAAATAAATATTTATAAAAATAAAAATAAACAAATACCACATCCTATCCTCCATCTAAGATGAATGTAAGATACCCATGTAATGCAATATTACTAAAGGTTTCCCTCTGTATGTAATTTCACTTGCATTTTCTATATTAGTTTCGTATTGTACGATCCCTTGGTCATTGCCCTCAAGGTCATTGACACAAAAGGGCATAATAAACACCTACACAGGTCTTAATGATGTATGAAATGAGAAAACAATAATGCTAAGGAGATTTTATTTGAATATTAAACTTTACGAGTTAGAAAACTGTAGGTATTACATGATTTGATTTGCAAGCACAGTTTCTGAATAAAAAAAAACAAGTGAATTTTTCTTATTGTTCACGGTAGGTACAATAATATGTTACGATAAGAAATCAGTCTGTCTGTATATCTGTTTATTACGTTTACATAACAATTTTTACATATTGATTCTCATGTAAATTTGCAAGGGATAAACGGTGACCACTGGTTCATAATAAAAAATGAAGAATCTTATGTTTGTCTGTTTGATAACGCTAATCTCCGCAACTATTAAAAGAATTTTCATGAGGCTTTCGCAGGTTAATTAAGGTTAGCTTGACACTTCGAATAGGCTTGCATTATTAAAATCGGCTGAATGAAAAAAAAAAATGAAGTCTCAGCCAAAAACCAAGTTTTAACTATGTTAATGAAAATGTAGCGTTGCATTTCACAACAGGTCCGTTATTTTGTATTTTTTTTACCATTACTAGTAATGTTTCGAATTAAATAACGATTAACCTCAGACTTAAAAAAAAGAGTTATGAGAGAGTCATCCATGTTTTGTGTCTGTCTATGACATAGTAATGAAAGTTAAAATGAATTATTTTTTACTTTGGCTTATATTTGACCATCAAGGAGGAACTGGCTCAAGTGTGGCTGCTGAATGGTGTGGGAATACACTGGTAAATATTTGGCGACAGATTTTAAACTTGACGATAAATAGCCAGCCAGACACGTAGGTAATATAATGTACCCTACCACAGTACTATGGTTTCATTCACCGAAAACTCAAGCTCACAGTAGGATTAGAAGTTTAGATTTTTGATCGATCTTCCTATTTGGAATGAGAAAATAGGAGCCATCCTATTCAGTAGACTACTCACTCGGTTTGCCTACCCAATCGGGACCACATGCAAACAGGTCTGAATAAGGGGGTATATTTATGTTTATTTAAGGGGTACTTACTCTTACAGACTTATCTCAAATGTTCATCCTGTATGATAAAAAAATGTAGATTGTGTAGATAAAATAGGGCCTTAACTGATTTATACAGTTGGCTTTGACTTTGACTTTGAAAATAAAAAGAGTGGTTGACTAGTGTGAGACATCTCTATTTTACCTCGGAGTCTCAATGCGTAAATAAATTCACGTTAATTGTAATGTAATGGTGTAATTAGTAATAAAAAATAGTTACACCCAGATTTAGAATAGGTTAGATACCGCTTTTACGATTTTTACAATTATTGATACAGACACAGTATACTTTATATTTATATGCTATATGTAAAAAAATATAAAAATCCCTATAACAAGTGTTACAAAAATTCATTTTTTTATTTTTTGAAGTGAAAACTTCTTTAGCCGCGTTGAGCGTTTTTGGAGGGGGAAAACTTATAGGTTCGCGTCACCAACATGCTCATGCTAATAGTATATCTATAGCTATGAGTAGTCAGACTGGCGCACGCGCAGTGGCCTGTGTACACGTATACACTAATACGTTTTCACTTCTATCGGCAGTCCCCATGACTGCCTGTTTTTTTTTACACTACTAAGTGGCAAACAATCTTACGGCCCACCTGATGGTAAGCGGTTACAGTAGCCTATAGACGCTCATAACACCACCGGCAAAGAAAATACAATATTATATAAATATAGTTTCGAAAATAACATCAATCATAGTTAAATTATTTAAAAAATTGTCACCCGTACGACGAATCTTTATTTTATTTTGCGACGTTACCAAAGTTACGGAGTAATGATGATTTATTACTTTACTTTAAGTTTGGCAACTACAAACTTCAACTTAATCATTCATAATTTAAACCTAAGAAAATGCGACGTTGTTATATTTCACGTATGGGTGTTTTACATAAATAATCTTGAGTTTGTCGAATTATTTTGTATTAAAAATTAAAACGAAAAAAAAATGATTGAAAAATCTATAAGTACTATAATACTAATATAATATTATAAAGCTGAAGAGTTTGTTTGCTTGTTTGAACGCGCTAATCTCAGGAACTGCTGGTTGGAATTGAAAAAATATTTAGTGTTGGATAGTGGTTAATCGAGGAAAGCTATAGGCTACTTTTTATCCCGGGAAAACATAAATTCCCTTAGAGATGCGGGTGAAACCAAGGGGCGGCAGCTAGTAATTCATATGCCAGTTGATTATTTGATATGGTCTTATTAATACCCTAAAGTTTTGGGATATCAAAAGGAACACGTTGTGTATAAATGGCAAAGACATAGCATAGAGAGAGGTAGAGCATAGTGATATGTCGCTCAGAGAGCAGCACGACAGGGGAAGTACCTCCACCTTACAGAATACCGCAGCCGAATAACTTATAGTTATGTTCCTGTGCGGGAGTAAGGTCGCCTGAGCTCATCGGTGGGGGGAAGGGTCGGCATCGCGCGAGTGATACCCCTGGTGTTGATAGCGTTCATAGGGTAACCGTTTACCATCAGGCGGGCCGTATGGTTGTTTGCCGACAATGTGGTATAAAAAAAAGACAAAATGGTTTGGTACCATTTTCTCTTCTGTTTGTGAACCGATTTTTTTGCTTAGTAGCTATTGACGATCTTTAGTGTTATCAATAAAAAAAAATGGAAAAGCCACAGCTGAAAATGCGTCGATACAAGTCTCCTAAGATGTTTTATTTGGATCTTGTCATCAAATTAAACAATACTTTTCAGTAAAATTAATCCTGTGTAGAGTTTAACGTTTAAAAATAGAAGTGTCTGTTTGTAATGTCAAATAATAGCTTTTGACTAAACTCAAACTCAAAATGATTTATTCATTTAGGCCCTAATAAGGCACTTATGAACGTTACAATTGATTCTACCACCGGTTCGAAATACACTTGGACTGAGAAGACTCCGGCAAGAAACTCAGCAAGGCATATTTTTATAAATCTTTGTTCTTTTTTATTTAATTTATGTACCTATTTAATTACAAATAACAAAGTTTATAAAATTATAACGAAATAGTTTGTGTAGCGAATATTTCATTCAAATGCATTTTTGTCTTCCACAAAATCAGAAACTTTATAGTACCCTTTCTTACATAACTTTTGTTTAACTAATTTTTTTAATCTATACACAGATAGTACTTGATTTTATTTGGGTACTTTGTTATAGAAACTTGACTAAATGCATATGTAATGAAATGCTTGTTTCTGTCTGTTGTCATAATTTTGTCTGTTTGTCAGTCTGTCTACGAGTTTTTTCCGGCTGTACAGATTTTGACGGGGCTTTCAGTGGCAGATAGCTGAAGCTATAAAGGGTAACTTAGGATACTTGTATTATACCGGTATCGCGGGTGAAACCGCGGAAAACAGCTAGGTAGTTACTTATAAACCTTGAATAATTACTTTTCACATGAAAACTATACCTTTACTTAGAAACAAAACAATAACTGTTATTTTACCTACAAAGATCCCTTTCATGAGTTAATTTTCTATTCTGGCTACAGATTATATAATGATTATGAAATAAGGCCACAGCTCCATTATTAGCGTGGTCTATCAAAAGTACAATAAATAAAATGAATAACCTGACATAGATATGCTATGGTGGCGGCAAGATCTACCACAGATGGTCCCTGATAATCTGTACCGAGTGCTAGGAATAGTGTGACCCGCTGTATAACCTTTCGGTTGGGTAATTGTGGCCACTAAAATACACTGAAGGACACATAACTGCATCAAAGTTCAAAGTCAAAGTCGTATTGTACTTTGATGCAGTTTATGTGTCCGTCAGCGTAAATCTTAGTTGTTTTGTGAAGCGTCTGAGGTAGATATAAGCATATAAATAAGGTAATCAAAAGCGCGAAAATTATAATGAGGTGAGTGAGGAAACCTTAGCACGGTGGTAGGGTACTTTGTAGTACTCACCTGGCTGGCTACCTCCCTCTATTTGAAAACCTGTCGCCAAACACCTTGGGTTAGTTCCGGCAGCTGCACTTGAGAGCCATTTCCTTCTAAGCTTTGAGTGCTTACCACCTTTGACCACATTATCACTTACCATATTGAGATTGTGGTCAAACACAAGCCTATAAGCCAAATTAAAAAAATACATCAATATGATGAAATTATTTTCAATATTTTTGTAAAAAAAGCATCTTTACTCCTAAATCTTCACTACTAAATAAATCTGTAAGTGCAAAACTCGTCAATAAAAGATCATAAAATCCTATTTCCAAATGTAGGAAAAGAGCAAAAATAATAAATAAACAAATATTCTGGGACATTACTACTCACACACGGCCACCTGACCGCAAACTAAGCAGAGTTTGTACTATGGAAGCCAGATAACTGATATACTACATATACTACTTTTCTTTTGTAAATACATACATATATAGATAATTACACCCAGACACAGGACAAACATACATGGGAATCGAACCCACGACCTGCGGCGTGATAGATAGGGTATCTTAACAACTACGCCAACCGGCTCTAAAAGGAAGTAACCTAACCCTATTTATTTTCAATCATCAGCGAGACGGTGATTCGCCTAAAATTAATAGCCGTTTCAAACTTGACGTAAATTTACGATCAGACATTCATTATCCTTAAAATTTGATACGACAGAAGATTTACTTATTCTTCTATAATTTTTTCATGTTTAGGTACAATCCTATCCTACTTCCTATTAATATTATAAATGCAAAAATGAATGAATGATAGGACACTTTTTATCCCGGGAAAACATTAAGATCTCTCGGGGACGCGGGTGACACCGCGAGGCAAAAGCTGTTAATATATAAAATTTTGAAATTTTATTTTATTTATCAGAAAGTCGTATCTAGAGGAGCAAAAAATCTTCAGCCATTTATTTATCATCGAATTTATTTAAGATATGTCACAGCCAATTGGTTATATCAGACACTTGATAGTTATTTTTTGTAAATACTAATTGAGTGATCCTAGTTCAGTTAACGCCTGGCCTAGGCGTTCAACTGAATCAACTGGCTGATTTAATTAGTTAGCTGCGACAGATGCATAAGTAATTTATCAAAAATATTGAACAACGTTGCAAGAAATTGATTAGGTAACGATTAATAAATTAAATTTCACTACCATTTAATTTAATTTTATATCATGGCAATATATTGAACTATGTCGATACAATCAAATCGCCCGCTAATTTAATCTCGCTGAGAGTCTGACCGCAGCTTCAAATATCGACCAAAAAGTTTTTATTTCATTTGTTATGAGATAAAAGTTGGAATATTTTTGTTCTGTTCATGTGTGCCTTGGTAATTCCTGTTTGTAGGCATTACCCTTTTAACATAGTACACATTGTCGGCGATAACTTTTATTACTATAGCTCCTGGGTTTATTTAATGGTCGAGATACCGATTTAGTTAAAATTATATACGGTTTCAGAGGTATTACCTGCTTTGTGGAAAATTGATAATTGCATCCTGATTTGAACAGTCGGGACTGTTACTTACTTACTGTTACTACTTAATATAGTTAAAGCTATCGTTTTACAGGACGTATCCATATGTAAGTCTCCTAGTTGAATGCACTATTTACCGGATCCATAATATTTATCGCTACATATTATAAAACAAAGTCTTTCCGCCGCGTCTGTCTGTCTATCTGTCTATACGTGACAAACTCAAACAACACTGAAAAGATTTTCATACGATTTTCACCAATGGATGGAGTAATTTATGAGGAAGGTTTAGGTATTCATTAAGGTTAGTAATTCATTTAGGTTTCGTGTTAATTGACTGAAATAAGATGATGGAAACTTGTTGTAAATGTCGGAAAAAGTCATGCCGGTTCATAAACTATCTCTATGCAAAAAATACGTAGATACGCTGATCCATTGCTGCATGAAAGGACAAACCAAAACAACCACACTTTCGCATTAATAATAGTAGGGATAGGGATATTTCTCAGGTAACAATAATCAATTGAATAGGAAAACAATAGAAAATAGAATCTCAAATGAGGAAGAAACAAAAAAGATAACTTTGTGAAGTTTGTAGGAAGATTGATGATCTCCAACACTTGTTGATGAAATGTGCAAAGAATCAAAGAGAGAGGAAGCTGCTGATGGGCGGCCTTGGAATAAATCATTTTGATGTTGGTGGTTTTATCAAATTATTGTCTAAGCCTCAAATGGAAGCTACAAAATATTTATTTGATATGGCTGGTTCAGCAGTTGCTCCATCTATTCGTAAGTGTTAGGTATAAGTTTAGTTTAGGGTACGATGAGGCTGACATGTCCTTATAGGGCAAAATCCTCTGAGAAAAATTCAAGAATAATAAAACATATATCTAGTGCCAACAAAAAACTACGATTCGTCAACAATAAAATATGCACAGTCATGTTTCCATAAGTTCCGACTACTTATCCTAACAGTTTCTGCCCTTTGTAAATAAGGCTATTACCAAATGATTAATGTGTGGCCTAAGTAATAAGATAATAATTCAATGAAAGATTTGGCACACGTTTGACATAAAAAATACAATGCCCTCTGTACCTTATTGTAAGCTTCACATTAGTGGCGACTTTGTAACGTTGCTACATAATCTTAATATATATAAATCTCCTGTCACGATGTTTGTCCGCGATGGATTCCTAAACTACTTAACCGATTTTAAATTAAATTGGCACACCGTGAGCAGTCTGGTCCAACTTGAGACGTAGGATAAACGGCTGGACTGATTTGGATGAAATTTTGTGTATGAGTTGGACAGGACAACGTCTGTCGAGACAGCTATTATATATAAAAATGCGTGTTTGGTTGGCTTTTTTTTCATGCAGCAACGTAGCAATATATTTTGTTGGATCTAAACTCAAACTCAAGATGATAATTCAAGAGCAATAATAATTGACTTAACAATAGTTGCATTATTTCTGAAAACGACTAAACTAGCCACACGCTTTTTACCCAAAGGGTAAAACGGGACCCTATTACTAAGACTCCGCTGTCCGTCCGTCCGTCTGTCACCAGGCTGTATCTCATGAACCGTGATAGTTAGATAGTTGAAATTTTCACAGATGATGTATTTCTGTTGCCGCTATAACAACAAATACTAAAAAACACAATAAAATAAATATTTAAGGGGGCTCCCATACAACAAACGTGATTGTTTTACTCGTTTTTGCTTGATAACGGCAACAGGTAGACGCTTGAAATATTCACAGAATATTTAGTTATATATTCACTTTAAAAACAAATAAATAAATTAAAATAAAACAAATATTTAAGGGGGACTCACATACAATAAACGTGTTTTTTTGCCGTTTTTATAGATAATGGTACAGAACACTTCGTGCGTGAGTCCGACTCGCACTTAGCGGTATTTTTTGTTTTTCGTCACACTAATCACAAACATGCATACGGCCCGTCTGATGGTAAACGGTCAAAGTCACTAAGATCCGAAAAGGAGATTACTTACAAATAAGTGCTGTTGCACTTATTACTCACAATTAAATTCTATCCGCTAATCTTTCATAACGTACAACCTAAAAATCTATGAGTGCCTTCTTAGTTTACTTACCCAAAGTGCCCTAAAATCTTATTAATATACGGATATATTTCAACCCCTTGACTCACTAATGGAACGATCGTTCCAAAACAACACTGTTATATAAAAACAAAAACCAAGAATAACGATTCACATTACAATCAGTTTTTTGGCGGCAACCTGATAGTAAGCGGTTACCGAAGCCTATAAACGTTTATAGCACCACGGGCAAAGAAAATACAATATTATATTATTTTCCCTGCCAAGGGTATCATCCACGCGTTGCCAACCTTGAGATATGAAGTTGTTAAGTCTCCTGTGCCTGTAATTTCACTGGCTCCCATACCCTCCTAACCGAAACACAGTAATACAAGTGCACTATGTATCTTCTGGGTAAGCGTGCTCCATCTTAGGCTTCGTGTTCGCCTTTCGATTGGTCAGAAGCAATTAGATATGATGGTAGTAGGTACTTCCCCGGGCAAACTCTGCACTAAGAGTTCTACTACCTATTGAGTATTATCGTGACATAGACGCCACAATGAAGGTTGATCCAAGTGCAATATTAATATGAAATTAAATTTATTCGCGTATCGTGACTTTCAGGTTGTCTCAAAAGTCCGTTGAAAGTTTTAGTAGAACCGCCACCATTTTACTAAAACCAGACTATCTTAACTTGCATGACTGTATATACTTAGATCAGACTTGGTTGGCTTTGGCCTTTATATTTTAAGGTGTCAATATTTATGAAAATAAATAATGGCTGTGTAGGTACGTATACTTAAATTACCCTTGCATAATGCTTTTAAAAAAGAAAATAAGCTACTATTTCTACTACACAGCATTTGCATATATAAGAAAACAACAAACTTACAAACTTTTTAGTTCTATTTTAATAGAAAAGAATAATTTAAAGGCAAGCAAATGAAATTTAAAATACAAAATCGTTTTCAGTTGCCCCGAACTGATTTATACATCCTGTGTTGGCCCCTCAAGTATTTGAGGATAGTGATGCAAACAACGGGTTTTATCGATATCATGTCGATATATACAATTAAAAGAAGACTATTTGATAAATTTAGTGAGCCATAAATTTTGTCGCCAAGCACCGGTGTGTTGCGGCAGATTCACCATAGAGCCAAGGGTTCCTTGGCTCCGGGGTAAGTCCCTTACCTTGGTGGTGAAACCCATAAACAAATTAAACATGAAAGTTATATCAAAAATAACCTATTTAATTATTCTTTACTTTTGATAGCTTGAACTGATCTAGGTACTACAAAAAAGTATTATATTCAGTCGATCAATGGCCATAGTTATTTTGATAATATATAACAATTTAGTACTTCGGTACCTTTTGTTTCCTTTTCAAAATTCAAAAAGTTTTATCGATTATCCTACTGTAGCGCATAAATGGATTTGGATGAAACCTAGCACATAAATAGATAAGGGTAGGTACTTTTTTATAAGATCCCTATGGAACGCGGGTGAATTCGCAAGGCAGAAACATGTTATAAATATTATTTTTATATTTTAATTTTGATAGTTTATTACTCCAAATTGTGCAATTTTTTTTTTTTTATTTAAATAGATTTTATAGACTATAAACCACATTCGCGTCACATCACTAAAGGAAATACCTTTCAACAATATTCGGGTAAACAAGCCAAAGTCAATAACATTACCGTGTAACGCGTATGAGATTCACGAATACTCGAGGTATTAGGCATTTAATCGGTTGTGGAAGCTGTGACAAAGTTTATTTTCTTCTCTATGTTAAAGGTGAAACATCTTTTAAAAATTACTTTAACTTTGGAACTCAGCGCATTCTGGTTTATTTTTCACAAGTTTCCGCCCCGCGGTTTCACCAGCGTTCCCGAGGGACCTATGTTTTCCCAAGATAAAAAGTAGCCTATGTCCCTCTCCATACCATGGGCTATCTGTGCACCAAATTTCACCGCATTCAGTTCAATAGTTTAGGTGTAAAAAGATAACAAACAAACATTTACATTTATAATATTAGTTAGGATAAGACCATGTTATTGGTTTTGGAATAGGAGATTGATTTCTTTAAAAAAAAAATTATAACATCTGCACTGTCAGAAAACTGAGTCAGAAATTTAAATCTTACAAAATTAATCCAATTCTACGAGTAACTGTTTATATTGTGTAAAATACTACTGTGAATATATTTTAAAGTATATATATGTAGGTACCTTCATTTAGTTTAGTAATTATATATTTATTTATTAATTTGCATTCCATAAGGTAACCTTAGGTTAATTAGATTAATTAATTGGTAATTTCAGTAAATTCGACCTTCATAAGTGCCATCCTAGGGCCTAAACTGAATAAACGGCTTTGACTTACATACATAACATAACATACTATATTAATCTATAGCTTGGTCCCATATATATAATTTTTTCACGATTAGTCTGTCCCTATTGAACCCAAAATAAGTAAAGGTTTTCTACCTTAACATAACCATAAAAAAAACTCACCTCAAAGTATCTATGGAAAAGAAAGTTTTAATTTTCCCGGACGGATTTGCTTTCTATACCAATCATGGTAAGATCAGCTCGATTTCATCTGTTCGAAAATTGTAGAGCACGTATTATATAAACGCAATGCGTCAGAAATAATTGGTAATTTGTGGGAAATTGTTGGACGGCATCATGCGTCATTGAGCATTCATAAAATTAATTGAATCATTTTGTATATTGCGGCTATCGGGGGAGAAATAAAATAGATTTTGAACATTTGTAATTGCTCATTACATTTTTCTTTACGGCGCATATTCTTTATGTAAATTTTCAGAATCAGTGCAAATTATTGGTGAATTTTACTTCCCTTTGAATATGATATCTTGGGCATCCAAGTTTTTTTACGATGTCTCCTTCACCTAAACATACAATTACAGGCCAATAATTCTATCCTGAAATATCATGGCCATAGGGAGGTATTCACCACTAAACGATCGTCAAAGCTTTTTCCACACCTGTATTTTTGTTTTAAATATATAACTATACAAATAAATACAGGCAAAACTGTTTTATTCGTGCATAATAACATTTTTAATTCAAATATATGTGAGTCTGTCACATAGAAAATTTACTAATTTCTAAAGGCAAGATAAATGGTATTTGGCTGTAGATATATTTAATTTAGGAACAGATTTATCTGAGGAATAGCTTAACTAATGTTTACCCAGCAATTGAGGAACCTTCAAGTTAATTAATTTAAACAGTCTTAGATCGAAGTTTATAAGATTGCGGGGGTAGGGACAGTGGCAGGGTTTGATAGCCATCCAAAGCACGTATTGAGAGTAGGCGTCTATTTACACGTGTAATTGTATAAGCAAAACCAGTGTTTTGTCTTGTAATACGATCTATTTATTGTCTTAATAATATATCCAATAATTTTATTGTTTAAAAATTGTAATGTATTTGTCGACCACTTTCCTATGATCGTTAGATTATGTGACGTTATTATCGTGGCTATTTACAGTTTTTATGACGAGTGAACAAGTAAATTATTGAGGCGTATAATCATAAGAAAGAAGATTAAAATCCTAAGTTCTTAGTTTATGTATGGATTCACCTCTAACTTTTTGGTGAAGAAAAACGTTGTACAAAGCTGCCAGTCAGAAAAATAATATATCCTACGTAATGTATAAAATATGTTTTTTTTTTGCAATTTCTATGATGTTTGTATAGTACCTACTCGAGCAGTAGGCTCGATTGAATCTTTTAATCTTCATTTATGAAATAGAATTGATTGAATAAAAAAAAACAAAATGTCGTACAATATTTATTTTTAATGATAAATACAATACTACAAAGAATATGAACGGTCTCCTAAGGTAGGTTGCCCTTAGTGACTGATCTCAAATTCAAATTTCCACCGGAAAGTCATAATTTACGTACCCATATTTTATTAGGTACGTCTTGATCAACTTTTACTATGGGACCAATTCTGAAATCAATAATCGAAAATATGCCCTCTGAAATATCCATTTTAAGAGCTTAATTTATGTAAGTAACCAAAATAAATTGTACGGGCCGGTTGGCGTGGTTGGTAAGATACCCTATCTATCACGCCACATGTCGTGGGTTCGATTCCCACTCAGGACAGACATTTGTGTGCATGAACATGTCTATTTGTCCTGAGTCTGGGTGTAAATATCTATATGTATGTATTTACAAAAGAAAAGTAGTATATGTAGTATATCAGTTATCTGGCTTCCATAGTACAAGCTCTGCTTTGTTTGGAGTCAGATGGCCGTGTGTGAGGAATAATGTTCCAGAGTTTTTATTATTTTATTGTTATTTAATAACCATTATTAATCTTCTCAATGTACCTTCAAGCATTTATACAGATTTTTATTTAACCCAGTTATTTGCAATATGAATTACTGTATATTTCTCTATAAATAGTTTACTCTGAATATGATGAAAATTACTGAAAGTTACCCAAGAAACATGACACGTAACGAGCTCCGTGTATTTTATTAAAACAAATAAAATTTATGACGCAGTGATTTAGGCATTATACCCACAAACACTCCTTTGCTATGATATAAAAAAAGTTATTTTTTATTTTATTTTATAATAGCAAAATAGCAAAATAACCTTTATTTACAAATCTCTTTCCAATGAATACTCTAAAGTTTTTCATTTATTAATAGTTATCAGTTTGTCAACATAAATGTTGTAGGTTAACAAATTTATCTTCATTCAAAACTCAAAGTGCTATTGCATAATCATTTATCAACAAAAAACATGATTATTATTTTAGTCTTGACTTTATAATAAATTATTTTTCAGAAATTAAGATCAGCTATGTTATTCTGTACTAAAATTCGAAGGTGAATTTTCGAAGCGACTATTCTTTGTCTCACTCGTGAATTCCTGATTACCGAGTTTCACGAGCGAGACAGACAATAGTCACTTCGAGAATTCACTGTCGAGTTTTAGTACAGAATAGCATAGCAGATTCCAAAATGGCTTCCCATTCGCTTAGCGCCGCTCTACAAGTGGATAGCACACATTTCTTGTTCGATTGTTTATAATATGAATACATAAATTTATTATCGCTACCTTCAAACGATACCTTTGCGTTTCACAAGTAGTTTACATAAAACTAGAATAGTTACATACGATTTCAAAGGAAATTTACATCGATATGGACGTCCGTTTGGTGGGTAAGGTATTGCCAAATGCACTAACTGATTTAAATATAGCTTAACATTTTTGTTCGTGGAAGTCTGTTTGTTTTTAACTGACGGGAAGTGAGGATAATGTCTTTAGGATTTATTTGTACGATTGTACATAAATATTATACAGTTCAAAGAGGAAATTGCGTTGATGAATGGAGTATTTGTTTTATGTTTATTGTATTATGTTCACAACTAGTTTATGCTTCAAGAATTCAACTAAACTTAAAATAATTCCACGATAGCATACTCGGTATGGTGAAAACCCAAAGAAGATGCAGGAAAACATTCTTACAGGGGTTTTTTGGTGAAGCGTAAGCTATTCATAAAAGTAAATTATTGAAAAAAAACACGAATCAAATGTTGTCACGGCGAAGGCGTTGTCACGGTTGTCATATTATTTTTAGGGTTCCGTAGCCAAATGGCAAAAAAACGGAACCCTTATAGATTCGTCATGTCTGTCTGTCTGTCCGTCCGTCCGTCCGTCCGTCCGTATGTCACAGCCACAGGTAAGTAGATGTATTCTGTGAACCGCATTAAGATTTTCATACAAAAATTGAAAAAAAAAACAATAAATTTTGGGGGTTCCCCATACTTAGATCTGAAACTCAATTTTTTTTTTTCATCAAACCCAGTGTGGGGTATCTATCTATGGATAGGTCTTCAAAAATGATATTGAGGTTTGTAATATAATTTTTTTCTAAACCTTTTTTACTTGCTATCCTACAAAGTCTACGATATTTTGTTAATACATATATATATTTTTATTAAAAAATATTTTGTTAATTTGGTTTGTGTTTGACCACAATGTAGCCGAATGTGGTTACATTAGAAGGGAGCTGACTCTCAAGTACCTATAGCTGCAAGAATTTTCCCCAGGTAAATGGCGACAGATCTTTGACTTGAGGGTGGTAGCTA
The DNA here is from genome assembly GCA_951216915.1 of Tetheella fluctuosa. NCBI lineage: Eukaryota > Metazoa > Arthropoda > Insecta > Lepidoptera > Drepanidae > Tetheella > Tetheella fluctuosa. The sequence continues at coordinate 5,704,596 of OX578238.1, forward strand.
GCTAGTCGGGTACAAAGTATTTTACCAATGCAACTCATACTTAGAAAATACTAGATAATAATGTAGATTTTGCCAGTAGATTTATTGAATTAAATACAATTATTAAAATTTTGAAGTGTATTGTATTTTTGAAGATTCGATAAAACAAAATCCTTTCTTTAAACCAAGCTAGATGATCCTACAGACATAATATTAGACTTGTGTATGACGTTGAATCTCATCGATCGATGCGTATGCGATGGCCGATGCGCGCGCACGTTTTTTTTTACAAATCCATCCAAACATTAACATTTCAATCTTCAAGGTTTTATGAGGTGTGAAAAGAAATGAAACAGTTTATTTTTGTTTAATTTAGTATAACGAACGTAAAGATTATTTTAGGTTCACTCACAACGCCAATATTTTACAAAGAAATTTCCAATAAATAAGCGTAGGTAGGTAGTAGGCGACTGAAAAGGAGCAGTCGAACCTAGAATTAAACTTTTATAAGAAATAGCGCGTATTGACGATTTGAAAAAACCCTTTTACTCGACTTTTTATTCACTTCTCTGGAAAGTTTGACAATCCATATAAATTGGGTACCTACTGAATTTAACTTTTTTACTTGACGTCTCCCAGGAAAATGGTTGTTTGTACAATAAAATAATTCCAATGTATTTTTATATAGGATACAATGATACTATAAATGCATTTTGTTTTAGCTTGTTTGACCTTGTTCATGTTAATGAATGTATGTTCTGGAAAAGGATATAGAAAACCTGTGATAAGGTACCCCAAGAATACTTTGTTTTGGGCGACTGATTTTTTTGTGAAAGGATGCAAGACTTTCGTTGATAACTGCCCATCGGCTTACAAGTAAGTAAATAATAGGTATTTAGTACATTTACCTTGCTTTTTATTCGACTAGCTTCCCCAGGATCTTATGTTTCCCCGGGATTAAACTATTTATAATCTATTAGCTTCCGCCCTGCGGCTTCACCCGCGGTCCGGAGTCCCGCGTGCTCCAATCGCCACCAAACCTTACAGGATTACCTGCGGGGCTAATATGAAAATTGTCTGAAAATTTCATCGCGATCGGTTCAGCGGTTTCGGAGTCTATAAGGAACATACATACATACTTTCTCTTTTATATATATAGATATACTAATATTATAAAGCTGAAGAGTTTGTTTGTTTGAACGCGCCAATCTCAGGAACTACTGGTTCGATTTGAAAAAATATTTCAGTGTTGGATAGCCCATTTATCAAGGAAGGCTATAGGTTTAATCGCGGAAAAACATAAGAACCTTCGGGAACGCGGGTGAAACGGCGGGGCGGAAGCTAGTATTACAATAAAGTTAGGATAAATAATAGGATAGAAGATAGTTTGCATTAATGCTATGTAGTGTTTTTTCCAGACTATATTTAATGCACTACAATCTTAGTATATCTCTGAACTTCTCTTTCCAGGACTCAATCAATCTGCGCTCGGAGCTACAACGGTGAATACAAGAACTTCCCTAATTACTGCTTCATGCAGTATGAGAACTGCAACAGTTGGCGGAGTAAGTCCCTTGACGTATCCATTGTATCATTAGGGGTCCTAAATCAACAAACTTGGGTAGGAAACTCTTATCTTGTAAGAAATACTCAAAGGAAACACATAAAAGAGGCTTTCAATGGCTATGTACGCAATTCAAATTGATGAAACTTAAATAAATTCCACATACGGCTATCTAATTCCATACTGAGCAGAGCTTGTACGATGGAAACCAGATAACTGATATACTATGTACATATTATTAATACTACATTTTTTCTTCTAAATAAATATATACTTAAATAAATAATAACACCTAGACTCAGGCCATACAGACATGTTCATGCATACAAATCTATGCCCTGAGTGGAAATCCACGACCTACGACGTCATAGGTAGGGTATCTTACCAACCAAGCCTCATAATCATCGAACACATGAATTAACTTTAGCTTAGAGATAAACAATTATGAACAAACCTTCCAGTTTCCAATAATGTTAATTAAATGATGTAATAACGAATTTGCCGTTTGTTTAAAAATTTATATATTTTTTTAAAAACCAAACCCTTATATTTCAGAAAACGTTAATAAAACTGAATTGATATTACTCTCACGAAAACAGCAAACTCATAATATGTAAAGTTTTAGTGATATATTTTAGAGCCCTTTAATCATTTTTAATTCAATTAATTTTGCTGAGGGATTGCAAAACTTTCTGGATATAAGTAGACTACTATAAGTAGGTATTTTGATAAAGTTATATTCAGTTAAATACACCCATTCATTTATGACTAAAATAAACTAGAGACAAAGTTGGGACAGAACACAATTTTATTACCAAGTTTGATAAACGACCAACATAACATTAACATTTCATGATTTGAACAATTTACTTAATATCTCATACATTTTTGATGCCTCCTACGGAAATCTATTTATATGTAATACTGATATTAAGTATATATATATTTAATAACTTGACTTTTGATTCCTGAAATTCATTTTTTTTTATATCTAGTTTTGGAACGCACGTCCCACTCGCGAGCCGAAGCTATGACATCCCTTGGATGTTATATAGTACATTAACGTACATTAAGCAAAAAAAATGCAATTAGCATCCTTCATTACATGTGCCATAGGAGCTGTGTAAATAAAGAGAATAGGAAAATATTTTACGAACATTGGTTTCCATTTTCCATTTGAAGAAGGACCATTGTGCCACTGCATTATTTTATACTGTGACACCGATACCTCGGCTATCATATAACAATGGTGTTGAATAACTGTAAAATATAACGACTCTGTCTAGACAGCGAGTTACAATTTATGATAGAAAATGTCAGAGAAACTAGGAAATATTTTCACGGTGACCTATTTTCAAGGATCAAAAGAAGAGCGTTCTTATTGCAGACCATTATTTTCCTCAGCACTACGACTTCTGGCTTTTCAAAAAAGTTCATAGAGGTTGGCAATACAGTGGCCTGAATTAGGAATAAAATCATTCCTAAATTAAACATCACAACTTGGGATTATAAGGATTGTAAACGCTGCCAAGTTGTTGGTAACCTTGCCATCGGCAGCGGCGGTGGCTTCGAGGAAATTATCTATACACATATTAATGTTTGTATTTTTGCTGTGAATACTTCTCGTAATTAAATATATAAATAGTGATAGTGATTTCAAAACATAAATCAGCATAATTAAACAAAAGATATCCATGTAAAATTGAACAGATAAGCAAATGGCCCGAATCCTGACTCAATGCATGAACTCAATCTCTTTCACCTTCAAATAAATGTATCTAAATATTGAAACAAATTTCCTCATCAGTAAGGTAAATTCGCTTATTATCTTTTCTCGTTCACCTGAAATGTTTTGTGTTTTCATTTTACGTGTAAATATAGAGTTTTGATGAATATCTCTTTGATCGTATATGACAGAGACAAAAGTATGAATGTGAAAATAAACAAAGAAATAAATGTGCTTCCTTTTGAGAATTGTTTTTTGGAAATATGATCTCATGATCATTAAGTACTTTTAATCCAACTGAATACAAAAGATTACAATACTAGCAAAACATGCATGAATGTCTGCATAAAATATTTCCGCCTCGAGGATTCTTATAATAATTGAACTAATCGATGTCATTCTAAGATAAGCTGTATCTACATATAAGCTATGTTTCATCCAAATCCGTATGATTGAGTACAAACAAACATAAACAATCACATTTATCATATTAGCAGGATTTAAGGATTCAGTGTTTGAGGAGTTTAATATAATAAATGAAACTGCTCGCCGCTGTAGACCATCATATTTTCATGTTATTGAAGCAAACAACGTATACACTCGCTCGTGGCGAAAACTGAATAGGCAGACTCTTTGCTATATACAAATACAATCGAATTACTATTAATAATTTAATCGATACTTTATGTCTTACATAAAGAAGGTAGAAGGATTAGTACCTATAGTAGGGCTATTTTAAATATAAGTAGCCATTGTCACTCTCTGGCACATAAACTCTATGCAAAAATTACGTCGATCTGTTGCTCCATTGCTGCCTCAAAGAAGGACAAATATTTTTTTAACCTCGCATATGCATAAGTACGTAATAATTTTCCAAAACTGACTGATGTAACTTTAGCCTATGTATATAAATGAAGTTAGTAGTTTGTGTGTTAGTTTGTTGTCATCATCATCATCATCTCAGCCGCAAGACGTCCACTGCTGGACATAGGCCTCCCCTAATAATAATGCCTTTTATTTCGGATAGTTACATTTACATTTATCCCTCTAGGCCTCCCCTAATGAAAATTAAATAAATTAAAATGTTGTAAAAAAAAAGAAAATAAATATAAATAACGTAGAAGCAAGCTAAAACATTAAATTATCTTCCGAGAGGTGACGACGGGTATTAAAATTTGCTTTCACTACGACCAGCATATTAAAATTTTATAATTTATTAGCTACTAGGTAAAGTAGGCATTTATATTGTCAGAATGTAGTTTATTAATTTTTAAAACTTAATTGCGTCTTCAATGTAAGAGCCATAAGATCCTAGCATTTTACTAAGTACCTACTTTACATTTAGTAAGTGGATTTTTTTTTCAATCATGACGTAATGTTCCAGTGTGGACCAGACATAATTATTAATAAGGCTTCCATCAGCCTTAATTAAGGGTTGTTAGTCAGTTCAAGTGAAACTTCAGGCAATTTCTTACTTAGTTAAGCTGAACGAGTACTTAGTCAAATAAGTCAAGTTGAAATTGATAAGTTTGATGTTTGTAAGTCTAGATAATGGATTCTCATCTTAGTAAAAGCATTTGCTATATTTTGAATGTGGGTGAAACTGGGGGAAAAGGTAGTCATTACGAAAATTATAGATTTTATCGATGAAACGGGAAGGTGGATTGTGTGATGGATAATACGAGAAAAATATCGTTAGGAAACCATAGCACGATAGTAGGGTACTTTGTAGCATAGGTTGTGGGTTCGATTCCCATCGGACAAACATTTGGTACGTACACGAATTACCTACAACAACAATCTTGCAAAAATGTTTGTCTTTCTCTTTGTTTGTAACGTATACGCTCTTATACTATTCATCCGATTGTGATGAAACTTTGGTTAGTTGTTGTGGATGGTTTCTGACAAAAATAAAAAGAGGTATTGCTACGCACCCAGTGGATTAGCTAGTAATATGATAGATACGAAATTTTGTGTGTATGTTTGTTATCACTGAGCTCCATAACGTATGTATGGATCTAGTATGTTATATGTCAGATATTTGGTTTCTATGGTATGTAAATAATGTCCCAGATTATTTTATTTAACTTATGATATACGACATTGATTTTTACAATTTCCTTGAGTAAATTTTCTCAAGGAAATTGTAAAATCTAAAGACCACGATATGGCAACGAAAAGAAAAGTATTCAATGCTTGTATTCTTTCATGCATCACCTACGACTGTGAAACATGGTCCCTTACAAAATACCATAGAGATTTACTAGGAGTGCCAGAGAGGTATGGAACGAAGCATGACAGGAACAAAGAAGGCAAGATAGAATTAGCAATGTGCAATTAAGAGCAAAAACCAAAATAACCGATATCCTGGAAAAAATAGACCTCCAAAAATGGAGATGAACCGGCCATATGTTGAGTTCTACACAAGAAAAGTGTAGCCAAATTACAACGAATTTGTATCCAAAAGATGGCAAGAGATGTCGAGGATGACAACAAATGCGCAGAGAAGATGAGCTGAAACTTACTGCGGGACTCAAATGGAGGAGAGTTGCTCAAGACAGGAAGCAATGGAAACTACTGGAGGAGGCCTTTGTCAAAAGGCACACTGAGTTGAGAGACATCCTATAGCCAAACGTATCGAACAATACAGTCATAAATATTAATCTCACCCAGTTGAACGTCCTAAATAAATACGACATTGGAGAGATTGGATGATATTTTGAATTTTTCTACCAAATATTTATACAGTTCAAAATCAATGTGCAATATATAGAAAATTTCCTTCATAAAATACTTAAATAAGATAATATTTTCACGGAGCAACAAGCTTTAGTATCCTTTGTCACCCTCATCCATGCTAAAAACCAATCTAGGAATCATGTTACAAATATCTGAGTACCATACCTTCTAGCTCGGATTTACGAGTTTAACCCCTTCAAAGGATCTATTTCTATGCTCTACTTATAGAGGTATGCCTGGGTAGCTATAAATCTACTTCCTGTATTTGGCTTTGTGGGAAAGAGAATGATATAGCTTAGGACTGAAATAATTTTAGAATTTATGATGTTGTCCCTAAATTACTAAAATATGGTGTTTATATAGGTACACAAATCTTCCTCGTTTATTACTTTTCTATCAGTGAAAACTATATCAAAATGCATTTAGAAGAAGTTAGCCGAAAAATAAATAGACACGAGTCAATTAGCGACTTTGTTTTATACTTCTTATCAGAAACAATCGCGGACCTTCTACTAACTAAATTCAATATTTTTAAGCTAAATACTTGTATTTTTTTTGGATATAATGGGAAAAAATTAGATATACTCCATCATAATACAAAATCTCGAACCAAATCGTGTAAAGTTTTCATGTTAAACATAGCAAATAATTTATCGTTTTACAACCATTTTATTTCATTTCAGATTGGCGAGTATTCAAGCGGGAGCAGTGTTAAGTTCAAACTAAATAAAACTTAGTATACATGCTATTGTGCTTTATTTTATGGTGAATGGGCTGTTCTGAGAGTCCAAGTATTTGGCTAGATTAATTGCTTGCGTACCTCATGAAAAGTCTAATCGAATGCTAGAATAATGCAGAATATTATCTTCCTGCTGCCTTCAATACTTTTATTTTATTCTGTATCGTTTTTCACCTAACCAAAAAACCTTGAACTCTATATACCTACTCCTACTTTTAAAAGTATATTATAATACACCAAGACTAGGTAAAACAAGATTTCTGTGAACATGTGTTCATACACACAAAGGTTGTCCTAGGTAGAAATCAAACCCACGACTTGTGATGTCAGGGTATAGGTTATAAACAATTTCTAGCTCACATTTCTGAATCTCACAGATGTGACCAATATTTGACACAAAATTAATATCAAATCATTTCAGAATATCAGTTAATGTGTCTGAAATTGAATTTCACTGCAAATCTAACAAAAAAAGATTTTTAATTAAATCCACCCAGGGTAGGGACATCAATAAAGTCCAGGGAAATTAATTTTTGAGTGTCGCTAAATTGCTGAAACCCTTATAAAATAAAGAGGGTTTATTAGCCACTCTCAAGCATAAATAAAAAGTAAAAGCTGTGACTAAATAAAACAATCATTGGAATGTGGAGTTACTTAAATTTAGCTCCGACTGGAAATCAGATAGGATAGAAATTTGGAATTTCTATTTTGTAAAACATTATTGTCTTATCTATAGACACTAGAGATACCAGATACCTTAAATTGATTTACAAAGGAATGATAATATATTATATTCTTAGGCTACTTAAAATTGAAATATAAAAGACTATAAATAAAACACAGACATAGGTCACTTTCTATAGGTAGGGTGTCCAAAACACTGGCTTGCCTCGCTATATGGCAAGGATTCTCTGGTTGAGGTGCGACCATCTATCAATCTTTCATTTTCATCACTATTATTTCACAATTCTTTAATTGAACTAAAAAATACAACTAGATAGAAAAGCGTATAAAATCTTCACTTCTCCATCCACTTTAACAGTCTTTATTGCAGGTCAACATTTCTTTTTATTGTTCACCGCAGCTGCCGTACAATTTTACGACTCACTTTATTATCTCGCTTTTATACTAACGAATGAGAGCAAACTTCATAGTTACATTGTTAAGTATTGTAAAGTTAAGTGTAATTATAACCAAACTCAAGTAAAAAATTCAGATTGAATGAATATAATAAATTACAACTGTATAATGAAATTTAATAATATTGTTAATAATAATAGAATAACTTTAATATATACCTACAGAAATAAAATTAAAAACTACTTACTTATAAATAAAAAAATTGCCCCAAATCGCTGCCGAGCGGAAGTGTGCCAAAAAGACTGGCAGCATTGTCACGCTGAATGGCAATGCAAATTCTTTGGGCAAAATATACGCCAGCCCTCTTGTCACGGGAAGAGAGCTCTTTAAACAAGCGATGAGCCTCCGGTCCCCAAGGCCCCAGAGTTTCAACTCCAAACGCCGAAAATATGTTAGTCCTCTGTTGACTAGCATACTTGCGACGCTTGAGGCACTCTTGTTGTGCAGCAGCAGTGCCGGCAGCTACAGACGTGTCTGGAAGGTGGGATGGTGCGAGGATGTCACAAGTAGCGTCCCACACCAGGGGCCTACCCATCTTCCAGGGCACCAATGGCATACCGTCCGGTCTCTTACCATCGTCGCGCACCAGGCCATTTGGTCATCTGAAACTAGATTGGTATCAGAAATCTGTGTAGAAATCTCAATGAATGTCGAATCAGGCTGTTAGACGCATCGATGCATTTCAAGCACTACTTGACAAACATCGTATATCCTGGCAAAATCTAGAGAATTTGACTCCATTTCCGTTGGCTAGATCATAGCACCGCTAGTGTAATAAGTAGGTACATGGAAACCAAAAGTATTTAAATCTACTTTTTTCACTAACATTCTAATTAAAATAAGCTTTCTGGTCATATTTATTTTGTTTATAAAATGTTTGGATGCATGGATTTTCACACAAAAATAGAAAAAAAAACTTGTTTTTTTGTAAAAAAAAATTTTCTTCAAACCCATACGTGTACGTGGGTATCTATGGCTAGGTCTGCAAAAATGATATTGAGATTTCTAAGATCATTTTTTTCTAAACTGAATAGTTCGCGCGAGAGACACTTCCAAAGTGGTATTATGTGTCCCCCCTGTAACTTCTAAAATAAAAAAATGATAAAACTACAAAAAAAAATATGATGTACATTACCATGCAAACTTCCATCGTAAACTGCAATTTACCTTTCATTCAATCAACTCAAATATAAAAAAAAACCATTTAATTTCATAAACATAAACCTTATGCATAAATCGTGAACCATTATTATAGATAATGGTACGGAACCCTTCGTGCGCGAGTCCGACTCGCACTTGGCCGGTGTTTTTATAAATCACTCTGTTATCTGATGAAAACCACAGAGTTTATACTTTAAATAATAGTACCTTCAGATACATTATTCTAAACGTCCATTTTTTATCTATCAAATTCGATATAAAATGTCAACTATAAAAAAGTGAACCACATTTTGAAAAATGCCTTTGCTATTTTAATTTCCCAAACGTCGCTTGAGCGTTGATTTATCACAGATATTAGAAAAACTTCTCGCTACTTGACTGCCCCTGTATTTTTGCAATGCGACATAACAGATAAAACTAATGATTCACTGGTCTTTGGAGCCTTAAGCGTAAATATTTGTCTACTATTCGATATGTTTTAACATTCTAAACCTATTTTTTTTCCTATTCAAAAAAGGAAAATCACAAGTATAAACACGTTTTTCTGCTCTAATAATGGAGATTTATTTTTAAAGGAGGAGAGGGATTTTCAAAGAATAGTTCACAACCAAATTTTTTGTGGTAATAGTAAAAAAAAAAGTAAATATTTTAAGAACATAATAATCATTTTAAAAAAAACTCTTTCATTCACGGATAAAGTATTTCAAGAGAACATCTGATTCAAAAAAGCACAATATTACATAATCGTTGATCAAAAGAGGCTACTTATAAATATATAGAGAAAAAAAAACTTCACTATACAATAGACGACGGTCATATCGAAAAAAATTATCTCTTCCATACAACTTTATGCTAAATTGTCCTTTAATGTTTGATTAATAATTAATGTATTTATATTTAAGATACACAACACATACCCAACTAATTTCCCAAATGAATTACGACCGCAAACAGGTTTTGATCCAGGTAGAGTAATTAGTGAGCCCATTTATAATAACAGTCAAGAGTTATGTACTGCAGAGTGCGGTACCAGGATATATAGCTGAACTAGTCCACCACGCGGGCATGGTGACGATAATGATTGTTTTTAATTATTAAATAGTAGCTGTTCCCCGCGGTTTCTCCCGCGTTCCCGAGAAAAAAAAACAGCCTATGTCCCTCTCCATGCCATAGGCTATCTGCGTACCAAATATCATTGCGATCGGTTTAGCGGTTTAGGCGTGAAAAGGTTACATACAAACAAATAAACAAACTCCCATTTACATTTATAATATTAAGTTAGGATTAAAGAGTAAAACAACATTACATATCTATTTGTCTTCTTCTGTAGGTAAGTATATATAAAAGGAAAAGTTGACTGACAGACTGATCTATCAACGCACAGCTCAAACCACTAGACGGATAGGGCTAAAAATTGGCATACAGATAGCTACTATGACGTAGCATCCGCTAAGAAAGAATTTTTGAAAATTCCACCCCTAAGGTGGTAAAATCAGGGTTCGTTGGTGAAACCGCGGGGCGGAAAGCTAGTAAGTAAAATTTTGAGGAAAAATTTTGTATTGACTCAGAATCATGTTTTTAGATCCGACAATAGTAGGTACATTATAAAGGAAAAAAAGGCTGATAAGAATTTTCGAACATTAATTTATTTACTCATACTAACAACTCATAACATTTTTGAACAAAAAAAATAGGGAAATTGGTTCGGTAGTTTAGCCTCAATTTTATTTTGATGGACAGACAAATTGACTATTTGACCCATGAAATTACTTGTTATTCCTAAAATTGTACCTACATCAGAGCACAACGTCTAATCATCCGTCAAGGTCATTTTCAGTACCTATTATATACTTGTGACCCAATTCTTATATTTTCTTTATTTATTTATAGAGAATATTTTACCAAAGTAATATTTTTATATGAATATTAAATTTTAGAAGTCATGAGATATACGGAGCACGTGTGGCGTGGCGTGGGTGTGGCGTTGAGGAACTACGTGTGGGTGACACGTAGTAGGTACGTATCCTCTATCAGATTCTTATAGATTGATAACTGTGTCCCAAACAGACCCTTATAGCCCTAGAGTTTATTAAGTCGTTCTTGAGCACAGTGACCTTCTGGAACTATAATTATGTTTTAGAGCACTTTTCAGATAATTATTATACTTTTTTAGCAACAATTAGGTTTGTTAGAAGGAAATTGGCTCTCAATTGCAGCCATACCGGTAGGTGCAAGGCAATAAATTTTCAACTAAAGGGTAGCCATGCGGGCCCTACTGTATAAGTAAACCCACTACCGAGCTGTAGTTTCCTCATGATATTATTTTCCTTTACCGAAAGCTTAAACTCATTCTAAGATTCAAAACCTCGACCTTCGCTACGGTATTTTACATCACTACATCACTACCTATCATTATACTAATTATGTAATTAACCCACATTAACTCTGTCCAGTCTTTCACCAGTCCCAGCTAGACTTTAGCGACTTTCTAGACTAAATGCTGGACTATTGGGCTGGTAATCTCTCGGTCAATTTTTGGTATCATGTGTCACTATTCAGCCACTGTATCAGTTTCCCTTCGATCTTTCCACCACGACAAATTCTCTCTCCCACCCACACTTCAACTAAGTGGTCCACGGGTCCAAGAATTGTTTGCCAAGTGGCCAGTTATTATTCTGAGCCGGTCAAGTAGGATCCCATTAAAAACATAACATGTAAAAAAATGCACAAGTCTAGCAACACAGTTCTTCTGCCGTAAAAAGTTGTGATATCGAATGTAAACTTAGTCGATTTATTCAGTACCTACCTATCGGAAGCAGCTATCCAAACCACGTCATAAATTGATACCTTGTTAATTAGCTAACAATATTTTATTATACTAACCATAATATCAATATTACCTTTTTTATTTCTTTAATAAATAGAGTGACTTGGCAATTGCACACGGCAAAAGAATCTATATAAAACCAAATCTATCTAATATTAGCGCTTTTTGCTTTTATTTGTTTGAAAGTACCTATATAGAGGACTATTTTAATTGCTGTGTGTGTTTGCCAAGTCATTCTATTCGCACTTCCGTGCCCCCAGATTATATTTAATAGGTTTTAACAAAAAGGTTTGTCCTTTGGAATTGCATAACCTTTTACTTGATATCATAGTCGATCTAGCCGCCATTTTTGCAAACGTTACTGAAGTTAAAAGGTCAAGAGATCATCTGACTAAGAGGTTGGTTATTAAGCAGTTCTTTGCCGAGATTGGTTCACCTCACTTTTATATTGCTTGGGAAAACTGATTATAGTTAGTTTACCTCAGCCTACGCATAAGTAGTTATAAGTATCTTTGGAGGACAATATTTTCTAGAAGGTTTTCTAATGTATTTGCAAATTTTATTGTAGGTTAGATACCTACAATAGTGTTTAGGCAGTAAGGTAGAATTTTGCTTGTAGGGATAATATTGAAGAAAAACGACGTGTATTCAGTATCCTTGTTTATTGACGACTAACTAAAGAGTAAAATAGTAGACCTATACAGGAGCGACTAACTCTAATGCAAAATATATGGACTGTATCTATAGGTAGCTAGATCTCTATGCATATTGCTGTACATACGGATTAAACAAATAGTATGTAATTACGCTGTGATAGTGGTAAGTGGTATCTACTCTAAAAATGTACAAACATGAAGTCTTTGATTGTCATTAGATAATTCCCAATATACAATAATTGATATTGACATGTTAGTAAACATGCAATAGAACTACAAGGTATTTATATTTATTTATTATTATTATAGTTTCTCATCTAATATTATAAATTAAGCTGTCGTAGACGGTGTTGGTTTCACAATTAATAATTTATGTGTAAAGACAACTCAACGAAGATGTATTGTGTCACTGTTTGTTTACCCAAATAAAATAAAAATGCGAATGTTTGTGTGAGTGTGTGTTTGTTACCACTCAGCTCCAAAATGCCTGAACAGGTTTCGATGACACTTGGCGTATAGATAGATTATTCATAATACCCTGGAATAACATATTTTTTATCCCGGAAAAACATAAGATCCCTCGAGAACGCGGGTGAAACAGCGGGGCAGAAGCTAGTAGTAATATTAAAACAATATGGTGTTGCCAAACCACAGAGTAGAAAGGCAATTCTAGCAATATAGTACTCCGAGGTGCTTTCCAGTGGTGTTATCATTATTAGCTATTAGCCTATTGTGGCCTCTAGATATCGCTGCATCTCAGATGGGCCATTCATTTGCTAATAATTTAAGTAAATCTCTAAAGAAAGGCCCACTGATGAAGCGCAATGCAGCATAGTTTTTATTGCCATGTAAAAACAAATTTTCGGGTGTTGAAATAAAGTCGAAAATAAATAGCGATAACTTAATTGCTTTGCTTTTGACCATGGGAGTATAAATCTGTACTAATATTATAAAGCTGAAAAGCTTGTTTGTTTGTTAGTTTGTTTGAACGCGTTAATCTCAGGAACTACTGGTTTGATTTGAAAAATTCTTTCAGTGTTAGATAGCCCATTTATCGAAGAAGGCTATAAGCTTCTTTTTATCCCAGGAAAACACAAGATCCCTCGGTAACGCGGGTGAAACCGCAGGGCGGAAGCTAGTACTTCATAATTTTTGTCAGTGAAAACCGTGACGTAAGCTAAGGTCCTTAACTTTACTTTAAAAATAAAATTAGCAATGCCAGATGGGTAATTCGATGGAAAACTTGTTAGCAAATCAATAGGCAGCTTTGATAATCTCCATTTGTTTTCACAGTCGACTGGGTATGCCGAAATGTTTTCACAAATAACATTACAGTTGAGCACTGGGAAGTATTGTTTACGTTTAGAAATAATCGTTACAACGTGTGGAGATTGGGTAAGTAAATATTTCTTGGTAAGCTATATGATTCTGTAGAAATCTGATAAGTATTTAACATTACCTACGTTATATGTAGGCATGTTTTATTTGCGCGTTTGTTGTTATTCGTCTGTATTATTTTGACTGATCTTTGACTGATGTTTCGATCAAGTTGCATTGACTGTGGGGATGAGATAACATAAATTTAAAACTATAATATCGATATACCTAACTACCTATCTATACAAATATAATAAATATCAATAGAAACATAATAATAAAAAATATATTTTGATTTTACTTTTTCGTAAGTATTTTTTAAGCATAGTAATTTTATTTAATTCAACAAACGAATTGTCTGACATGAATACTCTTACAGTCGGTTAAATAAACTATTTCTAACAATGAGACACATTTAGGAGAATATAAATAGTGCGATCGTAGTCTAAAATAATAAAAATATACAGCCTATTTATGCCTTTATTCCACCAAAAATCCTATTCACATTAATTGTCCTTTGTTTACATCCCACTCAAGAATATAACAATATTATAAATAGCGCAGTAATTTTCATAATAAGTATTAATTACAATATTGCCTTATAATAATATAAAATATAGGTACTATATAGCTGAAATATATAGTAATAAATATTTAGCAAGATGAAGAAACACTTTTTATACAATTTTACACTTAATAAGGAATGTAAAAATTGTATAAAAGTAGTATTTGTTTGAACTCTATTATCTATACTATATAATATTATAAAGCTGAAGAGTTTATTTGTTTGTTCATCTTAGGAACTACTGGTTCGATTTGAAAAATTCTTTCAGTGTTGGATAGCTCATTTATCGAGAAAGGCTATAGGCTATTTTTTATTCCGGAAAAACACAAGATCCCTCGGGAACGCGGGTGAAACCGCGAGGCGGAAGCTATTAACTTAACAAAATAAAATAAATAATGGAAATATCTGAAAATAAATTGATTTTGAAATATTTACCTGTAGAAGATAAAATATAAACTAGTAACACCAGCTACAAGCCAAAATAAAATTCAATTCAATCCAAGCATAACATACCCCAACTTTTTTTGTGTTTTTATACACTCCTCGAGTAACCTCCATGAAATATTTCACATGAAAAATTCTATTACTGTGAACATTTCAGGGTAAAATATTAACCAACCGAAGTATTTTAATTGGATAACAAAAAATGCTACCTTGCTTAAAATTGTCGGTCTTGTACTAAATGTTTTCAAATAAAAAAAATATTAACTTATTTAAATTATGGTTTTTCCTAGTATTATGATTCCTTTTTGAATTATATATTTTTTTTATATTAAAGGCTACTAAGCAGGCATGTGATATTGCCAATGTCTTGCCTTTCTTTACAGAGCCTAGAAGGCAACTGAATCTCATATACAACTGGAGGAACCAGCACTTTTTATTTGTCAAATCACACGTTCATTAGATTTGGTTTTGGTTTGGTTACATTAGATAATGGTAGATCAGTGAAATTAATTTAACAAAGCCATTAAAACGTTACCCTAAATTACTAACTGACAATCCACAATCAGCTTAATTATAAGACAAGGAACGTGAAATATTCCTTTTACAATGTAGAAGTGAAAGCGCGGGAAAAACCGTCAAGTAATAGGTATTTAGTCCAATTTAAAATTACTAAATAAAGCACACGCTAAAACACTCGGTTTTTGTTTATTTTACAGTTGGCCGTTTGAGTATCGAGTTTCAATCAGCAAACGGAACAAAGAGTGAACCGAAAAAAAGGATCAAAATTATATACTTACCGAACCTAATAAAAAGAAAACGTTAAGAAATCTTAGATTTAAAAAAAAACTAGCAATAACTACTACGTAATTATTACTAATTTTTCTATTAACCTCTCTTACTTAACTAACTTATATGCTAGTGGTAAGAATAGGTTCAGGTGGAACTAGGATTTCGATCTCCTCACCATCTCTGCGTGATCCCTTAAACCATTGACCTAGGGAAGCTTCATTATTTGGGATTGAATATCATTTTCATAGCTACGGTAGAAAACATCCCCTTAAAAAAACATCCTTTACCTAACAGGGTGTTTTTTTATAGTCCACTTCGTTGACGAAGGTCGTGGGTTCGAAACTTGTAAAGTGTTTGAGCTTTCAGTGGAGGAAAACATCGGGAGGAAATCATAGCATGATAGTAGGGTACATTACAGACGCTTTGCTAGCTACCACTCTTAAGTTGAAAAACACTTAAGATCCTTTTAGGCGTCGAGTATTGTACCTAGACAAATCTATAGATGAGACATAAGACAACAATCCTCATTTTTTGTTTTCTCATAATTAATAGATACCATTACTTTTTATTTTTGACCAGAAAAAACAGTCGAGTGCAGTTTGGAACGCACGCATGATAAAGTCAAACTCATTTATTCAGTTTAGGCCCTAGTAAGGTACGTATGAACGTTACAATTGATTCTACCACCATAGGTGTTTGCCTACAGTCTAAAACCTAACACTGAACATAAATTAAAAGATTTTTTTAATGAAAACGGGACTTCGCTCCGAGCCGCCGCACAGTACAGACGTACCCCGTACGGTCTATTGTGCTCCGCCCGCCACCCCGACTCGATTCTCGGAAGCGCTCTGGTATTTATACCTGGCCTTTCGCAGAACCGACCTTATCAGTTTGTTGACTCGGAACTTTTCAGTTTAGAGTCTCCAAACGAATATTTGTTCTTACGACATCGCGCTCTCAAAACCACAGATATTTACTTGTGGTGAACCAGTGGATACCTAACGGTGATAACTAAGCTGGTTCGAGCGTGACCCGGGCGCTCGCGGTTTCCCTTAAGGAAAACGCTAACCCGGACGGGACTGGACCAGTTGGCCTTGGGGGCTTCCCTAGCCAACCCCAGTTGTCGTTAGGCAGGGACGTAGGAACCCGCTGCACAATAAGATTGGCAGCGGGAGACAAGCTTAGGGCACACCCTAGGGCCTACTCACCTCCCGACCTATCCCGGTCGGGAGTGTAACACACACCCCCGGGCCCATCCACCCGGGGCGAGATAGTAGGTTAGATTAGGGCGATCGCCTGAGGTTTCTTGTGGTTTCTTTTACTCAGGAACGCCCCGCGTCCGAAACCACGTTAGTTTGCCGAAGTAGAATAGCTCCCTCTGGCTGGCCATCATGGCCAGCCAGAACGACCACCTACCCCTGACGCTGGACGAGATCCTCCAGGACAACGAGTCCTGGGATTTCCTCGTCGAGCGTTACGGGACAACTTTTTTACCTCCCCGACCCGCTCCCACTTCACGGTCATCCTCAAGGATGTCCGTGATATCCGCGGAATTCTCCCCCGCGGAATCACCCGCGGAACACTCCCCGCCTCCCTCTCCCGCGGAATCAACCGCGGATCACCCCGCCCCTCCCTCTCCCGCGGAACCCTCCGCCCCGCCCTCTCCCGCGGAACCCTCCGCCCCGCCCTCTCCTGCGGAATCCGAACCGCCCTCTCCGCCTGCGCCTGCCGCGACGACCGGCCAGTCGTCCTCTTCCTCCTCTTCGGAGGGAGAGTTCACGACGGTCGTCGGTGGCAAGCGCAAGAGGAAAAAGAAGGCGAAAGCCACTGAAGCCGAGGTAGCTGCCAAAGCTGCCAAGGCTTCCGCCCCTTCCCCTTGCCCATCACCCAAGCCCCGCCCACTCATGGACACTATTGTGCCCACACCCCCGCCGCTAATGGACGTGCCCATGGCTCCTCCCCCGGAGGAACAAGGCCGCCCAGAGACGCGCATATCCCAGCCCCAATCCCAGACCCAATCCCAAGTCCCGATGAGGAAGGACTCTCCGCCTCCCCTGTTTGTTCAGGATAAGACCAGATGGACCGAAGTGTCCGGATGGTTTACTCCTAACAAGATCCAATATACCTCTGCCCGCTCCACCGAGCACGGCATCAAGGTAACCGTGCCCACTTCACAGGACCACCGGGCCCTGACCAAACTCCTTAAAGAGCGTAAGGTGGCTTTCCACACTTACACTCTCCCTGAGGAGAAAGCCCTCCGGGTGGTGATCCGCGGCATCCCCCGCGAAATCCCCACCTCAGAAGTCGAAGCCTCCCTTAAGGAGCACGACCTCCCAATACAGTCAGTGCACCGGATGCACAAAGGACGCGGCCACGAGCCGTATAACATGGTGATTGTGGCACTGGACCAAGGCAAGGCCGGCAAAGCCATATACAGAGTAAAATCTGTGTGCGGCTTGAGCGACGGCTTCACCGTCGAGGGCGTCCGAAAGGGCGGCTACCCCTCCCAGTGCCACAACTGTCAGTTGTACGGCCATTCCGCCCGCAATTGTTTTGCTCCCCCCCGGTGCGTGAAGTGCCTCACACCTCACGCCACCAAAGACTGTGACCGCCCAAAGGTCATAGATGAAAACACCCCGCCACCTGGTTGCGTTCTCTGCAACCAGACCGGGCACACCGCGAACTACCGCGGGTGCTCGAAGGCTCCCCGCCCTTCGCGCCATTCAACGCGCAAAGCCCCCATTTCCAACCCGGCGCAGACCGATCTGCGCCCTCAAAGGCACTCCCAATGGGCCCGCCTTAACTCTAATTCTCCTAAAGAGTACCCTCCTCTCCCTAGGGAAGCGTTTGCTCTCTCCGAGCAAACCACGACCCAGCCACCACCTCCTCCTCCCAAGGTTTCCGCTTGGCAGCCGAAACCCACCGCAGCGCCTTCAGCGCCCGCCCCGCCGTCACCGCCAACCCAAACCACCCGCCGCGCAAACCCGTCACCAAAACGGGACCAAAACCCTCCGTCGAGTGTGGATGCGGATTTCGCACTCGTGGAGCGCTTCATCGAGTTCATAAACTTCGATGAAATTAGGGAGCTCGCCGATATTATTAAACAGAGCGAGGGCAACGGTCGTGCCCTTGCATCTGCAGCGCTGCGATTTAACAAAATCGCTTGCCAACTCGATCACTTTCGCGTAAATCCATAATGGATATTACACCCACGCGCGGTAGAATCAAACCCCGATCCCTCAAGTTAGGAACCTTCAATGCCAACGGCATTATAGGTAAACGAGATGAGATCGCAGAATTCCTGCGAGAGCATCAACTCGATATCCTTTTGGTACAGGAAACATTTCTAAAGCCCTTTCATAGGGACCCTAAAATTGCGAATTATCAGATAATTCGCAATGACAGACCCAACGCCGCAAAAGGCGGCACCCTCATTTATTATAAAAGATCCCTTCACTGCTCCCCTATGGACGCACCATCCCTAGAGTACATTGAGGCTTCAATCTGTAGGCTCGGTATGACTGGACACTCATCCATTATACTAGTCTCGGCATATTGCTCCCATTCTCATAACCTACCCGACTTAGGAACGTCACTCAAACGTGACTTAGAATCCCTTTTCAATTTGGGTAGCTCAGTCATTCTGGCGGGCGACCTAAACGCGAAACACACCCTCTGGAATTGCGTCGCAAACAATACCAGAGGGCGTATTCTTGAATCCCTCCTCGGGCCACTCAACGTGGACCTGATCGCCCCATACGAACCGACTCACTTCCCGGACATAGTGACTCACAGACCCGACATACTCGACGTGGCGCTGCTGCGTAATGTAAACTTACGTTTGCATGACTTAGCAGTGCTACACGAGCTCCAATCGGACCACCGGCCTGTAATCCTAGAGTTTACACCGCGCGTAGGTCCCCCAGATTCAGGTCAACCCTCTCGCACCAAGGTCGTGACGGACTGGGACAAATTAGGCGAAAGCCTCAAGGCGACCTCGTCCGTCCATCTAGACCGTATCCCCGACAGCCTAGTCACCGCCGACGACGCTGTAGGCGCTATCGACTCACTCACAAGTCACGTGCAATCGTTAGTTAGCGATTGCTCTCGGACAGTACCAGCGGAGGATGACCGACGCTGGCACTTGCCCGACGACATACGGGACTTGCTGAGGGAGAAGAAAGTCGCCATTCGCGCCTACGATAGAGCTCCCTCAGAGCAAAATCGTGTCCAATTACGAGCTCTCGAACGTGCCGTCAAGGCACGCATCGCAGAGTTTCGCGAGAATAGCTGGGGCCAGACCCTCAGCGAAATCAAGCCCTCCCACCTAGCCTTTTGGCAACTGTCTCGTGCCCTCACAAAGGACACAGTAGTTCCAATGCCTCCTTTAAAGCGACCCAATCTTCCTCCCGCCTTTGAAGACGTGGAAAAGACCGAATGCCTCGCCGAAAGTCTGGAGGCTCAATGTACGCCCAGTTCTCTCCCTATTGACCCGCGTCATTTGGAGAAAGTTACAGCCGAAGTAGAACGGAGGACCGCTCTTCCGTTACCTCCTCCCGCTCCCCCGACTGACGACGTCGCCAACGACGTCAACACAAATGACGACCCACTTCCACCCGCGACCCATGACGAGGTGAAAGCGATCATCGGGAAGTTACACCCTCGTAAGGCCCCGGGCTCGGACAAGATCACCAACAGAGTGATCAAACTCTTCCCAGCCTCCCTTATCATGTTATTGACGGCCATCTTCAATGCCGCCCTCTCAAACAATATTTTCCCACACCAGTGGAAAGAAGCCCACGTGATTGGGATCCACAAGCCCGGCAAACCCAAGTCCGAGCCCTCCAGTTATCGTCCCATAAGTCTGCTCAACGTACTGGGCAAGATTTATGAGAGAATCATTTATGTCCGCCTTAAAGCATTTGCCGATGCTAACAAACTCCTCCCAGACGAGCAATTTGGGTTCCGACCCAAACACTCGTGTGTTCACCAAGTCCATAGAATTGTTGAACACATCTCCACAAGTTACCAGAGAGGTCACATGACAGGCGCCCTTTTCTTCGATGTCGCAAAGGCATTCGACAAGGTGTGGCACACAGGCTTGATCTACAAGCTTTACACCCTAGGTGTGCCACCGAGACTCGTGACCATCTTACGAGACTTTCTGTCGAATCGCCTCTTTCGATATCGGGTCGAAGGCGTCCTGTCCTCACCACACCCCATTAGTGCCGGTGTCCCGCAGGGCTCGGTACTATCTCCCTTGCTATTCACGCTCTACACGAGCGACATCCCTAGAGTCAGGAATACGCAGTTCGCTCTCTTTGCAGACGACACTGCCGTATATTGCTCAGGCAAAAGCCCGCCCGCGATCTCTAAGAAACTCCAGACCGCAGCCAACGCCCTAGGCGCTTGGTTCCGGAAATGGAGAATAGAGATCAACCCCTCCAAAAGTCAGGCGGTTCTCTTTTTTAGAACCGACCGAAAAAGACGTCCCCCCATCCCCGATCCAGTCACACTATTCGGCGAGCCGATCCCTTGGGAGAGGCAAGCCAAATATCTCGGTGTGACCCTCGATGATCGCCTATCCTTCGCTGCACACATAAGGGCGGTTCGCGCGCGCGCCGCCTTTGTGGCAGGACGACTCCACTGCATGATCAACGCCCGGTCTAAACTTGCCCTAAAAAGCAAGGTTAGACTCTATACCGCGTGTATCCGTCCAGTCATGACGTATGCGAGCACCGTGTTCGCTCACGCTGCTCCCACACATCTCAACACCCTTCAGGTGATTCAAAACCGTTTCATGCGCAAAGCCACGGGCGCCCCGTGGTACATGCGCAATGAAAACCTCCACCTTGACTTAGGCCTCCCTACAATCAAACAATTTATAAAACGCGCCTCGCGCCGATATTTTGATACCGCAGAGCACCACGCGAATCCCTTGATAGTCAACACTATCACATACACCCCGTCCCTTATTTCCCGCATCCGTAGGCCTAGGCACGCCCTCAGCGAACCAGACGATGCCACCACTTTAGCTCAAATCGAGGCTGACGAAGCCCGAAAACAAATACAAATGCGCAACCGACAACCAAGATTTCGTCCTCGCCGGCGAGGACCGTCGCGACGTCCCTCTCAGTCTCGTCCCGTTTAAGCGGCCCGAGCTGCATATTAGCAATCCGACCGATCCCCAAATAATTATAATTGTTTGCATGCTAAATCCTCCCTCATTCCCCAGGCAACGTCCTGAGCCGAGGTCGAGCCCCACAGGGGGCACCCTCAGGCTACCGTTGCCCAAAATTATTTAGTTTTAGTTTTTAGTTTTAAGTAGCGGTTGAGAGCCCTCAGCGCTCACCGCAAAAGTCCGCGTAACGGTGGAAGAAGGTCCCCTGGACCCACCACCTTCCTGTTCCAGTCCAAAAAAAAAAAAAAAAAAAATAATGAAAACGATAAATGCTATATAATTATCTGTTATACAAACTGTCACTGAATAGGTATTTAATGTCTTTCGATGGAAGTGAAGACTATTGCTCGTAAAGTAGTAAAGCCACAGTATTCATGACTTGATATTTCGTAAATTTTAAATGTAAGACAGAAATCCTTAAAATACTTTTTTCTACGTATTTATTTGATAAATCTGTTTGCGTCATAGTCAAGTATAAATGGAAAATTTCAGCTTGATATCACTAGTAGCAAGGTCGAAGTTAAGGGGGGGGGGGGCACAGGGGCACGTGCCCCCCCAGACAGATGTGGAGTTTCCATCACAGTACATTATAGGCAAATCACATTATCAGAGTTGTTATAATGAACGCTGTAATTAAGTGCTGGACATCTTTAGCAGGAAACATAAATGAAAACTGACTTTATTAAACATGATTTTTTTGTATTATTAGATAACAGTTATCGTTGATTATTTTTGCCCGTCTGCCCCTTGTGCCCCTCCCTGAAAATAATTCTGGATCCGCCCTTGACTGGTAGGTACTCTCCGAGTAAAATGACCATGACAGACAGACGGACATTTCGAATATAAAATATGGAATGTTTGACTTCGGAACTCTAAAATACATTATTATTATTATAACCATTAATAGTAAAATTAATGTTCTGAAACAAAACGGATCACGTTCTCAAAACTCACGCTAACTACATCTCTTACGCTACGAAGTGCTCGATCCATTTCTCACTCTATACTGTAAAATTAATCATTCTTTACATGAATAAAGTTAGCACACTGCTGCGCGCTATTGATGGTACAGACCCGTACCTTATAAAACTACTGAGATTTATTTTAGTGGCCACACTTACCCAACCGAAAGGTTATAGTTACAGCGGGGCACATATATATTGATGATATAGTATATCTATTATAGTAGGTACACCATAGTCGATTGCATTTTAAACAGCTAACTTTGGCGACTATTTTATACATTTTCACATCAACCAAGTTAATTTTTAAATACGATATTTGAATATGAACCACTAGCTTTTTCCGCTCCGGAGTTTTACTACCATCCTCTATTTTATCGCCTTAAAGGTTGAATTATGAAAATCCCTTCCAAAGTATACATTTATGTTTTTGGCATTTAAGAACGAGTTAGTTGATCAATTTAAAATATTTTATTAATTAAACAACAAAAAATATTGTAAAATTGAGAACCTCCTCGTTTTTTGAAAATGAAAATGATAATATTTTTTATTCAAATAGGCCTTCACAAGCACTTATAAATAGTCTGACTCTAACGCACGGTTCGGAAGGTTTCTTTTACTGAGAAGAGCCGGCAAGAAACCCAGCAATTACTCTTTTCAAAACCAACTCAGATTCATTACATCAAATTATTTATCTAGTTTTTTGAAGTCTGAAATACCTTATAGCAGGATTTTCAGGAGTAACGCAATGAGAAGTGAGACCATATAATATTATAACCAATGAATTCATCGTTATCGTTACAAATGAACGCTGTATCAGTGTTCTAACACCAACTCGTTGGCCGTTTGTATTATCACGTCACCCTAGCAAGCACCGTTTGCAATCTTGACACTTCTATCTAGGTCTTTCCCTTGGTGAATTCCCCTCAGTGTAAAATGGAATAAAGATAGGAATAAAATGTAGGCATTATATTATTTTATTTGTTTGTATTGTGACTCACTGATTCCTCTGAGGTTCGATATTAAAAAAGATAGTGGTTTGGCTTGGAAAAGTGTGAGTAATAATTATCATTATGGATTTGATTTATGTTAGTTGAGATTATTTAGATTATTCTTACAGTTTTGGCTATTTAAGTGCGGCCGCCGAGAGAATGCGTTTCTGATACCTGTTAATAATGGACTTTTCACGGAAACTGCTAATCCAATTTTGATGTGACTTTCACATATGGTTCTGTATTTTCTTAGGCATAGCTTAGTAAAAGTCATATTGGAATCAGATGAACCGTTTCCGTGAATAATCCATTATTAACAGGTGTTACAAACGGCAGCTGGACTTTAGTCTGCTGAAATTTACTTAAAATATTTGTTAAGACTCGAAAAAAAAAAAACTAAAAATATTTTTATCCGTTCCATAAATGACCCGGAAATCCTACAATATTCCAGGATGACAATAAAACCAAGCGTATTTCTCTTTCATGCCAATACAGAGTGCTGTATATTTCTATGACACGACCAGATGCAGTGGGCGGGGATATCTTTAGGCACATGTTATATAGGGTATTGACACCCTCTTGAAATGGATATCAAATTAAAGAAGCCATTACAGGGTGACAAAAGAAAAGTGACAGCCCTATTATATTTGACACATGTGGGTTATTTATGTTCGCTTGTTTTCCTTCATAGCTGTCTATGGTGAAACCCGGTTTTGATAGGTCATTAGTAGGGTTACAAACCTACCTACTAAGGTTCTATAAATTATATTTTCTTTCATGAAAGTTTTCCTTTTCTTGTCAGTTATTTTGGGAATAAATAATTTAATTTCTTTAATTTGCTTTCTATATTTACATACAAATATGAAGCATTTTATAACTGTTTCTGTATACGACAAGAATAGGTAGGTATATTATTTATCCATACGAATAAAACTCAAAATAAAAATACTGCAATAGACTGCAATGTATTATATTCCTATTACATATTATAGGTTGTGGGTGGAGGTAGATTGTTTCTTATTTTCACACTTTTATGAACGCACCCAATAAACTTTCCCTTTTTTACTGTAATAATATACGCTTTGATGCCATATTGTCAGAGAATTAAATCAAAATATAAATTAAAATTTCAAATTTACATTTAATCAAAAGATATTCACATAGCACTGAAGTTTAAACATTATTTCAATTTTTAAATTAACTTGATGAGACCAATTCACGAACACGCGTCAGTAGAAAAGTTATTTTTATTAACTTCATATAATTTTAGTTACTTGAGACTCTCACGATGTGTTCAAAAAGATGTTCGTTAGTGATTCGAACCAAATAAGCATAACTCTTGTGAATGTATTCGTTACGGTTATCTTTATGAATGATGGAATAAACTTATACAAGAGAACTTTAAAATGATTCAGATAAAAGTAAAATTAAATTATATTAAACTAGCTTTTCGCCCGCGGCTTCGCTCGCGCAGACTTTATAAAATGTATAAGTTTTTCCTCGTTAGCCAATTTCGACGAAACAAAGCCTATTTATTCGAAGCACCAAGTTAAACCTAATAAAATTAAACTGTGAAAAACCCACGAAAATCCGTTCGATGGTTTCGGAGATTGGCGTGTTCAAACAGATAGACAGACAGACAAAAAATCAAAAATGGTTTCTTTGCAATTTGACTCTTCCTACATCAAACACACTCCATTTCAAGTTAAAAAAAAATGTAGACACACGCGTGTTCTAGACTTATGACTTATAACTTTCGAACAGTAGTTATAAAAGTAAATTCCAAAAATCATTGAATGACGGTTTCTTTTTTGCAAGATCCGATTTTATTTAAATGAAGCCTATATTCTGCTCCTTTATTAATTAATCTTAGTGTACCTACCTATGAAATCTACATGAAAATCCGTTCAGTAGTTCCGGAAATGTGCGTTAACAAATAATCAGACAGACAGATATGATTACTTTTCTTCAATGTACAGAAACATCGGATTCTACTGTTTTATTACCTATATGTATAGATAGCTTTCCGCCCCGTGGTTTCACCCGCGATCCCCTGCAAAACATTCTTAGTACACCCCTACGTTATAAGAAGCCCCAATCCGTATACCTACACAAAGTTTACCTCCAAACATATTTTTTTCACATAAATAGGTACTTTTGCACCCCTTTTCGGGTGAAAAGAGAGAGATGATAATAATAATAACCCTAATAATCTGCTCTGAGCAATATTGACGCAAGATTCGTATTCCAACTACTTCCCACAATAAAGACACTAACAAAATATATTTCCCTCGATTAATTCTACAAAACATTTTCCTTAGTTCTAGCCAAAAGCCCAATTATCCCGACAAACTGTAGGTACCTCCTTACTCCATTCCAAAAATTGTCGTTCCATAAAACTTTTGCACCCCATTAGGGTAAGAATTTCGAAAAACACCGACATTACGTGTTTCATTGTGTTGACAAATTAATATTAATATCAAGGATTGAGTTTTCAAACATGTGTCAAAATAAAACATAATTTAAATCAAAAGCACTAAGGAGTACCTATTGATATCAACATCGATGAAAATCACCCCCAAAATAACTTTCTACCCCTTTTTAACCCCGTTTAACTTATCAGTTTCAATAAAATACGAAACGTATCTTCAATGAATTCTGTTATAGAACGTTTATGCAAAATTTCAAGTAGATTGGACCAAGGAATCACGTTGTCCCATACAAACTTTGCCCCCGTTTTTCACCCCTTTAGCGGTGGAATTTCGGAAAATCCCTTCTTATCGGATGCCTACGTCATACAAAGAACACACCCTCCAAGTTTCAGGTCTCTACGATTAGCGGTTTAGGCTGTGCGTTGATCCTAAGTCATTCAGGACAAAGCATTTTATATACATATATAGATAAATAATAATAAATGTAATCATTAAAATATGTTGAAGTGTATTAATTCGCAGGTTTTTCAGGTACTTTTGTACTGTGAAATCGAGAGCCTGAATAATATAAAAAAAAACTAGCCACGAGCCAGAGTCGGACTCTTGCACGGAGTGTTCTGTGATATGTATAATAGAATATAATTTTGTGGATCTGTAGATATTCAATTTTGCAGTAACATTGGTAGTAGAAGTAATAATATGAATGAAAATAATATCTTTCTTCCTTTTTTTAAATCTCGAATATGTCAAGAAAGTGATGGGGTCTATAGAGAAAAGGCTAGCGACCATTACATGAACATGAAAGTACAAAAGCATCTAAGAACCGTATAAAAGAACGTCAATCAAGTCATAGGTCAAGTTTTGATTCGAGATTAAAACTATTAAATTTGAAACCTGTACCCATGGTATAAGATTTATTTTCAACTAACACAACCTGTCCTTAACACTTGCTACTAACAATCGCTCTGATTCCGTTAAATCTAAACTATGTAATTAATAAATCAAATAAACTCTTCTCGTTTCGATCTATGAATTTAGGTTGTATTTCAAACTAACATCCATTAGTCATGATGAGTCTGACTTGAAAACTGACTGAAAATGGATTTAGTTCCACTAACTTTGTTATTGATAGCCAAGATGGCAAATACTGTGGTAATCTGCTAACTTGGTATGTTGATTTATCATTTATTTAATTAATGGTAGGATAATCACTTAAAAACAAAGGTATACACTTAGTGTGCTTATCAGCGTAGCGGGATGGCGGTGATATTTTTTATTTTCAAAATGGTCAAATAAAATCTTCATAAACTTATAAATTGATAGTACCATGACTTTATTATATTTTTGATAAAAACTCGTACAGTATCAAATTTCAAAAGCAACCAAAGTTTATGTGCTTAGAACAATAATATAAATTTTAGGGCTCCGTACCAACAAAATAAATAAAAAACCTTAGGCCGTGCGCTGCGTTAAGCGGGTGCACGTCGCGGTCGCCCGCCTCGCGTGTTTGTATTGAATGATTGTATGAGCAGCGCAAACTGGCGCGGACGCGTGCGACGAGTTTGTCATACTATCTTTCAATACAAACACGCGAAGCGGGCGCCCGCGCCGTAGCGCACGGCCTTATGGTGTGACTCTGCCCGTCCATCCGTCTTCTGTCCTTATCGATTTAAAATTTGGAATAGTGTTAAATATTGCTTACCTAACCAACCAATATTTTTAATTTCTTTGCAAATGGAACGGATGTAAAAATGTGTCTAAAAAATAAACATGTGTACAACATTTCATTTTTCTAACCCCAGTCAGTTAGACCAAGTATATTAAGTCTGACTATTTAATTGCTCCTATCAAAATAAAGAATATTTTTTCTGTAAATATTATATTCAAGAGCTTAATAATTTAAGTAGTCGCCAAATTTACTTCAATTTAGGTATATAAACATAAACAAATATTATTTAACTAATCTGTATTTGAATTTAAAATAAACTAATTACGGTTCCTCAGCCAAGGGTTATTCAGTAAACAGGTTAATTTACATTCCGTTTCCGATTAAGGAAGTCTATAGTTTGAAAATTTGCATGATAACGTTGAGTACGATAGAAAGCTAGGTTAATTACTTAGTCTAGATTTTCAAACGCGATAGTATTATCAGGGAACTAAATTATGGGGTACAATAAAAGGGTATTGTCCTGAACTTTAGCTACTGTTTGAAAAGAGTTTAACTATAGGTAAGCTATAATATAAAACCGGACAAGTGGATGTCGGAACACGCGCAGTGTAGGGTTCGGCAGTCAATACGATCTGGTATATGTATTAAACTAATTTTATGTCTATATTTTTTTTAAAATTTGAACATTAATCGCCTGAATAACCATATTAATAATTGTACCTAACAAAATGCAGAAATAATATCAAGTTTTTTCAAGAAGAAAATTCTATGCGACGTTCTATGAAAATATTAATATTTCTCTAGTTTGTTTTACTGTAAATTTTATAAGATCACGTTAACTATCACATTTTATCAAGTTATAATTATCATTTGACATATATTATCATTTATCTCAAATTATTGAGATAAATCATTTAGGTATGTACCTACTCGCTATCAGCGATAAAAATCCAAGTTGACTGATCTGTCATTCCAAATAAGAATTCAAATCAATTCAATATGGAAACATGTAATAAAGATCATAAACACCTATCTACCCAAGAATGTAAGAAAAAAGAAAACAAAATTGAGATTTTAAGGTCAGAAAACGTTAAAATTTGGGTGCCTTTCAATAACTAGAATTTTCATAAATTATGTAAATTTAGTTTAGATAGATCGAAAAAGGGGTAAATTCGGAACCTACTAATTTTATTCAACGAACACAATTTGTCTTCTTGTCAGCGTAATGGTGTATAAGCCATCTGCGGCTAACACCATCTAAATTCTTACCTATTAGTCTTTGATTACCTGTGCTGTTGATTACAATACTTATATACATAACTTTACGTATTTTTGCGTGCAGTTGTAACAGTTGCATTTGATAACGCTTAAAGTGTACCATATCTTTTTTTTTTTGTTTATATCTCAAGATAAAATTAATATCAATTTACACATTTATAATACATACAATACATAGTACATTAACAACTTATTAATATTTAAAAAACGAATGTAACTTTCTCTATCAGTTTATTTTTAATGTTACATTTACGCGGTTAAATACCATTATTATAAAATAATAAATGGGTATGAATAAATAAATATACTCTGGGACACACAACCATCTGACCCCAAACTAAGCAGAGCTTGTGCTATGGAAGCCAGATAACTAATATACAATATATTAGTTTTGCAAATGTACACCATATAATATAATTCTTATTGTTTGTGTAAATACGTAGAAATATTCATTCAATCTAATACAATTCTATTTTCCATAACTAATAGGAAATATAAAGATATTGGTAGAGTAAATAAAAGTGGAAGCTAAAATCCTTCAAGTTGCCCTCTTACATCTTATCGTTATCCGGCAGTTAAGTATCTACTTGAGAGCCAAACAAACCCCACTCTCCCTCTTTCTGACATCCTTTACTTAATGAACGCGTGGGTTTAAACCAGTAACCTGTATCGGGTAATTATGGCCGAGATCCCTACATGGCATATATCTATGAAACATTTGATCTAATTTTCATTAAATTAGGATAAAAATCATGTTGGAAAAACCAGCTTGTGAGATGATTTAATAACATCGAAATCAGTTCAGCTGTGTTGGAGCCTTACCACGAACAGACAGAAGCTTCAAACTTATAACAGACATAAAACCTGTAAACCTATACAATAACTATGCAATGTCAGGGTTGAAAGTTATCATCATCTCGCCGCAAAAGGTCCACTGCTGGACATAGGCCTCCCAACCTCCAATAGGACCGGTCTTGGGCGGCCTGCATCCAGCGTTTTCCGGCGACCTTTACAAAGTCGTCCGTCCACCTTGTAAGTGGACGTTTTACGCTGCGCTTGCCAGTCCGTGGTCCGTCTACACTCCAGAACCCTTCGGCCCCGGCCATCCGTTCTGCGCACTATGCGCCCTGTGCCCAGGGTTGAAACAGCTTGGGACCAATTATAAAAGCACGAAAAAATAATTCAATACATCTACTCAATCAAAATGTATTGTAAAATTTTGCTAAACAATTTAAAAGAATGTAATTTTATAATAAAAATATGTCAGTATTATTCAGTGGAATTTCCCCTATTCAACCTATCTTTTGTTATAATCGTTATCATAAACGATACAAAAACAATATCCGATTTTATAGAAAACAAAGACTGAACTGAGAGTAGGCACCTCTTTTACAATATCTATTACAAAGCATTCTGCTTAAGACTTTGACGATAATTAAAGACTATCGAGTTATTTTCAGATCAATTTTTGCTATTTACTACGTTTTGTTGTGTTGGGTTGAAAATGAAAAGAAACGTGGGTACTTAATAAATTTAAAGCTTAAGGCTAGGCATGGAATAATTATTAAATGTTCACTATATAAACTTCCACCAATACACAGGCAGTTTCATTATTTTGCTACTATAATATCTTAAACATAAAAATATAATACACCATATAAGTAGTTGTTCCTTAATATTTTTTTATTAATACGAATACAAAAGAAAATATACTTTAACCTACTATACCAGATTTTCTATCAGATGGATGGTCAGTGTCCCTTTCTTTATTTTAACCAATTTTATAATCACGGTAAGGAAAGGTCCAAGGTTAATTATCACGAAAAGGTTAATGATAGGATTCCTATTCCTGTCCCATGAGTTGAAGTAATTATAAATGATCTAGAAGCTCCTGGATTAAATCCACATCTACGGCAATTCACCAGAAAATATATGTTCGCAGTCTTTTTCGAAATGCGAGTATTTCAATAATAGATAAATAAATATACATTCACTTATTTAAATCAATAAGAAGTATAAACCGATAAGAATAATGGCAACACTTTTGGATTTGTTGCTAACAAACAATAAATTATCTGAAAGTAAATATAATACAAAAGGTGCTCCACCTTTAAAAATATACTTGTTTAACCCTCCGTTCCCATTCAATTATTTCAACAATCAAACAATGAGATCAAAAACATCCCATCGCGCATTTACGCCAAACACAAAATCAGCAGTGGAACGTAATTTACACAGTGGCAGATAATTTCACAGGCCTGAAACGACCCGATAGCGTATCTTTCAGTCAGTTTGGTTTCAGCATTGACTGCGTTCTGACGCCGCTCGCTGCGCTCTCACTACCTTACGAAACTTTCGAACAACACCGGTTCTATTTATGAATACTCAAATATCTATATACCAGATTTTCTATCAGATGGATGGTCAGTGTCCCTTTCTTTATTTTAACCAATTTTATAATCACGGTAAGGAAAGGTCCAAGGTTAATTATCACGAAAAGGTTAATGATAGGATTCCTATTCCTGTCCCATGAGTTGAAGTAATTATAAATGATCTAGAAGCTCCTGGATTAAATCCACATCTACGGCAATTCACCAGAAAATATATGTTCGCAGTCTTTTTCGAAATGCGAGTATTTCAATAATAGATAAATAAATATACATTCACTTATTTAAATCAATAAGAAGTATAAACCGATAAGAATAATGGCAACACTTTTGGATTTGTTGCTAACAAACAATAAATTATCTGAAAGTAAATATAATACAAAAGGTGCTCCACCTTTAAAAATATACTTGTTTAACCCTCCGTTCCCATTCAATTATTTCAACAATCAAACAATGAGATCAAAAACATCCCATCGCGCATTTACGCCAAACACAAAATCAGCAGTGGAACGTAATTTACACAGTGGCAGATAATTTCACAGGCCTGAAACGACCCGATAGCGTATCTTTCAGTCAGTTTGGTTTCAGCATTGACTGCGTTCTGACGCCGCTCGCTGCGCTCTCACTACCTTACGAAACTTTCGAACAACACCGGTTCTATTTATGAATACTCAAATATCACCCGAATAACACCAAAAAGTTAACATTTATAATTTTTAATTTACCACAAAATTTATTATTTTAGAAATAGAATTTTATTTGAATTTTGAACAGTTGAAATTGTTTTTTTTTTCTGATTGTGCGCATTTTAGTGTTAAAGTGTAGTGATTGTTTTGAATGTTTGCGATAGTGGTTGTTTTTTAAAATAGGTGGTCTGGAGGAAACTGTTGTAAATAAAAGTAGATGGTCAAATCAGCACTTGTGTAGTGGTGTCAATGTAAATAGGACGTTATGCTACTATCACATAAAGCACATATTGACCGTCCTGATGCCTTTTTATGATGATATGGTAAGTAATTTTTTTATATCTTTAAACATCAAGTATTTTATTCAAAAATTATTTTCAATTTAAAAACTTTACCAATTTTAAACTAATCATAATTGGGAAATATAACTAAGTAATTACATATAATCTAGTTTAGATATTTTCATCCATTCCAAGGGGTATAAGGATCAATTCAATTTCCAGATTAAATATTTACAATCGTAAAACAAGATAGTCTCAGTTGTTTGTTAAGATCAATTCGGGTATTTGTTACACTCGACAAATACTACTACACTTAACTGATTTACTCCAAAATTTTAATGTCATTGAAGTAACTGAAAGTGATTATTATTTTGGAGCCCATGCTAATTTGATTATGAGATTTATATATTTATGATTACATTGTTTTATAAACTAAAACTTTTTTTACGAACAAATTATTATTGGTAACTTCTGCCTGACTGCTTTTCCTAAAGCTTATTTGTATCATTGTAAAAAGCATCAAGAATAATCATTTAAACATGGTCAGAGAAAATATGAGAGAATAATTCTGTGGGGAAATCACAACCGTCAGTACTAAAGAACACGACACGAACTGGAGGAATTTTCTTTACAAAATAGAACGAATACAAAGAAAAATAACCTTTATTCAGACATGCACACATATTTTATCATATTTTATGTAATATACAAACAAAGGAGAAAAAAAACATGAAAGAATACAATGTTGCGTGATACCGAAAAGGATCCGGACACTAAATTTTACAACAACGTACAAGGTATACCTAGGAACTGATTACCAGTTAATTACATAAATATTTTCCTTACATAACACTCATAATATTTCCTAATAATTTTCAAAGATTATTTTTATATCTATACTAATATTACAAAGAGGAAAGATTTGTATTTTTGTATGTGACGAATAAACTTAAAAACTAATGGACCGATATCAAAAATTCTTTCACCATTAGAATGCTATACTATTCCTGAGTAACATGGGCTATATTTTATCCCGAGAACGTGGGTGCAACCGCGAGGAAAAGCTTGTGAATAATAATTTTATTCTGTAATTGGGGTAAATTCTCATTTCTAGTAAAAAATATTACATAGTCATTTAAAAGTTCTTTATAGAGCTATTTTGTAAGCTAACAGCTAAAGAAAGTATTTCGTATATGACTGAAGTGATTTTCTTTACATTCCTAAAAAAATCATTTAAACTAAATTTACCGAGACTAAACATATAACACAACGAACGCTGTCAATTCCCAGCGAAATTGAATGGAATTTTGATGCATTTTATGTTTTATTTGTTTAGTTTCGGTAAATTTAGTTCAAATGATTTTTTTAATGCATATATTTTTTATTCGACAGATAAGTAGTTGCTTTCGGAGTGGTTAAAGTGTGATTTCTCTAAACCATTACTTTGTAATAGAAAAAAATATATGTTGCAAGGGTCAAATTCAGAAATTTATAACTTTTTAAAGCAATTTAAATAAGAAATTGAGACAATTTGGAAAAAAAGTAACTAGATAAGATTATTGTAGAGGATATGCCGACAAATGTAATCTGAATACATTTCTTGTTTTTGTTATATTTTTTTCGTAGCGTGTGCATGAATGAGACCCTCTACGCGTGGAACGTAAATAGAGGTATGTTTAAAGCCTCACAAAGCTAATAAAAGTGGCGTCAAATTAAAAAATAAAATATGTATTGGAAATTTCAAATCTCACACTTTAAAATAACGTAAAATATATTTCATTTATTGCTTTTCTGATGACTAAAAAACAATATTTCTTTTCTGATAAATTCCGCAAGAACACTGATTTTAGGGAGACTGGAGCCTTAAGTCTATTTTATACATTAGTACCGAAATTATAAGGAAATACTATCGTTTTAAGCGATTTGACAGTAGGTTGAAAAGGTTAATGCAAAAAGCCTGAAATAACACTCCCTATGGGGTGAGATTTATGTAGGGTACGTTGCCTAAAGATCCCTACTTTCATATTAATCGCTTTTTTAGTCACATACCTCCTTAACATGCTATGCGGCACCATAAGTGTCAATAGGAAATTCACAATAATTTATATTACCTGTAGGCTGTAATACAATATTGCTTGGCCTCTAAATTATATTTAATTATATTTGTTCCCTGCGGTTTCATCCGCGTATCCAGTGTGAAAAAATGTCTTTAACCAATTTAAAGAAGCCTAAGTTACTCCTTATAAAATTAACTACCTGGCAGTGATAATCTCGTCAAAATCGGTCCAGCCATTTCGTAGATTATCCGGAAAGAATTGACAGACAACCATTTTAAAAATCACTTTTTTTGTTATAAATACCGTTTACATTTTTGCATTAAATGCGTAAAAACCTGTTCTTATGACATTACAAACAGACACTTTAATTTTATTTATTTGAGTGCGTATGGCTACAAATAATAGTAGGTACTACATTATGCGGCTCCAATTGAGTCATAAGTTCGTTACATGACATTTATATATCATTATTATTTGTGAACAAAACATTAACGTTTTTTTTAATGAATGCGATATCGAAATAAAAACAATCATTTTCTGCTAATCAAGAACGTATTTATTGTTATAATATTGATAAAAAATTATACCTAGAGTGTTGAAATTATAAAGTGTCAGTAAGAAATAAAATGACTGATGAATAATGACCAACCTAGAAATGTCTAACTGTTGGGTAAACTGAGAGTTTAGACAAAAGAAGTAGATAGTCGGAACTTATATGGTCCTGAGTCACTTGGATGTAGTCATGGAATATTTTATTTCTCTGGTCTGTTGATTCAGTGTGAGGAATTAGAGTAGGTATAAAATACAGAAATAAAAGTTAATTTAAAGTATAATTTGTATAATATTATTTACTACTACTCTCCGCCACGCGGTTTCATCCGCGAACCCCTATTTTACCCCCATAGGAGTGGAATTATCAAAAATCCTTTCTTAGCAGATGCCTACGTCATAATAGCTATCTGTATGCCAAATTTTAGCCCGATCCGTCCAGTGGCTTGAGCTGTGCGTTGATAGATCAGTCAGTCAGTAAACTTTTCCTTTTATATACAGACAGATGAATGCGAACATTATCCTATGCTGCTTATTTATTACGCTTTTCAAATTCTTGGTAATAATAAAAAATATTTTTATGCAAGTTTTATATGAATAAACTAGCTTTCTTTCACGCGGTTTAACCCGCGATCCCCTGTTTTACCCCCTAAGCAAAAAATCTTTTCCTAGTCTCTAAATTTCATGATTTTATGACGAGCGGTTTAAGCTCTGCGTTGATTAACAACTGGCAGTCTTTCAGGGTTTTATTCTTATTCTTTTAAGCAATTCAGTAAATATTGACCTATATATGTAATTACTAGCTTTTCCGCGCAGTTTTACCCGCGTTCCCGGGATAAAATATAGCCCATGTTACTCAGGGATAATGTAACATTCTAATAGTGAAATAAATTTTGAACTCGGTCCAGTAGTTTTGATGTTTATTCGTTACAAACATACAAAAATACAAATTTCTAAGTATATAAGTATAAGTATGATTACAAAATTTAATTCAGAATTGATTCAATTCATCACTGCTGTCAACTGTATGAAAGAGTTCGATTAATTCCGAACCGTACGTTAGAGTTGGGCTATTCATAAGCGCTTGTGAAAGCCTATTTGAATAAAAAATATCTATTTTCATTTATAAAACCTGAATATTGAACGATGCTGTCAAGTTTCAACACTTGAATGTGTGAAAATGAAATCTGTTTTTAATACATTCTGGAAAAATGGAATTAATTTTCAAAATGTGAAATCCAAACCAAAGATTAATTTCCAACTGTCACTGTTGTCGCGATATCCCGGGAACTGAAGGTTTCTTGGAATTGAAAGCTCTTGCTCACTTGCTTAATGACATTGGCAGTATCTCAGAGAAGCGTTAGGCTAGATTTAATAATGCGTATGAATGAATTTTTTTTTGTTAAGATATTTATAATATTATAGTTAGTAAAGTTAGGATTAGGATGTGTGTGGATTTGTTACACTCTTTGTTTTTAATGTATCCAAAAATACAGATTTAGATTTAATTTCTTAGCTTTTAGGGTTGAAAGTACTCAGTAATACAAACTTTTACTATGGGACCAACTCTAAAAGTGCGAAAAAAAATCAGATGTTACCTTACATTTTAGTTGAGAAGGTATTGAACTTATTTATGGATCAAATAACTTTTTCCACGCTTTCAAATTGGATTCATAGTAAAATTTGTATGTAAAATAGCTCTGTGTTTTGATCATTATCGTAAACTATAAACAACAATGAAAGAAATAAAGAAAAAAAAAGATTTTATTTATGCACGCCATCCGACACACAGCTTCAACAAAATTAAATATAAAAAAGTACAGACACTTATGAATAAAATAATGTGCAAACAATACATACAACAAAAAAGGATAAAGTATTATTAACTAATACCTACCATATAATAACAGATTTTAAACATACGACTAGGCTGTATGGCACTGAGCCTTAGAGACCATTTGTTTCTTGTTTAGTTTTTTGTATATTATAATATTAAGAATTTATACTTATCAGATATAACATATAATACATACATTCCTGTAAAGTAATTATTTATATTAATTTCTAAGGTAGTTTTCTTTTGATAAAAAAGAAAAAACCTACATCTTCCGCTATTCTGAGTTAATACTCCTAAAATGTTTAGACAAACGAATAAGGAAGCTTAATTGCTTTGTCTTACTCCAAGATAATCCATTCTTGATCCCGTCCGTTCCTGGTTCCTTAATAATAAAGATCAACAATGCCAGCGTGAAAGTACATTTGATCTTTCATCTTAATACAGTTTCTCAATTAGCGTAGGTATTATACAGCTTTTGGCCGTTTTGCGCGCACGTTTCTGTTGAATTTAACTTTTGATATCTGTCTATGTTACATAAAGAAATACGTAGTGCGTTGACATGTAAGAAGGAACGCATTTCAATTAAATGTTTGTTTCATGAGCTATTTTAATTATATGACTTTGTTAATTGTAATTTAGTATATATTAATATTATTTGGAAGGTAGTAGAACTCATAGTGCAGAGTTCGCCCGGGGAAGTACTACCACCATATCTAATTCCGCCGTGAAATAGTAATGCACTTGTATTACTGTGTTTCGGTTAGGAGGGTATGGGAGCCGGTGAAATTACAGGCACAGAAGACTTAACACCTTCATGTCTCAAGGTTGGCAACACGTGAGTGAAACCCCTGGCAGGGAAAATATAAAATTTATTTTCTTTGCCCGTGGTGTTATGAGCGTCTATAGGCTACGGTAACCGCTTACCATCAGGTGGGCCGTAAGCTTGTTTGCCACCTAAGTAGTATAAAAAAAAAACTTTTACATTATATAATATATATAAAACTTTTTAAAGGTACCTTTGGTCGTACCTACTACAAAGCTACCTTTTAAAAATAGCTTACTCGCCTGAGTGGCTACCGCCCACAAGTTGAAAAATTTATTGCGTGACGAAATAAAAAAGAAATCTTGCTAATAGTAGTATTTTTTTTTTATACAACATAGTCGGCAAACAAGCTCGCCTGATAGTAAGCGGTTACCGTTGCCTATGAACACTTGCAACACCAGGGGTATCACTCGCTCGTTGCCGACCCTTCCCCCCACCCCGATCAGCTCTGGCGACCTTACTCACGCGCAGGAACACAACTATAAGTTATTTGAGTGCGGTATTCTGTAAGGTGGAGGTACTTCTCCAGTCGAGCTGCTGTTTGAGCCACATATCGCTATGCTCTACCTCTCAAGTTACTTTTAGTAACGATGGACTGCTATCAAAGCGCTAACAAATTGATCGGTTAGTACATGACGTGTCTTAATCGTGACCGCTACATTAGTAAACTACACCCGTGAGAAGCCGGGGCGGGTCGCTAGTATAATAATAAAATAACGTATCTAAGAATTACAATAAAATGTATTGTTTTTCGAAAAAACCTTTGTCTATGAGTCGATATTAAATATAAAATAGAACTATGAAAACAATTGGACAAAGAACAAACGATTTACGGTAGCTTATCATCTCAATAGAAGACATGTTTTGAAATATCGACAGGAGATTATATATATTGTATACGGTTAAGGAGATAAAATATTATCTATTTATTTGGATATTATGATATAACTAGATTTGGCCCCGCGGCTTCACCCGCGTTCCCGAGGGATCTTAAGTTTTCCCGGGATAAAAAGTAGCCTATGTTCTTCTCTAGGCTATCTGCATACCAAATTTTATCGCGATCGGTTCAGCGGTTTAAGCGTGAAAAGGTAACAAACAAGTAAACAAACAAACTCACTTTCGCATTTATAATACCTATTAGTTAGGATATACTGGAGGTCTTTAGTCAAGTTAGGTCTATTTACACGTGTAGGATAATGTAGGATTTGGGATAATGACATAAAGAACAGAGGTAAAGTGACTATTAAAATTTAACTATGTAATACAGGCGGGTTTGACCACAATTTCACCAAGGTTGATGTTGCCGATGTTGATGTTATTATACAGGGTGATTTCACAGTTACAAAATTAGGTGATTTTTTAGTCACTAGCAAAGTGACTAAAAAATCACCCAGTATATTATAAATAAACGTCATAAAGCTAGTCGTAACTTTTTAAAAAAGGCTATATTACTACCTGTAACTAATACATAATTTAGCACGATGACTTTATAAAACTGTAAACATACATTTTTGATATTTTTTTGTAACAAGAGATGAGTTCTTTTTCTCTTTATCACGACAATGATTTTGGTAGTTACATTTTATTTTTAGCTCACGTGCTTCATGGTTTTATCATCATAACCTATCCATGGCTTTATCATAAAACGGCTTCCGCTCCGAGTTTTATCCTCTATTGCTAAAAAGTATTTGGAAACAGATTTATAATATACTAGCTGCTGACCCGCGGTTTCACCTGCGGTCCCGAGGGTTCTTATATTTTCCTGGGATGAAAAGTAGCTTATGTGCTATTCCAGACTATAATCTATATTTGTGCCAAATATCATCCAAATCCGTTTAGTAGTTTTTGCGTGAAAGAGTAACAAACATCCATCCATCCATTCATCCATCCATCCAAACTTTCACATTTATAATATTAGTAGGATAGGATTTATTTTATGACTCAATTCTTGGAAATCTATTTTTTTATTTATAGTTTTGAGACACGCATCCCATTCGCCGTTATGAAGCTGGATGGAAACAAACATATTACCTACACACTTACGCATTTTTAATATAAGTTGGATTAGATGGATATACCTAATAGGAAAGGAAATAGTATAGTATAATGAAATATATCTAAGTATTATATCAGTAAATTTGTTACCTAACCATTCATCTTTCATCACTTCAGCTACACAATTTACATAAGACAGCTTCTAGGTCAAGTCTCCCATCATCAATTAACTCCAACTCCACGTTGAGTTAATTCAGCCTTACCCATGTCACAGTCTATCGTACACTGATTAATGGTCGATATCCGATATGTCGATGCGTGTTAAATGAAGGTTAGATTGTTATGTGGTGGTTCATGAGGCAAGTATACCACTGGTATGATTGTCTGACGCCATCATTAAGGAACTAAATAATTAGAGCTGGGATGAAAAAGAGGTTAAGAATGGTTTTGTCCACGCCTTTTTATGTGTATCACCCACCTCGAGGCTGCTACTGGGTAATGAGCCCCCACCCTGATTACACATAATCCTGGTTGGTACTTGTTCAAAACTCATAATTCATATTAATTATAGGTACTTACACGCTTATATTGCTTTGCGTTGTGAGCCCTTATGCAAAGGCATAAGTATCAAATTACACTTTGGAAAATATGCCAGGATATGCCGTTTTTATTTCACATTCAAAGTCAGATATTTATTTAGTTTAGGCCCTAGGAGAGCACTTAAGAAGGTCAAACAACTGAGAAGAACCGGAAAGAAACTGAGTAAGGTCACATTTTTTATATATTTTTTATAGTCTGACTATTAAAAAAGCAATGCTTCTACAGACGTATCCTCACTTAACGGTATGCCTGTCCTACATTCCACTTTTTATTTACCACAACTATTTTTATGTGATCCCAGTAATATTATAAATGCAAGAGTTTATGTGTATGTTTGTTACTAGGGTTGAATTAAATTACCTATCATTATAAAACAAAGTCGCTCCCGCTGTACCTATGTATGCTTAGATCTTTAAATCTACGCAACAGATTTTGATGCGGCTTTTTTTATAGATAGAGTAATTCAAGAGAAAGGTTTTAGTATATAATTTGTCTTCTACCCGTGCGAAACCGGGGCGGGTCGCTAGTCTACCTATAATTTTTGGTATATATTCTGGTATAAATAAATACTTTCTCATACCATGACTTGGCAAGTTGTAAAATAGCTTCCAAGGTGATGTTAAAAATTCAGTCATTTTAGTTTTTACTAGTTTATTATTTTAGTTATTTTACTAAGTAAAGGACTGTGTTTAGCTCACGATGTCTTCTATCACCAAAAATTCAAGCTTTTTATAATATATTATCATAATTATTATGTATAGTGTATTGGAAAATAAAGTAAAACAGGAATTTGTGTCTACAAAAACATAAATTTTATATCTGTTTTATGTTGCTTGCTATATATTCAATATTTTAAGAACTAGCCCTGCGTTTGATGAATCACGTGGGAAATAAAATAACATAGAAACGTGATCCTCCTCGGATTAATGGATTATGGATAAGACTTTACATATTATATTGAATTAATACTAAGGAACATTATAAATCAGGATAATTATGAATGCCTTTTAAAATGAAGATAAACTGATGGATAAAAATTAAGGAATCTAGGCTAAACTCTACTTATTTCTTTATTATTTATTTATTTATTATGTTCACAAATTACAATTTGGTTA
This sequence comes from Tetheella fluctuosa, assembly GCA_951216915.1. Taxonomy (NCBI): domain Eukaryota; kingdom Metazoa; phylum Arthropoda; class Insecta; order Lepidoptera; family Drepanidae; genus Tetheella; species Tetheella fluctuosa. Next base: position 5,746,146 of record OX578238.1, read on the forward strand.
ACCTAGTTTTACATCTGCCAAACGGTATAGCAGTTTTTTTTGGCATTTGCTTGGGTTCAGACTCACTCTGGGATGAGCAAAGTCAAGTCTAAAGATCAGCTTACTCAGAAGATGTCTATTTATCCTAGCAAGGTGTCCAGCTTATAGCTATCAAGAAACGAAAACGCCGATGTATTCAACTCCGCTTAATAGAAAACTTGCATAAAATTATTGAACTCTCTATTCAAAATAAACCTTACGCAACATCTCACGCTATTCCTAAATGTAATAAGATCCTAACCGTTTCCTCGCAAAATGGAATCTGCTAATGCTGGTTAAAAATGGGATGTAATATAGAACAAGAGGAGCTCTTGACAGGGGTTTCGGTCATCGTTAATGGATCTTGGATGCCTCTTACACCGTTATGTCACAAGTTAAAAAAGTTTTCTAGCTCTAAATCTGTCTATAAAAGAACAAGGCAAGTGATTGATTGATTGAGTCTAATTCATGACTTTTTTGTTGCAAAAAATCATGAAATAAACCTTAGTATCTACAGTTATGACAAGATATCCTACATATCACGCCAAAGGTCAAAACAGATATTTGTGTGCATGAACTTATCCGCCTGTCTTGAGTCTGGGTGTAAATATCACATCTCCTTCTGTCTATAAACTGTAAGTAGGTCCTTGATGAGTTTTTGCCATTAATAAGTTCTTTCAGTAAACCGACGATATGATTATAAAAGTAAACTGACTGACTGCGTGATATATCAACGCACAGCCCAAACTGCTGGACCTAGAGACTTAAAATTTTGCATATACCTTATACAGTGTAGGCATCCACTATGGAAGGATTTTTGGAAATTCGATCCCAAAGAGGATAAAATATGGGTACGCGGGTGAAACCGTAGGGCGGAATCTAGTCAAATATATTTATTAAAAAGAAGTAGTACCTATATAATTCTAGTTTTCATAGCACAAGCTCTGCATAGTTTGAAATCTGATGGCCGTGTGTGAAAAATATCCCAGGATAGATGATGAACTACAAACTAATATAAGATTATGTACAATTATAGTACGTTTAATGTACCTACATACTAATTTACATTGAATAATTACAGATAGCCCTAAATTACATAGTATACATGTTAATGTAATGAATTAATTAACAATGTTAAAGCGTTTGTCATGCAAATATTAACTTCCTATTAAACACTATATCAAGATGAATATTTAATGTATATAGTAACTATGTGTCCAATAAATTATGTAAAAAACGTTTAAGCTTTTCTACATAATGATGTTGATTGAAGCTGTTTGTTTTTTTTATTAGTAAAGTTCGAGCTCCCCACCGTGGTTTTCCCCAAGGGAGCACATACAGCATGGGGTTCTTAAATAAGGGTGTGAAAAGTTAATTGGATGGTTGGTAACGCTTGATTCCCTTGGTGTTGCAAGCGTCAATAGGCTATGGTAACCACTTACCATCAGACGGGCCGTATGCTTGTACACGATTTTTTTATCACTGGCCATACTTGCAGGGGTGAAAGTACTCATCAATGTGAACAACTTTTATTATTGGGCTTACTCTGATATCGCTTAAAATAAAACGGTTGCTTCATACATTTTGTTCTAGTAGGTACCTATTAAACTTTTGTATGGCACAGCTAATAATTTTTTCATGATTTTACAGTTAGTCCCATAGTAAAAGTTGTTCATTTTGATGAGTACTTCCACCCCTGCAAGTATTGCCTGTGACTAAAAAATCACCCAGTATAGGTATTAATTTTGATGACTGGCGTATAATTGGTCCGTCACCATAGAAGCTGCCAGTGTAAAAATAAATGGGTAAACAAATTTAACTCATTCGGGTGCCTAAATACTGACGATGTTTGAATAAAGAAACTACTAGTCAGTTATTTTAAAACAAGTAGCCCACCCCGGTTTCACACGGGTAGTAGAGCTATATACTATATGCTCGTATGCTCGTATATATTTTTAATATCTTCCGCCCCGCGGTTTCACCCGCGTTCCCGAGGGATCTTATGTTTTCCTGGTATAAAAAGTAACCTATGTGCTGTTCAAATTCAAATTCAAATTCAAAAATTCAAATTCAAAAATCATTTATTCAGTTTAGGCCCTAATAAGGCACTTATGAACGTTACAAATGATTCTACCACCGGTTCGGAATACACTTGGACTGAGAAGACTCCGGCAAGAAACTCAGCAAGGGACATTTTTTATAAATCTTTGTTCTTTTTATTTATGTAAAAATTTAATTACTAATAACAAAGTTTATAAAATTTTAATGAAATAGTTTGTGTAGCGAACATTTCATTTAAATGCATTCTTGTCTTCTATAAAATCAGAAACTTTATAGTACCCTTTCTTACATAACTTTTGTTTAACTAATTTTTTAAATCTATACACAGATAGTTCTTGAATTTCTTTGGGTACTTTGTTATAGAAACGTATACATTGCCCCTTAAATGAGTCCCTCACTTTGCTGAGCCGAGTTACAGGTACAGCGAGTTTGTGCTTATTTCTAGTGTTCAAGCTATGAGTATCGCTGTTCTTAGGAAAATTTTGTATATTTTTCCGAACATAAATTAAATTTTCATAAATGTACTGTGACGACACAGTCATAATATTTATGGATTTGAATTTATCTTTAAGAGAATATCTAGGACATAATTTATAGATTGCGCGAATAGCCCTCTTCTGCAGAATAAAAATTCTATTGATGTCGGCACCACTGCCCCAAAGGAGGATGCCGTAAGACATCAAGCTGTGAAAATAACTGAAATAAACTAATCTTGCCGTAGATTCGTCAGTGAGAGAACGAATTTTCCTCACTGCATAAGCTGCAGAACTAAGTCTATTCACTAAATTACAAATATGTGGGCTCCATTGTAGCTTATCATCTAAAGTGATACCTAAAAATACGGTTGTTTCAACAAGATCCAGTTTTTCCAGACTTATAATCTATCTCTGTGCCAAATTTTATCCAGATCCATTCAGCCGTTCCTATTAAGTAACAAATATCCATCCAACCAAACTTTCACATTTATAATTTACTAGCTTTTGCCCCGCGGTTTTTTCCGCATTCCCCAAGGATCTTATGTTTTCCCGGGATAAAAAGTAGCCTATGTTCTTCTCCATACCATAGGCTATCTGCATACTAAATTTCATTGCAATCGGTTTAGCGGTTTAAGCGTGAAAAGGTAACAAACAAAAAAACTCACTTTCGCATTTATAATATTATTTAGTTAGGATTAGGACTAGCTTCCGCCCCGCGGTTTCACCCGCGTTCCCCAGGGACCTTATATTTTCCGGGGATAAAAAGTAGCCTATGTTCTTCTCCATACCATAGGCTATCTGCAAACCAAATTTCATCGCGATCGGTTCAGCGGTTTAGGCGTGAAATGGTAACAAACAAATAAACTTACTTTCGCATTTATAATAATAAGTTAGGAAGTTAGGATTTATAAAGTCTGCGCGAGAGAAGCCGTAGGTGAAAAGCAAGTTCCAAATATAAATCTAATAAAAAATGCTATTATTATTTGTAACTAAGATATAGATCAAGACAGATAAAACTTCAAATCCTAAGCATACTTATCTACTTTGTATCCTAAGTTACATTTATTATATCAAGTATTTCTAGTAAGCGATAACAAAGTCGGCATTGTTTGATCCTGTTTATTTTAGTCATTGTTTTCTTTATTTATTTTTTATCGTACATTTCTTGTCTATTGTCTGAAAGTATTGTCGATTCTTGTAAATATTATTTATTATTCTTTATAATTCATTATTAAAACATAGCTGGGTTCCTCATGCTGAATATTTTCTTTTAAAACAAATCTACTATACAAATAAAAAAAAAATAAGTGTATGTTTGTAATGTCAAAATAACAGTTTTTTTCTAAATGCCTTATGATTGTATATCCTACTTATAATTATTTGGCAGATAGTTAATGTTATAACCTAGGCTATTATCATTTGTTATAGGCTTATTTTTATACCGGGAACGCGGGCGAAACCGTGGGAAACAGTTTGTATTTAATATATTTTGAGATCGCATATTGAATTTAATATTACAATATCTAGCATGTAGAAAATTAGTTTAAAATATCAAAATTTGCGGCAAGAACATGTATTGACTTGTATGAGACTAAACGCGGTTTATGAAAATTATTTCTCACCGGGATTAGACAATGCAAGGAAGCAAAGTGAGAAATATAATTTATTGTTACGTAAATAAAAAACTGCCTGGAGACTTCCTTAAGGAAATAAACCATAACAACGTGAAACAAGAGATGTTTCCTTAACAAAGTTACGAAGTCATCCTTTTTAATTTCAACAGCCGAAACTCTTTATAAGCAGTAAAATTGGTATGAAAATATTTTAGCCTTTTATATTTAATTTACTAGACGGAGTATTTAACTGTTTTTTTTATTAAATAAATAAAATTTTTGGTTGTAATTTGCGTTTTCTTTTGAAAAAATATATTCTCGTCTATTTGAATGAATTATTTATTTAGGTATAATTCACAGCAGTAAACAGTAGTAAAAATATACTATAAAGATTAATTAAAAGTAAATTAAAGACTTACAACAAACAATAGCAAATTGTGCCTAAGCAAGAATACACAAACTTTCGTATTCTAATTATGTAGAATACGTCGGATTTTTTTATATGCTGTTATTACTCAAACGCTTAAATTGTTTTGGGCCTCTAAATGTGACAGTGAATGTATACCTACCTTTTACTTCTCTTATCATATCATAAAACCTAGTAAACACACCTAATAATCTTGTAAGATTCGACAGTTTTCAATGTTATACTGGATAATGTGATTCTTTATCATTTATTTACAAAATACTTTATATTGTTGAGAGATATTTGAAGAAAAATGTTGAATCTTCAAACGATGCAGATAATTATAATAGTTCATTTAATTTCTGAACATCTACAAACTAGATAATTCTAACTGTAATAATTACATTAAACTTATAAGCTTATGTTAAATTCATGTTTATTATATGAGCATAGGATTTGTAACAATAGTATAGTAGTGTTGTACAGTTTCAATGTGTGCATGTATAACGATAGGTTTGGTGTTCGTAGTGTGTCTTATTTTGAAATTAGAACATGTACCTAAATTTTTTTGATTAAAATTGACAGGAATATGAGCCCTATTTTTTTCCATTAATAAAAAAACACGGTGAGTCAAAAGTAAAAATTTCCTAGTTAGCTTCTACTTTTTTAATTTTCTTATTTTATCACATCATAAAAATAGATAACAATTAATAAAAGAACATTTTGAGTGACCTATTAGAGCTATAAAACTGTTGATAACGTTTAGATTAGAACTAAATGACACTGGTGTAAATATAACCGTAACGTAATACTAAGGTAATGACAATGCTGATAATCATAAATAAAACTATTACCATTTATATTACTATTTATATTAACTTAACTATAATTATATAACCGTGTGTTAGGTAATAGATAAATGATAACTGATGATAATTTGGTAATTTTATACACAGTGATATGACATATGGTTTATTGAGACATACGAACCAAAGAAAGGTATCTTTAGTGAGACTGCGCTGGCACTCTCTTCCATGTACATTCTAACTCTATTATAATTTTAACACACTAGCGTTCATTCGACATAAACGATATAATAGACCCACTAAATTAATTAAGACCGAAGAATAGAAATAAAAGAGAAGAGAGAAGAAGAATTAAAGAAGTAAACTATGTCACGACAGACCGAGTCAGATGTTGGGCAGAACTAGAATCTCACCAGAAATGAAAGGAAAAATATGGAAACCAACCGGTAGTGTCACAAAAAGGAAGACATCATGAAGATGCTTTTGTACAATAATGCGGAAGCTTTGAACCGATTAAATACAGAATCACAACTATTAGGCTATCTGTGTACCAAATTTCATTGCGATCGGTTCAGTGGTTTAGGCGTGAAAAGGTAACAAGCAAATGAACAAACCAACAAATAAACAAACTCACTTTCGCATTTATAATATCAGTTCGGATTACTTACTTGTTACTATTTTTAAGTTGTCGATTCACTTAGGCTCAGGGCGTCCTAAACTGCGGTTTATAGTATAAAGTTGATCAATTTACACGTAATTTCTGGTAAGTGACAGTATATTTTTAATACTAAAATAGATTATTTTAAAGAAAACTTACCTAAATTCAAAGAAATCTCACGTTTTATAGTGAAAAGCCTCACAAGAAATATTTTTAATGAAATTTTCTGAGAAAACACTTGCTCCTTCTCAAAAGTAAGAAACATCCTTATTAAGACAAAAGACATTCGAGTCCGTGACTTTTAAGCCATGTTTTCCATCTTGCTGTTTTTATTTAGTTAAGGGTGCGAGTGAGACAAAAAAATAATAAGTTAAAACGAAGAGCGTTGGTTACTCAAATGTAATAAGAGGGTATTTATTTTAAATTGGATTAAGAAAATCTTGTTTCATTTCGGATAATGTATTTTTTGCAGACTTCATTTCAATTGTTTCGAGATGACAGACTTTGCTTTATTTAGAAATTTGCAGATATTAATCCATTAATTTTAGTATATAAAAACAAATTACTTACTGTATAGGCGACGCCTTGAAGATTTTGGTGCAAGGGAACCTATTTTTCTCAACAATGACTTAAGTGAACGAAATGAAATTTATTGTAAGAATTCATAATGTCTTTGACTTTATTTTGTCCATTGCATAACACGATCGGTTAACTTTTATAACACAAAATAATTAGTCAAAAAGACCTCTTTAAAATAAGAGATTCCAATTTTACCGACATTGAGGATCGATTTGAGGTTCAAAAATTTCTACATAATTAATTGAAACTAGTACTATAATTTGTACATAGGTTTTATGAAATATATTTGTAGTTTTTAAATTAAACAATAAAAACCATTTTGTCGCATACGCCCGTTCCGTTTACGCGGGTTTTCTATGAGAGGTCGCTATAGTAGGGAGCGGGACGCAGCACGTTTAATTTCAGTTTTTTAAGCTTAACACGGCGTCACCTTAAAATGGGGAAAATATGGTACATTTTCTTTAGGTACTTCTAGCTGACGGATGTAGCCGAGCTGTCGTTTCGTGAGCACGTACAATATTACTTACGATTTATTTCTTGTTCCTTTAATAGCTTTGTGTAGCATATATAATATATAGATAACATATTAATACTTACTATCAGCTTGAGGTTAAAAAAAAATTGAAGAAAGGTGTACGTTTCCTGTCTAATTTATGGTGATTGGGACCCATATCTTTCATTTTTAATTGATGGTTCTCGTTTATTTTTTCTGTTAAAAATTTCCAATTTTAAATTTATAACCCTTAATGATCTATACAATTGTTTCTAAGAAAATAAATTGTATATTAAACTTATACTAAGTTACACAAGGTTATCAAAGGTAAAACGTCAGACACACAACTTGGTTTTCATGTGGGTGGTGCAAACGTATAAAGAGAGAGTCAAAGGTCGAAATGTTGATACTACGCAATAATATCGGATGGTAACTATTTTTATGTTCAGTGAGACTTTGTTGTAATCAGCTTCAAATTGATAACTACATAGTTCAATATCTAGCGATTTTCTGACGTTTTAAATATAAAATATTATAATACTAGCTGTTCCCCGCGGTTTCATCCACGTTCCGGCAATAATATTTTTTTACAATGTTGAAATTAGTTATTCTGCTATTGATGGCGGAGATAAATCCAATAAATCAAACATCATAAAAATCGGTCAAGCCGTTCTTGAGTTATAAATGGTGTAACTAATCCGACCTTGTTTTATATAATACTACCTTTACCGCGCGGTTCCACCCGAGTTCCCAAAGATAATGTAGCATTCTAATGGTGAAAGAATTTTTAAAATCGGTCCACTAGTTTTTGAGTTTATTCGTTACAAACATACAAATACAAAATTACAAATCTTTTTCTTTATGATAGTGTAGATAGATTTCCATTGATTTCGAAGTTGTTTTAAATTGATAGGACTGATTGCAATATAGTAATATAATCTTGAGGTAGAATTAGCTCTATCTGATTTTTAGTAGGCTTGTGACGTCAAATGTCGTATTTGACGAATGTTGAAGGAAAATATTGTGAGGAAGGCCTATTTGAATAAATATTTTCTTTTAAACAACATATTCTCACAACCTTTGCTCATTGATGTTTCTATTACGAAATCATCTTGAAGTCTTAAGGTGATGCAATACGCAAGTAAAATTAAAATAGAGTTTTAGGAAAAGTAACAAAATAGTTCCCTTTTGTAGATTAGATTTTAGAATGTGTTAATATTTTCAATTTTTTATAAATATCTTGCAAAATTATATTTATTTTACTTTTTTAATAATTTTTTATACTTACCTTAATTTAGAATCATGATAAATTTCGTATATCGTTGCCTTAAAACATTTGTTAAACATAACAACAGATTGTGCCACTACCATTATAATATTCAGTAAAATTACTTCGTTGCATGTTCTCAAACTGTTTCACATCGATTGACTCTGATTTACATAAACTTTGAGAAATAATGCGAGCATTTTTGTGCGTGTTGCCTTATCTGAGGTTGTTTATTGCTAGGGTTGTCAATTGTTGTAAATAAAGGGGTCAGTGAAATAGAAAATTGTTTTTCACGTTATCTTTTCTAATATTCATTGAGGAATAAAGGAAACCACCATATAAATTAAAAGGAGTTACTTTTATGGGTTCTTCTTGACTTATAGGATGAGCAGTATTAAACAGCACTGCACAAAATCTACTGACTCTATTAAAAAAATGTATCCTTCTTTCTTATTACTGCTCAAACATAGGATCAAATATATAACAGCCGCATAACTACTTAATATTTCCATTTTTCCTTTACAATTAGAATTGTATTGTATACTTACTTATAAGTGAATTATTATATTATTTTGCATGGATTTTATTAACAACAAGTGTTTACAATAATTGTATGAAATACAAACTATAATATACAGGACGATCTTTTTATCACTGACAATACTTGCAGGGGTGGAAGCACTCATCAATGTAAACAACTTTTATTATGGGGCTAACTCTGATATCGCGTAAAATAAAACGGTTGCTTCATACATTTTGGTTGAGTAGGTATTGAAGTTTTGTATGGAACAGCTGATAATTTTTTCATGATTTCACAGTTAGTCTCATAATAAAAGTTGTTCATTTTGATGAGTACTTCCAAGTATTGCCAGTGACTAAAAAATCACCTAGTATAGAAAATATCCTCAAAGCTCTCGCTGCTGTCGGTCGATAGGCAAGGTTCCCGACATTTTGTATTATGTTTAATTTAAAGATGTAAAACCTACCATTATACATTTTTAATTTCATAATTTACACTGTCTAATGTATAATTGACAACCCTATGTTATTTATAAAACCACTTTATTAAGACCCGTACAACGGGCCTGACCTAAATAAGGATTTACATTATACCTACCTACCTACCTACATGAAAAGTGAAAATACTGATTACGGTTTTTATGCTTTTATTTTAAGTGATTCAGTGAGGAAAATATTTTTTTCCCTTGTCGTAAAACATGACCCTTTTGGGCCGTTTTTTTTTTAATGTCAATGTTTTCATAGGGCTTGCGCATTATATAATTTACTAGCATTTTGCCCGCGGCTTCGTTTTGCAGACTTTATAAAATAACTATATCTTTCTTCCAACAAATTCGATGAAATAAACACGTAGAAACTTCATGAACATCCGTTCAGTGGTTTTAAGCCACTTTAAAATTAGCGTGTTCAAACAGACAGACAGACAAACAAGAAAAAACCTCTTTGCAAGAATTAATTAACATAGTAAGATTGAATCACAAGCATAGTTCAATAAAAATATGTCATCGTATGGGAAAATATGGATTCAGAATTTATACCATCCAAAAATTTGATAAAAAAAATATATATAAATGTATGAAAATGAAAATGTATTTTTTTTTTTCAAATAGGCCTTCACAAGCACTTATGAATAGTCTAACTCTAACGCACTGTTCAGAAGGTTGCTTTTGCTGAGAAAAACCGTCAAGAAACTCAGCAATTACTCTTTTCAAAACCAGTTAGATTTATTACATAAAATTATTTATCTAGTCTCACGGACAATATTTTGTGTGTATATGACAATAAGGAAAAAAATATATCAAAATTATGAGTAACTTGGTAAATAAATGGATAGCAAACTTAAGCAGACCAGCCCCCACAAGTAGCACCTGTTCACAAGTACGACGCATGTGGCAGCCATCGCCCTCCTCGCACAATTAGATGCTATAATTCTGAAGGTTAAAAATGTTAAAATTACTTTAACTTACCTACTCGATTGCCAAACTCAAAGGATAGGACGGTAAGTATAAATAAGTAGGTAAGTACATACGTTTTTACATGACCGCAAAACTGTTAAAAATAAGTCAGAAATAGAAAATCAATAAGACTAAGTGTTGCCAGTATAAAACTTGTACCTAAATAATTTAACGGAAAACAAAAATTGCTCCGGAATAAATTTGTGGGTGGATGTATTTACGAGTATTTAGACAGTTACCTATACATGATGTTTAAAAATTTGTCCGATGAGATGAATTAATAATGTAATCAGTGATGAAGAGATATAGGATCATGATAAGATATTATTATATGTATAGATTGTTCGCCATAAGTTTTTATGTATCACAAATCAGATTTTTTATTTAGATCAGATTATGTATTTATCAGATTGTGTATTTTTGTTATTTTCAACTATATACTTCTCATTATGATGATTACAAGTATGCCTATGTTATAAAATTATATTGTTTTTTTTTTAGTTATTCAATGTATAATATTAAAAGTTATAAGTAGGTACACCAATTCGTTACCAAGTTATTTTATTTTTATGAATATTCTACAAGAGCATAAAAATATTTAATCAACTTCAAAATAACCTCTAAACTTTTAATTATTTTCTCATTAATATTCCGAAATTTATACTAGGCTTAGACTGAAAATTAGACCCTTTATATCCCTTTCTATTATAATCTAAACTATGTGTGTTCAAATGAATTAACGATAAGCATAATTAAAACATTAATCTGGGTCCGATGTATCTAATGTTTATTTAGGATTAAGTTGATTAAAATCGGATCTAAACAAGAACACTCTGTATAGAAATTTTGTACCTACGGTTTTATTTGAAACAATCGTAACCTTGTTCCGATTGTAAAATGCCGTTATTTTGTCTTATTTCGTGAACATTTATTTTGTTTATTTAGTATTTACGTACTTTACTTCGAATTAGAGATATGTCTTTTATTTCCCTGAAACCATACAGACGATGACAGAGAATCAAAGAGCCAAAGTTACAGGCGAACTTATTTATTTTTATTATTCTGTTGAAATAGTTTTTTTTTAATAAAAGGGCTGTTATTTTTTTTTACAAAAACTAACTATTGCCTTAAACTGAGTTGAACCAGCAAAAATCTTAGGAAGGTACTTTTTTAAATTTGACATAGGTTATTCTTTTTAACGTTATTAATTTAAAAATAAAATAAATACCTAAGCGTAAACATAAAAAATAACATAAAAATAATAAACTAAACTATATATCAATGGTATACTGTTCCCCGCGGTTTCACCCGCATTCCCGAGATAATAAATAGCCTATAACCTTCCTCAAGAATTGGACTATCAAATGTAAAAAGAATATTTCAAATCCTACTGGTAGTTCCAGAGATTAGCGCTTTTAAACAATCCAACAGACAAACAAAAAACACTTCTCTTTTATTAATCTTAGAAAGCTTTCCAAATTACTACATTGTCCTGCTACTATAAATGCAAAAAGTGTATATTTTCATGAAATTATTCACCTAATCACGTCGTAACAACTAAACTGGATTGGATATAACTTCCAATCTTGACCGTACCTTGGATTAAAACTTATGATATTTTTTAAGACCTGATGTGTGCTCTCTAGAGCAAACCATCTTTGCAATAAACAACAAATAAAAATATCCGGATTACGTTTACATTTTTAAATAGAACACCAATCGTAAGCGTGGTAGAATTCACACCAGGTAAATGGGTTTACATACTATACGCTTTCATGGTTTATTCAAAGGCCGTATGTTACACTGTAGCGTAATTTATTTATAAGACCATCCAAATTTTTGGAAGAGATGATTTTTATATATTTTAATAATCTTGAGAAGCTTGTTTTTATTTAAATATTGCAATTCCGGTATTTAACAGTAACTGTTGTGTATTTGTATTTTAACAACTGAACTGTGGGCTCGCAGTTTATGTGTTCCTCAAATAAGCTTTAGTAATCGTTATAATTTATAAAAATAAAACAATTTTTCGTAATAATAAAAATAAAAACTTAGCTCTCATAAAACTTGTAAAGAATTTCTATTTGCAGCAACATTTCAAAATATTCAATGCATGTCTCGTAAAGTTTATTACGGGTAGATATTTTGTTTAAAAAGAGAACATCTATTTTTGTTGACTCTGACATAGTTATTTGCAATTTACTCTCCAAATTATTACGATAATAGTATAATAAAACTAGCATTGACTAGTAAGTACTAGGTAGTAAATAATATTAAAAATATATTTTATGATAAATTAACATTCTTTTCTCAACTACACTTACTCTCTTCTTGAATATGTTTGCGTCGGTGTGATAAACGCCCTGATTCATATGATTTATTCATCATGAGTGAACGTTTTTTATATTATTCATACGCTTTTTTTCATACTCGTATTTTTGATTGGGTGTTTAAAACCCGAGTTTCAATATTAAATTGAAATAAATGGTTGGTTGATTTTAGAAGAGATTTGATTTAGATTTTACATTTTTGTAACATTTAAAACATCACAAATGATGCTCATAATTTATAGGGTGATAATAACTAGAAATGACAGGTGTTGAACTGATGTTTTTGTTGGTGTGGGAGACAGAGGTTATAGATTCGATTCTCAGCCAGGACTAACATTTATTTCCATGAACTTGTCTGGATGTTAATTGGAATTAGCTATTGGTACTAGTTGGTCATGCAGTTACACTCGGCATAAAAAGTGTCGTATAAATGTTCTCTCCGTGATCAGAATATCTTTCCGCCATAATTCATGAATATCGATTCGGCCATGAAAACATAACTTTACGCTGCTTGGGGGTAATTTCACAATAAACACAATAAACAAGATTATTTTTAATTAATCGTATAGGTACATTTCTAACTTTAAGTACTCTTGTTGAAAGTTCAAACGTCAAAACTTATCTAGGCATAAAAATAGGTATTTAAACTATTGTAAAATATGGAGTATTCTTTGTTATCTGGTTTCCATAGTAAGAGCTTATCTGCTTAGTTTGACGATCTCAAATGGACGTGGTAGAAGAAAAAAAAAAAAAAATTGTGAACGAGTTGCTCTATCGTAAAGCATTTTTCGATAACGATATTTAATATAATTTTCATAAATGCGTCATAACGTAGCATATTTGATTTTGTTATTCCTTAAAAATTACCAAACTATCTCAGATCTTCTATATTATAATTATTATGATCATACCATCGGAGCTAGTTATTATTTCATACCCAATAAAAACAATCATCCTAGTGTAAACGCTATATCAGCTACATTCCTTTATAAGTTGATATTGTACAGATTGCTCCGTCTATATTTTTCTTTCTTAGTTTTACTTTTCAGCCAATTTATTATTAGTGCTCTGTTTATATTTTGATTTATAGTGTTTTGATGAAGTGAAAAATTTTGTTTTTTCTCCATTACACCGAAAAATAATATAAATTATTATTGTTGCGCAATCTGTTGTAATTTGTATATTGCCTAGATTTTATAATATTTATTTATTACTAGTCTATGCCCTCAGCTCCAGCCACGTAGCTATTTTTATTTTTGACTTTTCACACTAATCTCCGTTACCCTTCCCTAGGCAACTGTCAAAACTGCATCAAAATTAGTGAAATAATTTTCAAGTTACAAGCACATAGATAGACGTTGCGTTTACTTTATTATGTAACCATATAAAATGCTATTTTACTTTTATCATCACGGATTGTGCGGATTTATGGAACTTACTTCCAGCGTCTGTATTTTCTGGCTCCTATAATCTAGGTTTTGCTTCAGCCTTGTCACTTTTAATAATATTAGAACAATATGACACAGAGATTAATAAGGAAAGAAAAGTAAATGGCTTCCTAGCTCGTGAGTCAAATAGACCTTAATATGTAATTACGAGGGTGTGCAACTAACAACAAACAAACAAACGAACGCGGCGTTGGTTAACTCTGACATTATTTAATCAATTGCCACATGATTTGTTTGACGCAGCTATTTCCAAGGTACAGATTAAGGCTCCAGTCTCCCTATAAACAGTGTTCTTGCGGAATTTATCAGAAAAGAAATATTGTTTTTTAGTCATCAGAAAAGCAATAAATGAAATATATTTTACGTTATTTTAAAGTGTGAGATTTGAAGTTTCCAATACATATTTTATTTTTTAATTTGACGCCACTTTTATTAGCTTTGTGAGGCTTTAAACATACCTCTATTTACGTTCCACGCGTAGAGGGTCTCATTCATGCACGCGCCACGAAAAAAATATAACAAAAACAAGAAATGTATTCAGATTACATTTGTCGGCAAATCCTCTACAATAATCTTATCTAGTTACTTTTTTTCAAAATCGTCTCAATTTCTTATACTGCTTTAAAAAGTTATAAATTTCTGAATTCGACCCTTGCAACATATATTTTTTTCTTCCCTCCCGAAATAAGGGAAAACAAAAGAAAAAACTGACACTGACTGACAGGGATGCGTTCATTGAAAACATGGCGGTACTGTGCTCGGCCAATATGGCGACTGCCATTTGCACCATTCGAATTTAACAAAATACTCGACAATCCGAATTTTGCGGATATATGTTGTCGACTCGATTTTTTTTTTTTTATATTTTATTATTCAGGTAAGGTTTCAATCGAGTCTACCGTACCCCTTGACGGAATTATTAATATATATAAGTGTGTGTATATATAAGAGAATATTAAATGGAGACAAAAGAAAGAAAAAAAACGAGGGCTGTTCTATCGACAAACCGTATTGCGGTTTGACGGAATATTTTTTTTGTAAAGTAATCATTTTGTACAACTTTTGTAGTAAATAAATTAAAAAATCAAGAAAAACTTTTTGATTTTCAGAGGCCAAATCCAAGCCTATTTAATATATAAAAAAACCACTACTTTATTGGTCTAACTTGATGAATTTTATTAATACTAAAAATACTATTATAACTAAGTTATATACCTTGATGATATAATTATTATCAAGTCATAAGCCTTTATAATTTTATCGTATGTAAGTACCTACTGTAAATACAACCATGTAATTAAATAGAGGCGTTAAAATATTCATTACAGAAAGATCCCAAACAAACAAGTGCAGGTAGACTGCAATTTGAATGTCCATTGGCTAACATACCAAATGAATAAATGAATAGAGCATTATGGGAATTTTATGTTTCACTACAATATCACAAAAGTAAGTAATGGTCGAAGTTAGTAACCAAATAAAACCTGTATGATAATTGATATTCGCAATGAGTTTTTAGTAGCCAACTAGGCAGGTACTACAAAATAGCTTTCTCTGAATGATAATTCACTGTACTATAGCAGCTCGTGAAAACTATAAGCTTATAAATAAATAAATAAATAAATATTCTGGGACATTATTCCTCACACACGGCCACCTGACCCCAAACTAAGCAGAGCTTGTGCTATGGAAGCCCGATAACTGATATACTACATATACTACTTTTCTTTTGTAAAAACATATATATATATGTATATATAGATAATTACACCCGGACACAGGATAAACAGACATGTTCATGCACACAAAAATTTGTCCTGAGTGGGAATCGAACCCACGACCTGCGGCGTGATAGATAGGGTATCTTACCAACCACGCCAACCGGCCCGTTATAGACCATTATCACAGATATATTATAACAAATGCATTAAATAAATCGCTGTCGATTAACCAACTATCTTCTTATCATGTCGGATTTTTATAAAGGTCATTTTTGCTGATGCTCACTCAGAGTGTAGTCGCCCTGTTCTAAAAATAAAGGTACGGATTATAACAAAAGTAATGTATATGCTAATATTTAAGTGTATTAAAACGATATGTTTTGTAAAGGTATGTTTTAGTTTAAGCATATTCTGCATATATTAAGAATGGTGGTTATTTGTTGGTTTACTGGACATTTCTTCGGTTTAACGACAGTTAAATATAATTTTACTGTTATACGACGTTTATGCTTATATTTAAGTATTTACCTACTAATACCTAATATACATTATGTGCACTAAAAATACAATACCGACACAAGATCCATCGGATGGATGACTACCAGGTATTTATCGCCTCTTTATGGTCCGTACCAAAAAGGAATAAAGTAATAGGTATGCTACAGTTACAGGTTGTTGTGTCAAGCACTGACAGACCGTTTCAAGTGTATGTATGTAAAAAATGTATTTCCTTATACCCAGACCTTTTGTGTTAAAGTTCTATAATAATCCGAGGCCCTACTTCAAAAAAGGTCTTTTTGATTTCGTTCTTACATTTCGTTCTTCGTTCTCGCAAACCTTTCATAAAACGTTGATCTGACTGTTGTGTATCGTTTTTTTAGGTATTACCATAAGGGTAAAAACGGGACCCTATTAGTAAGACTTCGCTGTCTGTCCGTCCGTCTGTCTGTCACCAGGCTATATCTCAAGAACCGCGATAGCTAGACAGTTGAAATTTTCACAAATTATGTAGGTATTTCTGTTGCCGCTGTAACAACAAATACTAAAAACAAAATAAAATAAATATATAAGGGGGGCTCCCATACAACAAACGCGATTTTTTTGCCGATTATATAGATAATGGTACGGAACCCTTCGAGCGAGTCCGACTCGCACTTGGCTGGTTTTTCAGAATATATCACTTGATTCCACAGGATGTTTTTTTTTATGAGATGTGTTTTTTCATGTTATGTTATAATCTTACTAATATTATAAACTAGTTTCTACCCCGCGGTTTCACCCGTGTTCTCGAAGGAAGTATTTGAATTGTTTGGATGTTTGTGACTCAATCACGCGTAAACAACAGAATGGATTTGGATGAAAATAGACACATAGATAGATCATACCTTAGAATAACATAGATAGTACTTTTTATGCTGGGAAAACATAAGATCTCTCGGAAACGCAGGTGAAACCGCGGCGCAGAAGCTAGTGAAAAAACAAACACTTTTCTAGAAAAAAAAATTGTTCCAAATTGAAAATCCAAGAACATTTCCATTAAAACACTATTGGTTTACAAAACTACACTAGGACATTTATAATATAAGCTATCCATTACTTCATAATATTATACTAAGTAAATATACCTACCACAAATCTGCTCTTGAAGAACACTTTAAAAAGTGGGTCAAACGGCTCTTCAGACGCTTGCCGTACGATGGACGTTCAATGATTTTCTCTTATCAGTTTCTTGTACGAAAGGTTTCGTGTCTACGCTCCTACGCTCCGAAACATGAAACTCAGCCTTTTTTAAAGGACTTGAGTACCTTTTTTGGGACTTTAAGCTTTTGAAGTCTGTTGGGATATGGACTTAAAATTCTTTACAAGTTTTACGCATAGTAGCTAGTAATAAGTATAAGAAAACATTAATTGAACACACATTCGCACAGATCAAAATTGATAGTATACAGGTCTTTGATTTTTTTGTCACTGGCAATACTTGCAGGGGTACTCATGAAAATGAACAACTTTTATTATGGGACTAACTGTGAAATCATGAAAAAATTATCAGCTGTTCCATACAAAAGTTCAATACCTACTCGCCCAAAATGTATGAAGCAACCATTTTTTTTACGCGATCTCAGAGTTGGTCCCATAGTAAAAGGTGTTCATATTGATGAGTATTTCCACGCCTGCAAGTATGGCCAGTAACTAAAAAATCACTCTGTATAAGACAAAGTAGAAATGAAAAATATTGTCTTTATCTTGCATTCGGTCAAATAGTGAGGCTGTTTAGATCAGGTATTAAAAAAATAAAAATAGTTTTTCTCCCTTGAAAATTGACAGGAATTAAACAGTTAGATACGCTAGAATGCCACGCTAGAAGTCCTTGGTTCCAAGAGCCATTCTTCACACATGGCTATCTGATCCCAAACTAAGCAGAACAAACAAATAAATATATTAATATTCTATATTTATTTATTGACGGGCCTGTTGGCATGGTTGGTAAACCCTATCAATCACGCCGCAGCAGGTCGTTGGTTCGATTCCCACTCAGGACAGTTCTGTTTGTCCTGTGTCTGGGTGTAATTATCTATATGTAGGTATTTACAAAAAAGGGAATATATGTAGTATATCAGTTATCTGGCTTCCATAGTACAAGCTCAGCTTAGTTTGGGGTCAGATGGCCGTGTGTGAGGAATTATGTCCCAGAATATTATTATTTAGTATGTATAAGTTTCCATAATTATAAGCTTTTATAGTTTGCGATCTGATGATCATCAGATGAATAATATTTTTATATTGTTTATTAATGTCCCAATTACCAAAGTGCCTATCGAAATAGAAATAAAAAAAAACTTAAATTACATTAAAATGCATTTAAAAACAATACAATATGGTCGCCAATTCATTGTCATCTGTCAAAAGAAGGAACATAAGGAAGGCGATGAACTTCCTTAACGAGGTTTGCAAAACGATCCGTGCCATATAAAAATGATACATAATGTATGGTAATAAAGATAAATTTGGGTATCATACCCATGTCCAATTTTGGTATGCGTAGTCTAATGACGTAGGTAATAGTACTAATATTATAAATGAGAAAGTTTGTGCGTCTGTTTGTTATCACTTAGCGTAATGACTGAATGGATTAGAATGAAACTTAGAACATAAATTAGGTTATATTTCTCTATACTAAAACTATAAATACAATAATCACTTTTTTACATAAAATAGTCTAAATTAAAAAAGTCACTATCAGAAGGCAGCGTACCCAGAATGCTGGCGGCATTGCCACGTTGGATGGCAATGCTGATTCTCTGACCAAGATAAATTATATCAAAATACCCTGGATACTTTTATTCCGGAAAGGAACATGGGTCAAATCGCGAGGTGGAAGCTAGTGCAATATTATATGAATGTATATAGGTTATTAGATTCGGTAATTTAAAAAAAAAGTTTATTTAATTCGTATATTTTTTACTTTTCTTGTCAAGGCTTTATAAAGATCGGCAACACTTTGGCTAACCTCCTGCCTGTCTACTTAACAGCGTTCATACATTAAATAAAATAAGAACGCTTAATGAAATTAAATCAATCCATTATTCCATTACATCGTGAATGGATTTTTCTACACCTACGCGCGTGAATCCTTGGAAAAAACGATCAATAGATTGTAGGAGTAAGGAAACAAAGAAACAAATTCCACTAATGAGGATGTAAAAGGTTGTGCCCGTATTACGTCCGAAATATTAATAACATAATAAAAAGGGTGGAATATTTGCTAAAGCTGGTATGTAACGTTTAACATTCGTAATATTACCTACATGGAATAAAACTATTTACGAAAGAATTCTCGTCTGACGCCCAAATAGCGCATCGAAAAAGAAAAGCCTTTTTCCCATTCGATACTTTGCACGAACGACGAGAATTTGTTTCTCTGTTATATGGCATCGGTTTTTCTACACATTTATCTGGGGGAATAAATTATATGATTTTGCATAAATCAAAACTTCGTAGAACAAAAGATTTTGAGGTTTCTATTGGAGTTAGCTTGTTTATTTATTTTCTAGTTACACTCGTGGTTGTAACTACATTCTCAGGATAAAAAGGAGAGTATATTTTTTTCCATGCCATAGGCTACCATTGCCTATAATTTCATCACGATTGGATAAGCCGTTGATGCATCGTGGTAACGAACAAATATACAAATTAACTAACATTTTAATTAATAATATTAGTATGATTATTATGATAATGATGATTAATGATTATGATGATTTTTTTGATATTTTCACAACCCTGACTGAGTAAATTAAAATATGTTTTCATAAGTCGGAGCCAAAGTTTTCTTCAGTAACAAAACAAAATAGATAAACAGCTTTATACTCCTAATTACCAACGAAATTAAATACAAACCTAATTAACAAGCTACGTTTCTTGAAAAGTTAAAGAAATCAGCATTGATGAAAAATTTTTATTTTATTTTATGAAAAGACCTAGATATTTTCTTAAAAGAAAATTGAATGAATACTTCTTAAGCTTTTTAGAAACAATTCTTAAAATCCTTTGTTGCTGTCCGGATTTTCGACTCGTTCGACTGAAAATCAGTTCTGAGGTATGTACCTTACCTCAGAGAACAACTGAGTCGAAATCATTTTCAACATCCCACATTATTGTAGTCTGCTTGCTATTTTATTGTTTGTATAGGTATTTCAGTGATGTTGTGTATAGCGAAATAAAATGATTTAATTTTTTTTAATCATTTTTCTTTTTAAAAATGAATAAGTACTGTGCATTCGTCCCGCGAATTCATCCACATCTTAAGAAAAACAAATTTGTGATACTTCTATTACCATTCTGAGAGTATTAACTATTAACTTTTAACTAATAAAATAATGTATTTAATGGGGACGTTTGAGGACAAATTTTGTTAAAAAGAAATATATAGATTTTATTTATGTAGACACAAAATTCTGCCTCATCCTGTTTTCTTTGGTAGGTATTTCCAATCACTTACAACTGACAGAATAAGAGTATCGTGACACAAAATAATAGACCAAGTACTTCATAACCAAGTTGGTATAACACCAGCTACATCAGCTTACGGCCGGAGCACACTTTTAATTAGTTAAAATCAGCCAAAATAAAACCTCCAAAACCTATTTACCTAACAGCATTGAACCTTTAACAAGATTAATTCCAAAACACAGAATTTCATTAGAAAATACGTGGGAAAATGTGTTCTATTTTCCTAAAATTAAGCTAGATGAATGTTAAAATTGCCTGCAACCAATCCCGGGGCTCATTTTACGGTTTACAACAATCATTTTTTGCTCGGACGTAGACCGCATTGAATGCCCGCAGCGGACAAAGCCTGGAGTACAACGAGAGCTAAAAGTAGAAGCAAGAATGAATTGTGTAAGAGAATACTAAAATAAAGAAAGATAAAAAATAAAAAAGGTAAAATAAAGAATTTGTTTTTATCTGAATAAAAATAATAGCTCACAATTTTATTGTGTAACACGTTTTAATAATTTAGAAAATATTAAATAGTGGAAATCAACAATATTTCGGGCTTTATATTCATCATACTTTATAATAATGCTATAAATGCGGAAGTGAGTTTCTTTGTCTATTTGTTTGTTACCACTTAAGGCATTAAAGGTACAACCAACCGTGATAAAATTTGGTCGCATATGTAACCTACGGCATAGAGAGAAACAGGCTAAATTTATCCCGGAAAAGCTGGTGAAACTGCGGGGGGCAGATAGTAAAATATTATTTCTACATGTATAACAAAAAAATGATGAATCTAATAATTCATTCACCGACTTCAATTTTAATGGATAACAAAAGTTTTCCAATTCCAATTATTTTAAATACAAAATCCCTTAAAAAACATTAAAAATTACTTAAAAAGTCTTTGTCCCAGATGCTTCTTTTTTATTTAGTAGCGTTTAAGAATACTTTTGGACTGTGACTTAGCTTAATAATGGGAAATAAAAGTTTTGTTTCTCGAACACAAGGCTTCTTGTTACGAAACTTTTAAAAATGTAATCATGCTAAAAAGGGGAGAGAATTTCTATAAGCGTAGGACTTTGATGTTCATAATCTCTACAACAGTCTTCATTTTACTTAACTGTTCTTGAGAAAAAAAGTAGCCCATGTTCTTTTCCATACCATAGGCTATCTACGAACGAAACTTCATCGCGATCGGTTCAGCGGCTTAGGCGTAAAAAGGTAACAAACAAACTCACTTTCACATTCATAATATAACTAGCTTCCGCCCCGCGGTTTTCCCCGCGTTCCCCAGGGATCTTATGTTTTCCCGGGATAGTAGCCTATGTTTTTCTCCGTGCCAAAGGCTATCTGCATACCAAATTTTATCGCGATCGGTTAAGCGGTTTAAGCATGAAAAGGTAACAAACTAGTTAGATTAGATTAGTTGGGATAAAAAGTTAGGATAAATAAATAAATTATAGGACGTTAGGATTACAACTTTAGTCAAAAAGTATGATTAAAAAAACAATAAAAAAAGTTCAATGTATCACACACTTTACAATTTAAGTAGTTCGTCCGAGTCCCCAACGGGTTGCATTTGACCCAGTTAATACTGAGTTGAAAGACAGATCAAAAACCAGCCACTGTGACTTGGCTTGGATGAAAAATCTATCTTAAATGGCCCACATGGGACGGCGTTCAAATTAGTTTAGAATGCAGTACCTAAGCATAGATTTTAGCTCGATTTTTTTTACTTGATCTGGAGGGAATTTTTGAAATAAAAATTTGCAGACGTAATTTTTTTTTACATTGTATAAGCTTGAAAAACTTAATTAAGAATCATCATTTTGCGTACATCGTCGCCTTAAACTTGTTTTTGAACTAAACTTAGTTATTCCACTTAGCCACGGGTATAAAATGTATTCTATATTATAAACGCTTTCACTCTCTCATTACATTTAACATTTTATGGAATACAAGTTTTCGCGTCGCGGTTTCCCCCGCATTCCCGAAGGATCTTACGTTTTACCGGGATGAAAAGTACCGTATATTATGTAGTTCAAAGGTATGATCTATTTATGTGCCAAGTTTCATCTAATTAATTAATTTCACATTAATTTATTTATTTATTTATTTAATTATAACGGTAGGACACCAATTACAATAATTAAATATATTGAGCCGTTTATGCGTGATTGAGTCACAAAAATCCATTCATCCAATCTTTCACATTAATTCTACCATCCTACTTAATATTATAAATGCGAAATTTTGTGAGTATGTATGTATGATGTACGCGTTACTCTTTCACGCAAAAACTACTGAACGGATTTGGATGAATTTGGCATAGAGATAGATTATAGTCTGGAATAATACATAGGCGTATCTGTATGCCTAATTTCATCCAAATCCGTTCAGTAGTTTTTGCGTGAAAGAGTAACAAAAATACATCCAGACATCCATACTCACAATCTTTCACATTTATAATATTAGTAGGAAGTAGGATAATTAGAGTTGGATTCTTAAATGGTGAAACAAAAAGCACAATTTTAATAAAATTGAAGGTCGCTCATAAAGTAAACAAAAACCAATAAATTTATTAACAGGTTGACAATAAAGCTTGTACACAATGTGTCATGTGCAATATAAAGTAGGCTTTTATTATGGAAGTTGTGACGTCATACCGTTTCCAACAGTTGAACACTGTCATAAATTTTATATAGGTTTATTTTTATTAATACTTTGTTCTACCATTTATATTTTGGATCGATTGTGTTCAGTTTCACTGTGTTAGGCAGTTATTCTATGTGTCTAATTAGATAGGTACATAGCAAGTTGTAACGATATTAAAACATGTCCAAATCTTAATTAAATTATCGCGAAACTGGCGTAGGCCTTTTATTAAAAAAATTACAACTAAACTAGCAACAAAATATAGTTTACGCGTCTTATAGCCAAAGAGGTAGTAGAGAGCTAAGATAGCGTTTATCTATATCCATATTTATTATTATTCTATTTCACCCAATACTATTTTAAGACCCAACCTTGCTGAATACCACCAGTTTCTTTATATCAGTTAATCACCGAAGTGAATCCACATATAGGAGGAGGTTCTCATTTCGACTGTATGTTTTTTTTTTGTATGTTTGTTACGCGATCACTCCGCCAATTATGAATTGATTTTGATGATTCTTTTTTCGTTTGGTAGGTCATACTTGAGAAGTAGTCCCATATAAATTTTATTATGATCTGATCATGGATTTTGAAGATATGACGGAATTCCTCAACGAAAAGGAGCACGAACTTCGCGATTGAGATAAGTATCTTATTCAATATTATCGACAATTATTATTGATAGGCATATCGTCGATCAGAGACAAATCTTGATAGGTATTCAATATGAAATGAAATAATTTATTCATTCAAATAGGCCTTCACAGGCACTTGTGAATAGTCAGACTCTAACGCACGGTTCGGAAGGTTGCTTTTACTGAGAAGAGCCGGCAAGAAACTCGGCAATTACTCTTTTCAAAACAAACTTAGATTTATATTACATAGAATGTATCCTGCAAGAGCGAGCGCTACACCCAAGCATTGTCGTCATTTCAATATTCATTAACGTCATAGTATGCCTTCTGTACTAAAATGGAATTAACACGTTCCTTAAATGTATGTAAAGGCAAATTTAAAAGTGCAGGAGGGATCTTATTATAGAAGCGTGTACTCAGTCCCAAAAATGAACCCTGCACTTTTTTTTTACACATAAGAAACAAAAAATGGATAAATAAAATTAGCGTTAAATGTTATTTTTTTTATCTCAGGGGGTGGTCTAGCATACCGTCGCAATTAGCAATAGCAGTGGGATTGCCAATATTATATTATATTATTATAAAAATAGTATCACGTAAAACACCAAGCAAGTTAGTATTCCGCTATTAGAACATTATTACGATACAGAAATATCGTACCATGGTGCCAGCTGTTCAATACTTAATATATTGCGATAACTGCTATTTCTTTCCGTAAAACAATTTGTTGGATCGCCATATAGCGTGCTACGAAACTAATATGTAATCTGTTATGATTGTTATTTATATAGTGGTACAGTTCTATTTCTTGTAGTCTGCTCAATATTGTGTGTAGTTGTTGCGGTACTGTGCGAGCCAAGTGCGAGTCGGACTCGCGCACGAAGGGTTCCGTACCATTATCTATAAACACGGCGAAAAAAACATGTCTGTTGTATGGGGGCCCCCTTAAATATTTATTTAATGCTGTTTTTTAGTATTTGTTGTTATAGCGGCAACAGAAATACATCATCTGTGAAAATTTCAACTGTCTAACTATCACGGTTCAGGGACAGCTGAGTCTTAGTAATAGGATCCAGTTTCACCGTTTGGGCACGGAACCCTAAAAAGGTCTAACGTTGCGGTGTGATGTTGTTTCGATACTGTTTTTTTTTAATAAGTTTGTGTAAAGACCAGAAGGTTGCCGAAGGTTATAAACACAAAATGCCTAGATGGGAACATTTTCTTAAATGCAGCTACAGGAAGACACCAGATAGGCGAGTACTACTGGCAAGGTAACAGCGCTGTGAGCGCCCATTGAACTAAAACAAATTGCTCGTGTACTCGACATACATTCAAAATCATAGTCATATAAATCGTGATCGTGATATAAAATATCTGTACAAGATTTCTCTTTTAAGCTATTGAGGATAGAAGGTAATTCAGGAAATTAACTTTGACCTTGCCTATCGACAGCAGCGAGGGCTTTGAGGATGTTTTCTATATATCATAGTTTGTATTTTTTACTTTAATTGTAAATATGTAATTAAAGATTATTACTTTGACCTTATAAAAAAATCTTGCATAAACTCGAGATTTTTTTTTAATGCCCCTAATTTAATGGAGTGGTTTAGGAACAACCAAAAGTAAAACAAAAAAAGGAAGAGTCGAAATTTTATAACTCAAACCGTACACGATGCGGCAAATATTAATCCATCTCACGTGGTACGAAGTTCACCAGGTCATGTAGTTATTGTAAAAAATTATGAGATATAGTCAACGACCCTAAATACTATCATTTATAATTATTACATACTTATCAGCTTTCCACCCCGCGGTTTCTCCAGCAACCTATTTGAACTCCGTAGTCCGAATTAATTAAAAAAAACCAATTTTCTACAAATTTTAAACCTCTTATTCCACTGGTTTAGACTGTGAGTTGTCTGTCAGTCAGTCACGGTATAATATAAGAGAAAATATTAAAACAGTACAATCAAGTACTTTTTTGGGTTCCGAAGTCAAACAAGGAACCTTTATAGATATTTTCATGCTCATCTGTCCCTCAAGCTATCAAATAAAATCGTAGAAACAGTTCTAAAAGTATAGAAGGTTGTCTCAAGCACTTTATTAATGTAGAGATTTGTTTACGAAATATCAAGCATTAATTATTGAATTTTTGTTATCCCGTACACTCTAAACTGGTTTAAGTAAATTCACAGTAGGTAGTAAGTAGTAGGTAGTTTAATTTAAACTCACCGTTATGTAGACTTTACTACATGGTCTACGAGTAATAGTCGATGAAAAACTTCAGTACAATGTCAATACAAGTAACAATATATTAAGTGACAGTATCACATCATACTGACTACGGAACCATACCCTGCGCGATCCAATACACACGTGGCCGGTTTAGGGCTAGAATTTACTGTGAATTTTTTCTTCTTTTGACTATAACTATTTTAACAAGACATAAAAAAGCGTAGCTCTGCTCGTCGGTAAACATTGTTTACCTTCTTTTTTAAATTAGTGGATAATCCTACTAATATTATAAATGCGTAAGTTCGTTAGGATGGATGGATAGCTGAATGTTTGTTACTCTTTCACGCAAAAACTACCAAACGGATTTAGATGAAATTTGGCACACAGATAGAATATATTCTGGATTAACATATAGGATACCTTTTATCCCGAAAAACGCAGATGAAACCGCGGGGTGGAATTATATATAATATATCTATCACAATAAACTTTCATTGTCACCTATAAGAATCCAAGGTAACAGGAGCACTATTTCTTCCTCACGTCTACCTGAACTCAGTAAGTCAATAAAGCCTTTGGAGAATCCGCCTTATAACGATTTATCGTCCAATATTTTTCACTCAATTGACACATTTATTGCGTACCACACTTCGATTCTTTTCTTTTGAAATGAAGATTTGTTTATATTGTTGATAAGTATCGGGGCTTTAGTCGTTTCTGTCCGCTCAGCATTCGGACCGCGGACCGAAAAACCAAAAATTAGGTTTTGACCAATGGGTTTGAATTCGGTCCGCAAGAAACAAATGCTCTAAAGGACGTTCAGAAATAAAAGTTTTGAATTTTAGCCCGACTGTGATGACCTAAAAAGGGTTATGTTTTTAAATGTCTCACGAATAAATGTTAAATTTATACTTAAGTATGTAATATGTGAATTCATAAAACCTGTCTTACACCTCCGTACTTTTTGTACCTACGTGGTG
The DNA here is from genome assembly GCA_951216915.1 of Tetheella fluctuosa. Lineage (NCBI taxonomy): Eukaryota > Metazoa > Arthropoda > Insecta > Lepidoptera > Drepanidae > Tetheella > Tetheella fluctuosa. The sequence goes on from OX578238.1 coordinate 5,773,501, forward strand.
ATTGAGTACGATACATACTAATAAGCGCAATTTGAGACACGACAAAAGCAAAATATTATGATTGATCTCCTTTTTTCTTCTTTCTCTTTTTTTTATTCATTATTTCTTTTTTAGATACCTACTTAACATTCTAATAGTGGGTTTTCAAGGTGCACGATTTCATTTGCATAAAAACACACACTCGTTTAACTTGCAAATTTATACCATATTGCTCACAATATAATGATTGTAATAACAGGTCGTGGATCTCAAAACAAAAGACGCCTACAGGCCTACAATTTACCCATTATAAATTAAAATCAAAAGCGTTTAAAAATGTATATATTATATAATATAATACTTATAATATAATTTTATTTTAAATTTCATTTTTCCATTAACAATCTTGTCTTGGTATGATTCCCATAGAAAAAGTTAGAATAATATATGAATGAAAGTAAACGTGACTTCATTTAGAGCCTTTTTCTGTATATTTTCAGCCATAAAACCTTCCTTGGAGAGCAGAATAACTAAGCCTGGAGCCTCCAGAAGGTAATTTATTTAGATTGATTGATTTAGTACCGAGGATTTTGTTTTATTGGATTTTCTCATTACATCCATTTGTTTGTATTAGCCGCTATACCTATAATAATTAACTACGGAGCGCCTTCTTAGTTTAAATCGATTAATTCAATTGAAATATCTCGATTATATCGCTAAGAAATATTGTTTAGATGCTAAGCTTCAATTGATTAATTTTATTTTATTAAGTATCTCGATTTGTATCTCTACCGGTATTTAATTATTATTTTGATTTTGATTTAACAGTTTCACTTCGATAGATTATAATCTACCGAAAAATAATACGTTAAATTGTAAACAGTATGTTAAGGTTAACAATCTTTCGACAGTTTACAATCTCGCTAGATAGATTTTAATATAACGGTATTTACAATTTTACGGTGACATATCGACCGTAATTTTTTTTATGTTTGTTTTTGTCGTCTTTTGCGTCATCCATGTGATGTGCAATAAAGAATATTTGTATTGTATTGCACCGTATATTCCTTTTTGCTTTAATCTAAAACTGTAGATACCAAAATCAAAATAATGACTGCAGAGCTTCATCTCTCTTTGTTTATTTGTTTAGGTCGAACCTTTTAATCGATTTGTACAATTTTTTTCCAATACTTTAAAAGGGACTCGAATTACTGAATCACTAACACTCCTAATGTTTTGGAGTTGAAAAAATACATTTATTTTATAAATGAAATTGTCAGAATGGTCCTCACAGATAAAACGTTTTTTTTAGTCAACAAAAACTGTTGATTTTTTATTTTTTATTTATACTAACTAGGTGGCAAACAAGCTTACGGCCCACCTGATGGTAAGCGGTTACCGTAGCCTATAGACACTCATAGCACCACCGGCAAAGAAAATACAATATTATATTTTCACTCACGCGTTGCCAACCTTGAGACATGAAGTTGTTAAGTCTCCTGTGCCTGTAATTTCACCGGCTCCCATACCCTCCTAACCGAAACACAGTAATACAAGTGCACTACTATTTCACGGCGGAATTAGATATGGTGGTAGTACTTCCCCGGGCGAACTCTGCACTAAAAGTTCTACTACCTTCTAATTCTACTATCTTCTCCCTGTTGATGCCATAGATTAAATAGCTTTTAGATAGTATATTTAGGAATAACTTCGTTATCACAAAATAATAAACAATCATAAAATATCCATCTGCTCTCTGTAAAATATTCTTAAAACTATATAAATAAGAGTTTACTTGGGGACATGCGAAATAATTAACTATTTTTGCTCCAACTGCTCTAAGACTAGAGCATCTGTCGTCCAAAGCTGCGTATTTTCAAGATGATGAATGGCCAGGAAACTAATGTTGAAAATCACACCCCTTGAAGCAAGCTATTAAAAATTCTCAGAACATTGTGCCAAAGTTGGCACTAAGTAATTCTACCGCAGTTTAGCTGCCTCGAAAGTAATAAAGAACATGACAAAGCCCTTTGGGAGAACGCGTAAAGAATTGTCAATGTAGCACCAGCCAAATAGCCTTAATTACTTTAGCGTTAGCCAATTACAATGACTAATTAGTTTTCTTAGGTTCTGGAGCATAAGAAAAATGTTGTGGCTGTCATTTTTTATACTTTCTCTTTTGTATTTTCCATTGTCAATACTTCAATTGGAATTGATAGATATTTCCATTTCACCTTTCTGTACAATTGCTGACATGGAGGCTTCGAGACGGTACATAGTTCAGAGCAGAACAGATTTTATAGCGTATGATAAACTATTAGATCTGCGTAATGTGCTATTAGGAATGTAACTTTCCAAACATGACAAACTCTATTCCGCCCTATATTGCATTGAATTTAGCAAATGTCTGTCTGTCAGCAAATGCCCCTCAGCTATGTTAATCTGAACATTTCTTTTTTTATCTTGAATCGACTCTAAAAGAAAAGAAATCTGCTGTTCAAATTACGTTGTTAGGAGCATCGAAAGTTTTGTGCCAACCCTACAATACACTAATTACAATAATTTGATAGCCAATCTATACTAAAGGGCTATGTAGTGGATTATAAATCTATGCGGTTTTTTTTTACTAATACAAAAAGATGTTAAACTGCTAGCGGATCTTCATATTCAATCTTTCATAGATTAACATAAATACTCTGAGCCTCATAGATTGAATAACTTAGACCATTTTATGGTCCAACTGATGGGACATCTTCCAGCGCTCTATGCTTACTGGTGCGTGGTCGCCACGAGAGCCTTTCCTTTGCTATCAATTGAAAATAGATATAACTTGAGGTAAAACCGAAGAGTCACTTGATTTTAAAACAATTTATTTTTTAAATTTTGTATTTATTAAGCTATTTATTAGGTTCATTATTCATGAACAAAGCTTGAAGTTTAAGTTGTTGTTATCCAACACTCAATATCACTTATCAAACAAACAATGGGAACTTTGTTTCCAACAGGTCGAAATACATGAAAGGAATTCTTTTGTCGGACGACCCTTAACTTTTATACAACAACCTTTGTATTCACGAACGAACGTTTGGATTATACAAGAATTTTTCGTTGTTATAGTATATAAGAAAGATTCTTGTACAAAATTTTTGGATTATAATATTTATCGAAGTTATGGTTACAGATATAAAGAAAGTGTTTAGTACAAGCTCTGCTTTGGAATCAGATGGACGTGTGTACAGAATTTCCCAGGCAGGATATGATGTTATTATTATTTTAAACCCTCTAAAGTTTTTTTTCTGTGGCTATTTTGGATCTCAGGTATAATATAATGCCAGCTGTTTATTCCGGAAAAACCTTGGAACTCGTAAAACGTTTTCCTATTTTTACAACATTTTTAAATAAAAGTCTTGGCTATATAAAAAAAATTAATTACAGAAATTGCGAGACAGGTTATTAGTATATTACTGGTACAGGGAAGCTGGCATTATTGAAGTGAATTATTTATAATTCAGGACAATTTTTCAAAGCGAAGATAAAACATCAAAGGCATTTACCACTACAAATATTTAATCTTTATTTTTTAAAGACAAACTGAACTTGATTCGTAGAACCATAGTTTCAAAGTATTCGTTTTGGTATAAGATTTTACCGCGAGGGGGTTTTGTTACTCGGAAACTTATATTATTATGAATAGTAATATAAATAGAAAGGCTTTTTTACCATAATTACAGGCCTATGTTTGACTACAATCTCAACATGGTAAGTGATGGTGTGGTTAGCAACCAAAAGAAGCCGATTTTACTTTTAGGTGATTTTGTAAAAAAAAAAACTTTTTTTTAAAATCATGATGTAAATACTTTTTTTTGTAAACTATTATTATTATTTCATTACCAAAAACAAATAATTATGTCTTGTGACATAACACAACATATCATTGTAACCCAATAATCTTTTAGAACCTTTTAATGAATTTTCAGTAGCAACAGTAATTCAAAGGCTGGTAGAGGTATACAAATACAAAGCCCTTTGTTGTTATGTGCCGAGTATGATAAAAAGCAATGGAAAAGTCATTTTGTAAATAAAAAAAAAGTTATTTCTTATTATTTCTCCCACTCACCTCGGACAATTGATAGTAGTGCTAAGTTTCATACGTAGGGCAGCTGGTTTCTTTCCAAGCTGAGCAAAAATTAAAATGACACCTGGGACCGAAAAAATAAATGTGCTCAAATCTCGGTGATGAGTGTGGCTAAGATTGATCCATCTTTTCTGTTCTCTTATTTTAATTTATTTACTACTTTATAACACACGTTATTATTATTAGAGTTTTTATCTAGAGATTCAAAGAGCGGTGAAGTTAATAATAGGTATCTTAAATTTATAAATGTATGGAAATATATATGGTCTAGAAAGATAATGTAAGTACATAATTAAATTCTTAAACAATTTCTTGTTACAGAGACTGGAACCAAGCATGAACCTGACGTTAAATGCGTCAGCAAAATGGCTAATAGAAGCGTCAAGAGGCATACAAGACCCGAACATACTTCTAGAGAAGTTTTCACAAAACAGAAAAGTCGATGACCCCACAAGATCCCTCCTCCTCGCATTTTATGGCATACTAGTAGTTATAGGAGCTGTTGGAAATGCCCTAGTTGTTATTTCTGTAAGTATTGGCTTTATGATAAGAATAAACCAGGGTAGAAGTTAGTTAACATACTATTCAGTATCATAAATTAACTACAGATAAATAGACCCCGATAAAATCACAATTATTTTGCTAGAATGAACGCGAACGCAAATATTCAAGACGAGAGTGCCGAATTGCAATATATTTATTTTTTTGAAGACTTTCCATTTTTTTGGTATTGCTATCAACTCTTGAAATACATAGTATCAATCAATTTACATTATCTACTAGTAGTCGGTCAATTTCCAACCATACGGATGGGAAATTTCATTGTGTATATTGTCATATTTATTTATAGAGATCTTATAATGTTGAAAATACGATAACAAAATTATTTTGAAGTATTTTATTTCTGTATTGGCATATGTCTATTGTTATCATTTGATACTATAATTCTATCGTCAAGCAAAATATTTTCGTGTTTCAAGTAATAATTTGAGCTTCTATATTTTTATCATGTTTGATTGATAACTTTAACTCATTGGTGTCAATAGATAAACGGCCCCAAAATACTCCCTTGTCGGGCGCCATGGTCAAGGGCTTAGTTCAGCAGAGGTCATTTTTATCATGTTTGATTGATAACTTTAACTCATTGGTGTCAATAGATAAACTAAGAGGCCCCAAAATACTCCCTTGTCGGGCGCCATGGTCAAGGGCTTAGTTCAGCAGAGGTAATTTTTATCATGTTTGATTGATAACTTTAACTCATTGGTGTCAATAGATAAACTAAGAGGCCCCAAAATACTCCCTTGTCGGGCGCCATGGTCAAGGGCTTAGTTCAGCAGAGGTCATTTTCTGGCTGTAATATTATTATTAATGATAATATTATGACACTCGTCAAGATAATGTAATAGGGGGCGTTACACTTCATAGAGCAGTATCTGTTGTTTGACATTGACTAATCATATGTTTAGCTATCAAATTGCTAATTGATAATTGCAGAGTTAACTTTAGTGTTATTATTTGGTCTGGCAAAATTACCAATAGTATCTATTTCAGTTTTTTTTTTGTTGGTATTTAATATTTTGGTTATCATTTAATGTACAATATAATGTAATTGTAGTGGTAATAAAATTTATTATTAGCAGATCTACAGACCTTAGAGAACTTATTCATAGACGCTGTTTAAACTTCATAATTAAATAATCCCGTATTTCTTGAACACCTTCCTGTTATTCTTAAATATGCCGTCATTTACGAGACCGATTAAACATAATTTCCGTTAAATAGTGTTTAAAAGTAAATTTATAAACACTAAAATAAGATCAGCATCTAAGCTTTAGCTCCTCTCTTTAAAAAATACAAAACTGATTTATTTATTTTCTTTTCCAGGTTGTAAGAAAACCTGTAATGCGAACAGCAAGAAACATGTTCATCGTCAACTTGGCAGTTTCTGACGCATTGGTTTGTTGTGTTGGCACACCTTTGACCCTCATGGAACTTTTGACCAAGCATTGGCCGTTACCAGATTGGCCAAGCCTCTGCAAAGCTTGTGGAGCTATACAGGCTATATCAATATTTGTGTCCACTATATCCATTACAGCGATTGCTTTAGACAGATATCAGGTGAAAATTGATATTATTATCGTGTCTGTGTATGCTTTGAAAATAGACATTATGTTTTTCGCATTTTTATATGTAAGGTCAGAGTAACCTTTATATTGCATGGTAAATCATTTTACCCTTCATACATTTCATTATCATAATGGGAATATGGTGGTGTTTTGAATTTATTTCACATCTCATTTATTAAACGGAAAGTACTGATAGTGTTGTGGAATTATTTTTCAGGTTCTACTAAATCCCCCTTTATTTATATATTCATGTTCAACAATCATTACTAAATAAAACAACAATAAAACATATGAAAATAATTAAAGATAAAAAACTGCGTTTAGATCGCCACCCGGAGGCATGGTTCCCAAAAAGCTGGTGACGTTACCTCATTGAACTGCAAGACTAATACGTTGCCCGAGGTAAGCGCCAGCTCTTTGATCACCTGTTAAATCAACAAGGTTATGGATTATATCTTTCTATGTACCTCGTGGCTTATTAAAATCATTCACATGAGTTTTCCAATCAAGAATCCTACTGCAAATAATACTGCAAAGATAGCCTGCCTCTGCCACATAAATTTCCTATCTAATGTTGCTATGTCAATGACTTTAGCTCTTTAAGAATCCATTACTGTTAATTTATTATAAACGTGGTATATTTAATCTCTTTAAAATACCTTGTTTCCAAACTAGCTAAAATAATTACCGGATTCAACAGATTGTATGCTTGAAATAATCACACGTTCTACGCAAACTCTACTAGTTTCAGTATTGAAAATAGAACTTTGATTATTCTATGACGTCAAATGCACGTTTCAATGAGTACAAAGGTGATAAGAATTACATAATCGTTTTTGTCTATGGGAATCGTGGGATATTGTGTTTACGTATTGATGCTTTTAAAACACAGTTTCGAGCGAAATAAACTATTCTATTGTATTCTAAAGATTTTTTTAGGAAAGCTCTTAAATCAAATAAAAATATTTTTTATGGAAAAATTGCTGGATTAATTTCCAATTTCCCTTAAATGAAAGCATTCGTAATTGATTTTACAGTCAAATAATATAAATATGTGTATTTGGAGGCCAAATATTTTGAATGGCTAAATAAATCTTTGGTACTTTATCGTTACAATAATTGAGTAGGAAATTAAATTATAACAAAAGCGTTTTTGGCGAACTTATTAAACTGATTTTTTATCACTCAAACGCCACACTATTGCTAGATCTAATAAATATGATCATCCATTTTGTACGTAACAGATACTAGCAATCAATTATTTGAATACCATGTAATTTGCTTTGTACTGAATATTTGAACAGCACAAATTATTGCCTGTTCTACCACAATCGCTGCATGTGCTGCTAGCTCTGAAATTAATTTCACTGTAGGCACTATCTATTATCTACAATTATATACATGTACTGGTGTTAGCATATTTCTTATTATTTTGTCATTTAGATAATTAGATAATTCCATTTCTATATAACAAACTAATACCACTAATAACTAATATAGTAAAATGTTCCACTATAATTTAGTAGCGCGCACAACTCCTCAATTAATTTAACCTATCATCTTTATTTGATTTGTAGGATTACATCAATGTCTTTAAATATTAGCTTAGCTTTGTACTGTTAAAATTTAGAATAAATTTAATATTTTCTATTTTTAAGTAAAACAATTTCGTCAATAATTTGTTACAATTATGCAATGATTTTAACAAGAGCTCTACTATTTTATATTTTATTATATCAATGTGAAATATAATTAGCCAATATGTAGCTCAATTCCATATCCCGCCTCTCAGGTTGTACTATACAAACTGAACATAATGCGAAAAAAGAATTAGCAAGCAATATGTCAAACTAGTGTTGTGATAATTTATATCATATCATATGAGACATTTCGTTTTCACTTACCACTTACATCTACCGTTTGAAATATTGATTTCCATGGAACTCCATCATTTATCAGTTTATCATTCGAGGGTTTCGCGTAATGAACCTAACACCTAAACACTAGAGAATTGATAAGACCACTTAATATTGTTGATAACGTGACCGTCTATAGAACATGACAAAAAAAGCAATATTTTACACGTGTGATATCTAATATTAAGAGTAGTTTCGTAGCATATCTTGAAATCCATCCCATGCGATCTAGGATAGGAATTTGGATCCTATGGGTTTAACCCATTTTTATTTTAGAAAATTCATATACACTCCTGCATTTCAAGAAGAAACTACGCTCAAAATTTTATAACCGAGTTCAGGTTTCTGACAATCAGACTCTGTATTGACCTCGTATAATCTGAAATAAGTCAGATCTTGTGCTGCTAGATATACCTATATAGATATTAAATATTTTGACATCAATATAGGCGTTGCGTTGACAAAATTACTGAGAAAAACTATTACTTGCAACTACTTCTACTTCTCACGGTGGTAAGGCTACTTTGTAGTATTCACCTGGCTAGCTGCCACCCTCAGGTTGAAAATCTGTTGCCAAGGACCTACTGGTCTGTTCCAACATTTGCACTTGAGAGCCAGTTACCTTCTAGGCCTTACAAAAGTTGGCAACACATTTGCTAATGTCTATAGGTGTCGGTAGCCACATACCAACAGATAGACCACCTGCCGGCTAGTCAGCCTTCTAAAAAAAACTTCTTGAAGATCGAAATTGACCTTTATTTAGGTTTAGTTAAGTTCTAATATCCATTGTTGACGGAAACCACTTACTATCATAATATGGACCGTCTGCTTGCTTGTCAGCGGTTATTTTCAATGTTTACTCTTTGGATTGATATAACTGATTATTTTAAATGATTTTACGTTCATTGATTTATATAATAGAACCAAATAATTTGCCTTCTTTATCTTCTATTATTTATTCTTATCGATATTACTGAGGACTGAAAAAAACGATAGCATCCAAAATATAAGCTTATAATTTATCATCTTACAAGGAATATCAACACGAAACTATATCGTTCGATTTACGTAATCCCAAATAAATTATGCCAATAAAAGCGTAAACCCAATATATCATAGAAAATAAGAAAACAAAATGTCATAACGGTGAGATTGTATTTATTTGAATCATTGAATTCATAAATATAAATATAAATTCGGCCTTCGATATGAAATTTCTTTTCCACGTATCATTTCTTTTTATTGAAAAGGCTCAAAGGCTTGGCAAAAATATCTGCGATTGGTTTTGTACACCTACACTCCGTTATTTAATGTTTAACGTATATCAAAGAATTATTGAGTTGTGAACAATTCTTTTATATAATATTATGATACTGGGGTTGCAAATTAACGTTATTATTAGTTTCTTTTTATTCTTCTATGCATTGTATAATTTTTTTTTTAAACTTTGTAGTGACGTTATTTATCTTAATTTGTTTTATTGAACTTCATCCAATGCCATCATCAAAACTTTAATGTGTGATGTATAACAATATGTTAGGTAGATATGCAACGTGTAAAAGAAAAAAAGTAGAAATCATAAATTTATTGCTTTACTAAATCTTCTATATATAAAAATAAAATCTTAACTAGTAATATCCAAACGCCTGGTCGAAGCAACTTGTGACCAGAATGCTGGCTTATATCTTGGTCAGAGAATCAGCATTGCCATCCAACGTGGCAATGCCGCCAGCATTCTGGGTACGCTGCCTTCTGATAGCGACTTTTTTAATTTAGACTATTTTATTTAAGTTTCTTACTTTTAGTTTAGTAAGTTGGTCTTGAATTGTATATTATATATTTTTTTTGTTTTTTTAAGTCTTAAATTATTAACTAGTTAACCTGTCAGCAGGTGATAATCAACAAATAGCCTAAACCGCTGGTCCTAGAAACATAATATTTATAGAGTACCTATGTTACTTTGGTTACATAGGGTGATCTCTTACAGGTACCTACAGGTACTTACTAAAAAAGGATTGCGGGTTAGATTAGGATTAGAATTTTATTAAAATTAAACACTACATGCACTACCTATGTGATCGATGAATATTAAATAAAGTAGACAGAGATTGTAGTTTTACTTTTAAAAAAAGTATCTTGAGCTTTTTGGTTAGTTACGTTACACGTTGTGCCTATATTATATTGAAAATCCAAAATTTTACTCAATAAAAATATATCAGGTAACCGTGTAATTGCAAGAATCTGTATCAAAAGGTGTACTTATTTCAAATTTTTTGTTCACAGTTGATCGTGTACCCAACTCGACAAGGTCTCCGAACAATGGGAGCTTTAATCACTATGTTCTTCATTTGGGTCACAGCATTCACCTTAGCATCACCTCTATACATCTTTAGAAACCTGAAAATGCATAAACTCGGCCTTATTGGCATGGACTTATTAAGTTTCTGCATAGAGGACTGGCCTATAGACGATGGACGGGCCATATACTCCTTATTTAGTTTGATCTTCCAATATCTACTACCAGTTCTAGTCGTAATCATTGCTCATGTACAAATACATAGAAGGTTGAGGGGGCGCAGACGAACAACAAGAAAGACTCCAGCTATTCTAATAGCAATAGCTGTCACGTATGTGATAAGTTGGTTGCCATTAAACGTTTTTAATTTGGTCGCGGATTTCAGTTCAGCACTATTTATGGATGAAGAAACAATGACCATAACGTATGCTGTCTGTCATATGTTCGGTATGTCGAGCGCCGTTTCCAATCCCTTACTTTACGGGTGGCTGAACGACAATTTCCGAAAGGAATTCGAGGAGATATTATGTTGTTGTAAAAAGAGGCAGTTGAAGAAAAATTCTAGGATAAAGAATAGAAAGATGGAAACAGAATTGACGGCTTTAGCCCAATTGGAACATACTGTGACAACTAACACGAAGACATCTCAGTGTTCACAGATTTTCTGACTAAAGTCTTGCTTCAAATAGCAACAACCGACCAGTATTGAAATGCAAAGCATCTAAATACGTTCAGTGTCAATTTACAGACTTTTTTGTTAGTGTTACACTATAAAGTTCCTTTGTTAGTAAACCATACCAAAACAACTAGTAAAATACTTAGTTATGTTACGTTTATAAAATTAATTTGATTCTCTCTTTGTAAATATAATATTAATTTAGATTTAATTATAATATTGTACTTTACGTTTTTCTGAGCCCGAAACGTATAGTTACAATATTTTATAAAATTGCAGCCTTAAAGCTAATTAATTTTAAGAGTTTTTTTTATTAAATAAATTTCCCTGAAGATGACTATATGTTTTTGTATCCACACCTAAAAATTTACTTACGTTGGCGTTTTGTGGCTGCGTTACCGTCCATATGGTAAATTATAATAATATTGTGGTCGAAGATGGTAAACAAATAAAGCCCAGAAAAGACGAACTGTCTTTTTTTGAGTGCTGCTGCCAAAAGAACTAGTCAATATTGGGGAGAGACGATTCTGACCCCTGTTTTTTAAAAAAATACGTGTGGCACTCGGGGACTGCCGCGGTAAAGCTATTGCATAGCATTTTTTATCAACTTATGCAATTATAATATATATATATATTTTCTTTGATATTTAGATACCTATATATATATATATATATATATATATATGTGTATATATATTGTTGGGTTTTCGGGCATTCTAAATTTAAATTCACCCGCCAATTCATCGGCCCGTGCTACAAACGGGACGCGCAAAATCTCCGTATGGTGGCGCGCCAATCGTCTTGTAAAATCTGTGTCGCTAGCGACCGCACGCAATGTTTTCAAAAAATCCAAATAAGTGAAAAACTATACATAAAACTTTTCAAAACACAGTGAAGTGATCAATAATAGTTACCCATGGACTTGAGCCACCGTTTCATATAATTGCGGAAGCTTTCTTCAATCTGGACGCAGTTGGGAGACCCTCAAGACCATCCTGGCGGGTGACGTACCTATCAGATTTATTTACTTCGTAGCCCTTTATAACATATTAATTATTTTCAAGTTATTCAACTCGCATGGTGTACCGTACACACCATTTTTGGTCCTTCGAGCCGGATTAACCAGTTACAAAGTTAGGATTCATCAAAGAAACTCAACAAATATACCTTACAAAATCATACCTATTTGTATCAATTACACATAATTTACAATAGGTACGTTGCTTCTTACACACATATACATACTCTAACAAGGCTGTTTGTTATAATTTTGAAGTGTAATTTAACTGAAGACGCATACTTTCAGAGATATTTCAATATTTTTTTGTGCCAACACATAGCGCGTGTCGCCGGCCGGTCACCGTTCGCCGCCGCTATTACGCACGACCGTCGATTTCTATTGCATTTTAATTAATTTTGCGATTTATTAATTTTTGTATTTTTTTCGATTTCGAGCCCTTTTTTGAGGTGGAATTAATCAAAATGTCTCGTTCTCAAAGTGTTAAAGCCTGTAAAAGTGATGACTCCGATGATAGTGATGATTTCAACAAATTGTTACAACCACTAACTATTTCTCAGGAAATGTTTTTTATGCGATTGCAGTCAGTATTTGAGATGTCAAAGAATGTTGTTGAGAAACCAGAATTGTGTGACATTTTCAAAGCGCGAGTGCGTGATCTCCCTATGATACGTGATAAGTTCGAACAAAATATTACGCAAATAATTGGGATTAAAAAGGCCGCGAAACCGTCATTTGTGCCCACTTATAAGGAGATTGACGCGTTTGATCAAATGTACTACAGTATTCAATCTGTTGCTGAGAGTATCAAAACACAGCAACCTCAGGGTAGCAGTCGCGTAAAAACCAGATTACCGAAATTAGAAATATTTCACTTTGATAGTAAACTAGAAAACTGGCCAACATTTAGAGACACTTTCACCAGTTTGGTTCATATTAGTTCGGACATTTCTAACATTGAAAAGTTTTATTATCTTTTGTCAGCTGTGAGCGGATTTGCCTTGACCATCGTGAAGTCGCTGCCGGTCACAGCTGATAATTACCCGTTAGTATGGAGTGCTTTAGTCAAGCGATATGAAAATAAGCGGGCGCTTGCGACCACTTATTTAGATAAATTATTTAATTTCAAACCATTAACATGTGAATCGGCCTCTGGTTTGAACTCATTTTTACAAACGTTTCAAGAAAGTGTTAAGGCTCTTCAGCTATTAAATATACCTGACTTAGCGGGTTTTATTTTGTTCTATATCTCGTTGCGTAATCTCGATCCTACTACGAGACGCGAATTCGAATTAAACTCGAAGCAGGGGGAAGTTCCTGCATTCAAGGATTTAATGTCTTTTATCGAAAACCATGTCAATGTTTTGGAAATGTCTGAGTGTAAACCTAATTCAAATAAAACTTTGAACATTAATAGATCAAATCAAAACAAATTCAATCCAATTCAAAATGTTTCGAAACTTAGTAATTTTAATAAACCTATCAATCAAAAGACGACCTTATCATCGTCTGTTGTCAGTACAGACAAACCCAGTGCATCAAATAAATTCAGGGATTGTTTGTATTGTAAAAAACCTCATTCAATTTACAGGTGTAATGAGTACATTGACCTTTCGCCGGAACAACGTCTAAACAAAATCAAGCAACTTAAATTGTGTGAAAATTGCCTTCGGGATCATGCCTTCACTGACTGTCCGTCGAAGGTTCGCTGTTCTATTTGTAAAAGTATGCACCATCATACATTGCATATCGACTCGGGTTCTAGTGCGGGTTCAATGGCGAGTTCGAATTCCAATGGTATCGCTGTGTCGCTTACTTGTTCGACTGATTCGACAGTGTTGCTCGGCACTGCTATTATACACGTCGCAGATTGTTGGGGCCAGTACCATACCGTACGTGCTATTATAGATAGTGGTGCCATGACGGGCTACATGACTCGAGACTGCGCGAAGCGGCTCGGACTTGCGCGACGGAAGTGCGAATTTCAACCAATAGGTTTAGGTGGCAATCCAGTACAAGACTTCGGTGTCTCGACTTGTACAATCAAACCTCGGAATAATAATTGTCCTATTTTGACTACTGACGCTATTATTGTGCAAAATATTGCCGGTAATTTACCGACTATGCATTTATCAAATACGGTTTTTAATCAATTTCAAAACCTCGTTTTGGCGGATCCATGCTTTTATAAACCAGCACCTGTAGACATGCTCCTTGCTGGTGATTTATTCCCATATATCTATAACGGTGAACGTATTCTGTCCCACGAAGATGGTATCCCTGTGGCTATGAACTCGATTTTCGGATATGTGATCGCGGGACAGACTGCGGTGTGTAGTCCAGACCAGACAGTCTCTGTTGCGATTTCAGAAGTTAGTCAGGCAGTTGGTGCCAAATTTTGTGGATTATCTACGAATATAGAGCAGATAATGTCAAATTTTTGGGAAGTGGAAAGTATACAGTCTGTTAAAGAACAAAATCCAGACGACGTATTAGCTGAGGAATTGTTTGCAACTAGCCATAGGCGCGATAGCACTGGTAGGTACGTGGTACAGTATCCTTTCCGTTCTACTTTCGAGTTGGGTGATTCTCATCAGACGGCGGTTCGTAGGTTTACCAATCTCGAGTCCAAACTAGAACGTCAACCGCTACTCAAGTCTGAATATCACAATTTCATGCAAGAATATGAAAGTCTTGGGCATATGACTTGCCTAGGTACTATGCAAAACGTGGATTCAAAATATATTATCCCGCATTTTTGCATTTTCAAGCCTTCGAGTACTACCACGAAACTTCGTGTGGTATTCGACGCGTCAGCCAAGACATCCAACAGTCTGTCCCTGAATTCGGTTGTCCTTCCAGGACCGAAGCTTCAGGCAGATTTAAATCAACAGCTGAGAAACTTTCGTTTGAATGAGATCTGTTTGTCCGCGGACATTTGTAAAATGTACTGTCAGATACTCATCGACGAGTGTCAACGTGAATATCAGCATATTTTATGGCGGGATTCACCGAATAAATCAATCCAAATTTATCAACTTAACACCGTGACATATGGGGTGGCCAGCAGTCCATACTTGGCTATCAAGGTTCTAAAAACCCTCGCTGAAAACGAGGCAGAGAAATACCCAAAAGCTTCTGCGGTACTCAGGCAAGCTTTCTTTATGGATGACTTTCTCTGGTCCGTTTCCTCAGTACAAGAGGCTGTTGAGTTACAGGACGAACTCATGGCACTTTTGCAGAGTGGTGGCTTCACGTTACGAAAGTGGTCTAGTAACTGTGCCGAAGTCCTGCAGCGGTTGCCAGCAGAGCATCGCGAGACTCCCGTCGAGTTCAGTGATGACCAAAACCTTTCCATCAAGGTCCTTGGTCTTCAATGGGTGCCTGCATCGGATTCATTTTCGTTTTCAACAACTCCGATGAACCCTGTTGTCACAAAGCGAACTGTTTTATCCCAAATCGGTCGTCTCTTTGATCCGCTTGGCTTCGTTGCACCTTGCGTGTTCTTTGCCAAATGTTTCATGCAGAAACTGTGGGCCCTCAACTTAGGCTGGGACCAGAGTTTGCCTGCAAATTTGGAGGAGCAGTGGTTAGCCTTTGTTAACGAACTAACCCTATTATCCGAATTTAAACACGAACGTCATGTTGTTGTCGCAAATCAAACTTACTCTCAGATTCTAGGTTTCTGCGATGCGTCAAGCCATGGCTATGCTGCTGTTGTATATTTACGTCCTACAAACAACGCTGGCAAGAGTAAAGTTAGTCTACTTATTGCCAAATCAAAGGTGGCTCCGTTAAAAACTATTTCTATTCCACGGTTGGAGTTAATGGCAGCACATCTTTTGTCAAAGTTAGTCAAGTATGTCAAGTCCATCTTAAACGACCGACTTCCAATTAATGAGACGCTGTTGTTTACCGATTCATCGGTGGTCTTAGCGTGGCTCAACACGCCTTGTCACAGTCTCAAGATCTTTGTGGCCACTCGCGTGACCAAGATATTGGAAGCGGTATCTACAGAATACTGGTACCACGTGAGTGGCGCATGTAATCCAGCTGATATCTGCTCCCGCGGCGCAGCCCCATCTGCGTTGTTGGCGACGCGTGAATGGCTTAACGGACCCGATTGGCTGTCTCTAGTCAGGCCGCACTGGCCAGTTAAGACTATCGATGAATTCAGGGATGTCACTCCTCCAGAACTAAAGCCTCAAACCACTTTAGTTGCTTTGGATATTTCTCAATCAAAAAGTTTGCTCTACGAGTTGACCGAAAAGTATTCTAGCTTTGACAAACTTATTAATGTCGTTGCCAGGTGTTTTCACTTTATTAAAAACTGTAAGATTTCAAAACCTGAACGGAAGGCACTCTCGCTCAGTAGCATTCGAAAAGCACATGATGTCATAGTTAAATCTGTTCAAATTCATCATTTTTCGGCAGATGTAACAGCACTATCGAAAGGTGAGCATTGCTCTCAATCACTGAGAAAGTTAAACCCTTTCGTAGACCCTAACAGTTTCCTCAGGGTGGGGGGTAGACTTTCCCAGTCCAACTTAACTTATGAGAAAAAACACCCTCTGCTTCTACCTAAGTGCTCTAATTTCACTAAAATTCTAATTGACTATTATCATAAATTGCATCTGCATATTGGTCCACGCACACTTCAAAGTATTATTAGTCAAAAGTACTGGATTATATCTGCTCGAAGTGCTATTCGTTCTCGTACTGTTCGATGCATATCTTGCTTCAAAGTTTCACCGTCAACTCGACAGCCCCTCATGGGTGAGTTGCCTAAATATCGATCTCGTGATACTCATGTGTTCCACACCGTTGGAATAGACATTGGCGGTCCCTTTTATACAAAAGAGTCTAGTCGTAGGAACGCCAGAATTTCTAAATCTTACTTGTGTGTGTTCGTCTGTTGTTTAACCCGAGCGGTACATTTGGAGGTTCTGTCGTCCCTAAGCACTGAATGTTTTATGGCAACGTTTGACCGTTTCGCGGCAAGACGCGGCCTATGTCACACGATAATTTCTGATAATGCCACGAACTTCGTGTCAGCCGGCAAGCATCTCGCAGAAGTTTCAAACTTTTTAAATTCAAATAATGATGACTTGAGTAGTAGGTTGACTGGTCGCGGAGTTGAGTGGAAACATAATCCTCCCACAGGAAGCCATTTTGGTGGGATTTACGAATCCGCCATCAAATCGGCAAAAATACATCTAAAGCGTTCAATAGGTACCAGGTCATTATCCTTTGAAGAATTGACGACAGTCTTTTCCCGAGTTGAGGCTGTATTAAATTCAAGACCCATGTGTCCTTTATCAAATGATCCAACAGAGTTTGAAGTTTTAACCCCGTTGCATTTTTTAATAGGTCGAGAACTTCTATCGGTACCCGAATATGACCTCACTGACATTTCTATTAATCGACTCGGTCGTTGGCAAGCCACCCAGCAGCTTTCCCAGCAATTCTGGAAACGCTGGAGACTAGACTTTCTTCATACTTTGCAACAACGACAGAAGTGGTTCGACAACTGTCAGAATCTGAAAATCGGAGATCTTGTCCTCTTACATTCTGATGCTCCACCTCTGCAGTGGCATTTAGCTAGAGTGACAAAAACACATCCAGGACCTGATGGCGTTGTGCGCGTTGTTAGTGTTCGCACAAAAAACAGCGAATTTACTCGTCCGGTTGTCAAACTTAGTCCTCTCCCTTTGAGCAGGAATCAAATTAACTTAATTTATTTATTTAATTTCATGCTCACATAGATTTTCGCCAAAATTTATGTGAGAAATTAGTTCAACATACAGTCCACACTCTACCACATAACTAACATTATATTATACATTTCAAATATAAAAACTAACACTACATATTTCAACCTCCTGGTTTGGTAACTGGGAAATCCTGGTGGATTTCGGTGGGGGGAATGTTGGGTTTTCGGGCATTCTAAATTTAAATTCACCCGCCAATTCATCGGCCCGTGCTACAAACGGGACGCGCAAAATCTCCGTGGCGCGCCAATCGTCTTGTAAAATCTGTGTCGCTAGCGACCGCACGCAATGTTTTCAAAAAATCCAAATAAGTGAAAAACTATACATAAAACTTTTCAAAACACAGTGAAGTGATCAATAATAGTTACCCATGGACTTGAGCCACCGTTTCATATAATTGCGGAAGCTTTCTTCAATCTGGACGCAGTTGGGAGACTCTCAAGACCATCCTGGCGGGTGACGTACCTATCAGATTTATTTACTTCGTAGCCCTTTATAACATATTAATTATTTTCAAGTTATTCAACTCGCATGGTGTACCGTACACACCATATATATATATATATATACCTTATCACAAACAGCATACACTGTGTGTGTGTGGGAGGTGTTAGATTTTTTCGTTACGAATTTTTTTTCGTTACGGAATTTTTTCGTTACGAAAAAAATTCTTGGTTCGGTCGCCACGCTCAAACCCCGAAGCAATACAATAGCTTAACAAACCCTGGAGCCCGCGATAAAACGTATACAATAGCTTAAAAAATGCAAATAAATAAATAATTGTAATTAACTAATCACGAAATCGGCCAATCTGATTTCGTTGGGATTCTCACTAAACTATGTTTAGAAAATACTGAACTCATGAAAGTTTCATCGTATAAACTCTTATTATTATAACAGACTAGCTGTCACCTGCGGATTCACCCGCGTTCCCAAGAAAAAAAATACGTGTGGCACTCGGGGACTGCCGCGGTAAAGCTATTGCATAGCATTTTTTATCAACTTATGCAATTATATATATATATATATTTTGTACTATTGTTTTTAAATAAGTACTACCTGTTTTACACAACTAACAACTAATCATTTTCAATAGAATTTGTACATTTTTTTTTTTTAATTATGTTGGTTGACTATTACTCGTAAACTTCTATAGCCGTGATAATTTTCTTTTTAACTTCGTTATATGTATATGATACAGTCAAAACTCATAACCGGTCAAAAACACTTTAAAGCTTAAACTTTAAGTGTTAAATATTAATATTTCTCAAACGGATCCCTGAATCGAAAAATAGTTTTCACCACAATATTTTTGAATGACCTAACGATATCACACACCATGGGGTAGATGAGATAAAAATAAACAAAGTGGGGAAATCATAGTGGGGAACTTTACGTGAATAGGAGGTTCTCTAAAAAAAAATTTTCAAGATTTTATTTTACCATTTTGTCGGCGTAATTATTACGTACCTATATCCATGCCAAATCACAACTTTCTACAAACAAACAGGCGGACATGGTGAAACTATAAGGGTTCCTTGTTGATTACGGAACCTTAAAAACGAATACATATAACTAATAACAAATACAATACATTTTCCATAACACAAACTATTATAACTAAACGAGACTACAAACATAATAATGTTTGTTTTATCATAATTGAAACGTCATGTTCAATTTTGGTTAATCTGTTATTGACTAAATGTAATTATAGATGCGCATTCCACAATACGTTATGTAAAAGGCATTATTGCTTGTTCAATTAATTTAAAACTAAATTGAACGTAACGTTGTTACATCAAAGAATTACCAATTTACCATCAATTATTACTGAATGGCAATAATAATCATGAAGATACTGTAAGAGGACCAAGAAATGGTTTATAATTTATTTTTGTTAATTAAAGTAAATGTTATATTTTTATTAGGTGAGTTTAAATGTAGTTTTATTGACAGTGTTTATAATTAAAACATATGACCTTATTTAGTCAATAACATTATTAAGCTAAAGTTTCTTGAATCACTTCAAAATCCTCCTCCGAATCACAAAGCACACAAAGCCAGAAGGAACTGGTTCTTAAGGCGACGCCTTGAAGATTTTGGTTGCAAGGATTCCGATTTTTCTCAAAAATGACTGAAGCGAACGAACTGAAATTTATTGTAAGATTCATCATGTCTTTGACTTTATTTTGTACGTTGCATAACACGATTGGTTAACTTTTATAACACAAAATAATTAATCAAAAAGACCTCTTTAAAATAAGAGATTCCAATTTTACCGTCATTGAGGATCGATTTGAGGTTCCAAAATTTCTACATATATTAATTGAAACTGATACTATAAATTGTACTTAGGTTTAATGAAATATATTGGTAGTTTTTAAATTAAACAATAAAAACCATTTTGTCGCATACGCCCGTTCCGTTTACGCGGGTTTTCTATGAGAGGTCGCTATAGTAGGGAGCGGGACGCAGCACGTTGAATTTCAGATTTTTAAGCTTAACGTGGCGTCACCTTAAGTGCAGCTGCCGGAACACACCGGTAGGTATATAAATACTTATAGATTTTCAATTTGAGAATGTAAGCCAGCCAGGCGAGTACCTACTACAAAGTACCAGCGTACCTACTATGGTTTCCTCACGATGTTTTTCTTCACCAAAAGTTCAAAGTCATCGTAGGATTTTAACGAGTTTTGTCATGTCATTCGACTTCACTACCACTGAGCTACCGGCGTTTTTCCTGTACATACTGGTGTATTTCGGCAGCTGAATTTGAAAGCCAATTCTCCATTTTTGTTGCGTTTACCACACTCAGTTATATCACCACTTGCTACGGTTAAATTGTGGTAAAGAGTTATATTGAATATTATAAACGTTTTTACAGTAATTACATGTTATAGTCAAGATTTAGACTATGATTCCTTAGGCGGAGGTCGACCTTTACCACAAGAATTGGAGAACATGTTTTCAAATAAAACATCAGAAGAATTGTTTATGGAAGAATGTATGGATGATTATATAAAATGTGTCCACACCACACTTCAAAGGTATGTGAATATATTATTTTACTTAGCAATGATTAGAAATATTAGACGAATGGCAATGAAAATTATGTTCCTACATATATTATACTAGACTTGAAAATCCGTAATAAACCTTTGCATTTATAATATTAGGTACTAGCTACCGCCCGCGCGCGGTTTCATCCGCGTTCCCGGGGTAATCTTATGTTTTCCTAGGATAAAAATCCTATATTTTTCAATTTTCATCTAAGTCAGTTCCCTCACGGAGATGAGTGGAATCAAAAATCCAAACATACAAATATTCACATTTAAAAAGGCTATATGGTTAGAGTAGGTACGTTTTTTTTACTAGGCTACTTGTGTGCCAATAGTTGTGCAGTGCAAACGTGAAGAGGTAACAAACAAACAAACTACAGCAATTACTTCATAGACACTGCTGTCGCCCACCGCTGTGGCTCCTATTAGCCGTCTGCAGCTGAGGTCGGTCGCTGCAGTCGGTGTCGGACTTGCACCGTTTTCTTTATGATTAATAGTAGAAAGTATGTATTTTAGAAGTAATAAGGATTTTTATGGATTAAATGTTTTCTGATAATGACGAACGCCGATTAAATTATTTTTAGATACTCAACAAAAAATCAAGAAACAATATGCTCATACAATGGAAAAAATGAAAAGAAGTCGTTCGATAGTCGATGTGAAATGAATTATCAAAATTGCAAGGATGTTACATTAAAAAATGGTATTGTATTCTGTTTAATAAATAAAAATGCACGAAGCAAAGAAATAAGCAAAAGCACATTGTGATTAGTACAGTTTCCATTTTGATGTTTCGTCCAAGGTTTCCACCGAAGATACTTGAGTATGAAATGACACACAAAAGGTGGGCAACACATTTGCAATGGTGCTGAACCTTCGGCCAGTTTTTGAAAATTTTTACGTAAAACAAAAAACAAAAAGTTAAACCTACGTTACAATGCGTTTTACAAACTTCTTTCTAATCATGAGATTGTAGTAAAACATATTCAATCAGCGCGGTTAAAGTCGCTTAAGAATTCGGATATTTATAACTAAATAAATACCAATATGCCAAAAAAAGCATGTCACTTGAATCCAAAAAGAAAAAAAAAGGTGTCACAAGATATCTTTTTTTATAAAACTTAAGTTGGTCCTGTCATGCTGCACAAGTTTTACCAAGAGACCAACTACAAAAAACAAATAAAAAATCAACCTTGTTATATACAAAATGTATGAAAAAAGTTTTATTACCACAATTTCAGGGTTGGTGAATGATTTTCAACATCACGAACATAACATAATTTTTAAAATCCCGTCAGTGTTTGATCACAATCTCACCAGTGATGATGTGGCCGAAGGTGGTAGGCACACAAACCTTAGAAGGAATTTGACCCTCAAGTGCAGCTACCGGAGCACACTAGTAGTGCTTGGCGACAAATTTATTTTATTATTTTTTCAGAGCCCTGGAATTATTTGCACGATGGAAGTTGTGGTGAAAAGAATTAATGAGAATATTTTTAATTATTCCTACAATTTAAGACTTTCAATGGAAAATATACCGAGCTCCTTTGAAGTGTTTTTTTTTATCGTGAAGCTTTGTGTATAGTTTTATTTATAGCTTTTGGCCCGCGATTTAGTTTGTATTTTATACATTGATTGTAAATTATAATTTTAAGTGACATCGATTTCTGAGATTAAAATCCATTTCACCTTCAATGTTAGTTTTCAATTAATTATAGTTTTTTTTTACATGGATTTGATTTATTGTATTGTATTGTATAATAATAGTTCCCCACGGTTTTACCAGAGTTCCAGGATCAGTAATTTCAGCATTCAAGCAGAGATTTAATTCGTTAGATGCACCCTCGCACTACATAAGGCGCACGAAAATGTGTGAGCTCACTCTTTCCGTCGCAGTCGCTTGTAGGAAGCAGTGAACGGTGCACGTTGCGGGCAGTTATAAAACGATTTTGCAAGCGCATGAGCACACTTTTATAGAACCGACCGAAAAAGACGCCCTCCCGCTCCCAAGCCAGTCACACTATTCGGCGAGCTGATCCCTTGGGAGAGGCAAGCCAAATATCTTGGTGTGACCCTCGATGATCGCCTATCCTTCGCCGCACACATAAGGAAGGTCCGCGCGCGTGCCTCCTTTGTGGCAGGACGACTCCACTTTTTAATCAACGCCCGGTCTAAACTTGCCCTAAAAAGCAAGATTAGACTCTATACCGCGTGCATCCGTCCCGCCATGACGTATGCGAGTACCGTGTTCGCTCACGCTGCTCCTGACAAAGCCCGAAAACAAACACAAATGCGCAACCGGCAACCAAGATTTCGTCCTCGCCGGCGAGGACCGTCGCGATGTCCCTCTCAGTCTCGTCCCGTTTAAGCAGCCCGAGGTGCACATTAGCAATCCGACCGTTCCCCAAATAAATTAATTTATTTGCATGCTAAAGTCCTCCCCTATTCCCCTGGCAACGTCCTGTGCCGAGGTCGAGCCCCACAGGGGGCACCCTCAGGCTACCGTTGCCCTAAATTTATTTTAGTTTTAAGCCACGGTTGAGAGCCCTCAGCGCTCGCCGTATAGTCCGCGTAAGGGTGGAAGATGGTCCCCTGTACCCACCACCTTCTAGTCAGGTCCAAAAAAAAAAGCATGAGCACATCTAATGATTTAAATCTCTGGCATCCAAACATTACTTCTTAACTATATCAGTAACTATTGATAAACAAATAATATAAAACTGAAATTAATGTAATTTTTAGTGTTTCATTAAAAAGTTCAATAGGTATATAAACCTATTTCAAGTGAAAGTACCTAAGTATCAGTTATGTTACAATTTCCCGGCTAAACTAACAAACGTAGAAGGGATAACTTGGACCACGAAGTTGGGATACTTTTCACACGAACGGAACCGCAGGATTAAGCTAGTTAATAATAAATAGCCTTTACTTTCGTCCTCTTTACATTACATAATATATAAATTCCTAATACCACTTTGTCACTTGACGTGAGTCGTTTATTATCCTGAATTATTCAAGAAAATTGTCACATAACACTTTAAACGGAACATTTAATACTACTTTAGGACTCTAGCTTTCCTTTTACAATATTACGTAAGGTTGAAGGGATTAAAGTAATTTCCTGAAGACTAAATTACTTTACTGTACAGCTGTAGAAACAACTTCTAGGGTACTTTGTCACAGAAATTACACTAATAATTCAGTGAGATGGTGTTTTTCGATAATTAAACATCATGTCATGGGTTTAAAGATTTCAAATTCAATTGTTTCAATCCTGACTGTAAACTTTATGTTTTAATTCACCTTCTTTATTACGGACTTAACTCTTTATTTGAAATTAAAATTTTACACAAAATGGTCGTAATCAAAATATATGACAATATTTTTTTATGAAAATAAACAACGGCTCTTACTGCTTATGAAGTTATCGTGAAGCATTTTTCAAAGCATTTTGTCACGAATATAATATTAATAGCATAAAGACGAGTTTGTTTTTTTTTGTTTGAACGCGCTAATCTCAGTCGGATTTGAAAAAATATTTTTGCATTTGATAGCCCATTGCTTGAGGAAGGCTAGACGCTAATTTTATTCTTGAGAACGCGGGTGAAATCGCGGTGGACAACTAGTTTTGTATAAACCCAGTAAATATGTTGGTGCTTATAATATTATTGTTACAATTAACACCGATTCCTCTTGATCATACTCCATTCTGAAATATAAATAAATCAATTATAATATACCTATATTGATGCCATATCCATCACGCCACAATTAGTAGGTTCGATTCCCATTCAGGACAGACATTTGTGTACATGAACATTTGTTTGTTCTAAGACTGGGAATAATAAATTTATCTATATTAAAAAAATACCCAAATCATTTTATTCATGTACTTGGATCACAGTCAGTACCTAAGTTGATAAGTTTTTTCATCAACCAATATCCCGAGAATTAACAGAATTTTTATTATAATAAACGAGTGACCCGCCCCGGCATTGCACGAGTGCAATTTATACACACAAACCTTCCTAGTTTATCGATCTTTCTATTAGTGAAAACCGTATCAAAATCCGTTGCGTGGTTTAAAAGAAGTGAGCGGAGAAACAGACAGGTGCAGATAGCTCCTTTGTTTTATACAATTTAGAGATAAAACATACTGTTCCAACTATTGCAATTTTCATACTCCATTTCGCAGTAGTTATTGAATGTCTGGAATCCACCATCATAATGTCGAGCGCAAATTACAGTTTGCCTGGAAAGAAAAGGATAATAGGCAATAGGAAATCATCAGTATAGTAAAGTATAGACATTCTTAGGGCACATTTACGGTATACCAAACAATATCTACTGTGCCCTGATATGCGCTGAACTTCGCCTGCCTATCATGTATGAAATCAAGATACCTTCACGCGTGCGTAAGATTTAAAAGAAGTTTGGTTGACTGTTTTTTTTTTTCCTATGGACAATATTTAATTTTCTTCTTCCCCTGTATTATGAGTTACTCGTCAAATAGTAAAGCGTGATAATAACTAGCTTCCATCTATAGGTTTTAGCTTTGGACCTAATTGAGCAAACTAATAATTATGTATTTCTATAATATAATTCGTCTGGATTCCTAACCAGTTTTATTTGTATTAGTCCTTTCTAGGATCTGATAATATATTCCACATAGTATATTCCTACTATTATAAATGTAAAAGTTTCTGAGAATGGATGTCTGGATGTTTGTTTCATTTACGCAATAACTATTAAATGAATTTGGATGAAATTTTGCACACAAATAAAATATTCTGGATTAACATTATATAGCATACATTTTATCCCGGGAAAACATAAGATCCCCTTTAATGACCTTAGATGTTAAAAAGCGACCTAAAATAAAAAAACACAGTGGTAAGTAATTATACTGATAGGTACAGATATGTTAAAAAGTCATTCCAACGCACGCTGGGGGTGAGAGTACGTCATAAATTCGTATGTGAAATTGCCTTTAGTATTCGGTCCACATTCGGTCAGAATTCGGAAATTAAACAAAATATTACATTTAAATAAATTAAGTACTATTTATTTTTGGCAGTTGTATTACATTTACTTAATATTAATGAGTTTCCTTAGATATTAACAAATAATAGTATAGCCTAGTTCTTAAATTTATTTTCCAATAGCTTTCGCTTGTCCAATTACTGCAATGGCTGGTCCAGCTTTGATGACACCATCGCGGATGTTGCGACCCATTTTTTCCTGGAAGAAAGAATACAGTTAATGTAACAATATATTTTTCTTTGGTAAGCAAAACATTCTGCCTTTTGCTTTCCCCATAGTCACAGATGACTATATCCTACCAAGGTCGAGGATCGGAAGATATGGCATTGAATATTTTATTTAATATGTAAATTGGATCTAAGTGTGACCAAGGTTGTACCTACTTTCAGACTACTTCAAATTCATAATAGAGAAAATCAAAATAAAAATAGAATTTTAATTAAAATAATTGAACCAAAAATAAAAAATAAATTAAGTAAAATACTCACAATCTTTTTGAAAATTTTCCATTTGGGACTGGCTGAAACGGTCGAAATAGCCACGATGCAGGCGAAGACTATGAAAAATATTCTTGAGAAATTCATTTTCGAGATTTAAATTTTTGTAATTAGAACTTTGAATTTTTATTGCACTTGGTCACGGTGCCGCGGTTGAATGATGCTCTATACACTCGCATCATTTTATATACAGTTATCATCCAATATTTAATTACAATAATTATACATGACGTAATACAAAGCTGTCGTATTAATATCTTCCTTATTGTGTATAGGTTAAAGACTATTTTGTACTTGTGCGTCACTTGCGACTGCAAAACGGGTTTGATAAGAGATGTTTCGTCTCGTGGTCAGGGAATGTCCCGGGTATGTTAACTCCCTAGTTTCATTCATTGTTTTTTTTTATACTATAATGGGAAGTAATTTTACTGTGTGTGTTTTTATTATAATGTATTAGTTATATATTAGGTAGGTATATTAATAAACGGAAAACGTTAGTATGAGAATTATAAATTGAGGTAAATTGAATTCTAAAATTAGGTAAGTATGTTATGAAATTCCAGGATCACTACCATTTTTTTTTTTAAAGTGTAAATAAATTTACTTTAAACCATCTGTTATAACATTTATATCTATTGTGGCTTTATTTATTTTTTTACACCGGCCCTGTATGTAATTGTGACGTGTAGGTAATGCACTCACACATTCTCCGACTAACGGAAATGGTGAGACAGAATATTTTCATCTATATTTTATAAATTTAAATGAGCAATTCTTTTTTTTTTTTTACTTTGTATTGGCTTGTGTTTGACTACAATCTCACTATGGTAAGTGAATGTGGCCGAAGGTGGTAAGCACACAAAGCCTAGAAGGAACTGGCTCTCAAGTGCAGCTGCCGGAACACACCAATAAACAATTCTTGGTATATATAAATTTATTTTATGTATCTCGGATACGGCTCTAACGATTTGGATCAAATTTTGTATTTAGATAAGGTTTTTCTTTTTAATTTTATCTACATAGGCGTCTTTCCTAAAAATAACGTGATTTTTCTAAAAAAAAAACGCCTTCCAGGTATTGTATTAAAATTTCAGAGGCTGTTTCGGTCGAAATTAAAATATTTTTTATTCAAATAGGCCTTCACAAGCACTTATGAATAGTCTGACTCTAACGTACGGTTCGGAAAATTGTTTTTGCTGAGAAGAGTCAACAATAAACTCAGCTATTATTAGTCTTTTCATAACCAAATCAGATTTATTACATAAAATTTATTTAAAGTTTAACTGTAAAAATAAAATTGACACCTCCAAGGAATAATATGGTATCTCACTTTTAACTGATTTCGAGCTACTTTTATAACCGTGCTTTAATAAAATATAATATGTATCGTAAGTTATAGAAATATTATAGGTAGGTACAGAAGATTATTATAAATATAATTATTATTAATAAAATAAAATAGAATATAATTGAGACACTGATAATTATTTTGAAATGAAGCCTCATACAAAAAATGTATGGCCTCTTCTGTAAAATTGTAAAATGTGAGATATTATGATATTATCGGGGGGTGTCACAATAATATTGTTGTACCGCCAACCTTACTTACTTGTAAGCAGAAGGGCAATATTTAATAAAAACTGGACAACCCTGATTTATGAAGTCTGATTTTTTGAAAACTGTATTCTTTGGATAGAAGCGCACCTTCAAAGGTTTTGGATGATATAGATTCACATAGAGTGCCATCGTTGTGGTTACTGCAAGAAAAAGTAAATTAAACGTCATATTGATTATTGTTAATGTACCTCCACAAAAAAAATGTTTAAAACAAAAAAAAAATGTTGATGTTCAATCAAAACTATACCTAAACATCACTGATTTTCAGACACTGTCATAAGTTAATTATATCTTTACAGCTTATGCCTCACGGTTTCACCCGCATTCCCAAGGAATCAATATGTTTTCCCGGGATAAAAACTACCCGATATGTTATTCATGTTCCAAGTTTAATTCAAATCATCACTGATTTTCAGACACTGTCATAAGTTAATTATATCTTTACTAGCTTATGCCTCACGGTTTCACCCGCATTCCCAAGGAATCAATATGTTTTCCCGGGATAAAAACTACCCTATATGTTATTCATGTTCCAAGTTTAATTCAAATCCATTGCATTCAGACGTTTATGCGTTATGTAGATTGCTCTAAAACAGTAGGTCAAATCTTTAAAATTAGAATTTAACGAATTATTAACGTATATCCATATTTGTTTGCAACAGAAAGAGTTAGGTTAACATATTGATTATCTTTTTGTACAATCCTCCTAAGTCGAGATTAAAACAATTGAATTTGGATCCTGGATGTATGATATAAAGTTTATTTTTGTTTAGCTTTTTGCTCGCGTAGACCTTATAAAATTTATAAAACTTATTTTTCCGTCAGCCAATTTCGATGAAATAAGACCAATTCAAAGCGCCAAACTGAGCTTAATTAACTTATGAAACTTCCATCAATATCCATTTGATAGTTTCGGAGATAAGCGAGTTCAAACAGATAAATTAATAAAAAATCTAGGAAATTTAGCATTCTATTTCTGATACTGTTCCTACACTTCCCAATGAGTTTTTGATAAAAAAAATATATACAGACATGCTGACTCTATAAATTTATATGCGTAGTAAATTAACACAATCTATTTTTGAGATTTGACTTGTATGTTTCTCGTTTTATATTGTAGGCCTAACAGCTCTCAGATCGCACATTATATTATAGGTTTAGTATGATAAAATCTTATAAATTATCATAGTTCTCTATAACTATTGTGTTTGACCATTACACCATTGTCATATTATAAGGTCGAAGGTATTTATTTTTAGGAAGATTTACAGCAAAATTATACAATATATTGAAGGAAAGATAAATGACTCAATGCTAATTACAAATCTCCACCGATTATTAAACGCACAAAGCCTGGCTCTCGAGTGCTGCTGTCGAAACAAACTAGTGGGTATTCGGTGATGATCTTGATGGTTGTAGGCAGTCAGACAGGTACTACATAGTACACTACTACCATGGTATATATTCCACATCATGTTTTTCTTCACCGAAAGTTCAGCTTTAGAAGAAAACCACCCACGGCATTCAACGATACTTACTAGTAGCAATTTACTACCATTGAGCTATCATCGCTTCAAAATCCGGTTACGGATTGTGAACCTCTCGCAAAAATGCCCTACAGCTTTTATCTTTACTATAATCTATACTAATATTATAAAGCTGAAGAGTTTGTTTGTTTGAACGCGCTAATCTCAGGAACTACTGGTTCGATTTTTTTTTATACTACTTAGGTGGCAAACAAGCTTACGGCCCACCTGATGGTAAGCGGTTACCGTAGCCTATAGACGCTCATAACACCATGGGCAAAGAAAATACAATATTATATTTTCCCTGCCAGGGAAAATATAATATTGTAGGTATGTAATAGGGGTATCACTCACGCGTTGCCAACCTTGAGACATGAAGTTGTTAAGTCTCCTGTGCCTGTAATTTCACCGGCTCCCATACCCTCCTAACCGCAACACAGTAATACAAGTGCATTACTATTTCACGGCGGAATTAGATATTCGATTTGAAAAAATATTTCAGTGTTAGATAGCCCATTTATAGAGGAAAGCTATAGGCTACTTTTTATCCCGGGAAAACACAAGATCTCTCGGGAACGCGAGTAAAACCGCGGGGTGGAAGCTAGTGATATAATAAAGCGGAGAGTTTTTTGTTTGTTTGAATGCGCTATTCTTTGAAACTACCGGTGGGATTTGAAAAAATATTTTTGCATTTAATATCTTAATTCTTGAGAAATTATAAGCTATTTTTTATTACGAAAACGCGGGTGAAACCGCGGGGAAAAGCTAGTGCCTTAGAAGTTTGGTTTCTCCATAATTAGGTATGATTTTTTTTCATAATGACAAATAAAGCTAAAGGTAAAATAAACCATATAAGTTTTGATTAATAATGTAAATACTTACAAAACAAAAACAATAAAATGATATTGCGTAACATTATTTTAATCCTAAAACGCTGAAGTTAAACTCGAATGTGAACATTATGTTGGAAACTCAATAAACATAAACTAACAAATGTTTTCGTTATGTGAGTGAAATGGAGTAAATGTAGACTAGCAATTTTCTAGGTTGGTTATAATGTAAATAAAATAACACGATAAAATATTTTCATGACATTTTTAAACTTATTAATTTTTATTTTTATTACTTTTTTTGGAAATACGCTCACATGAGTAAGGGGTCATGGCATACTTTCCTTATTTTATTATTTTTAATTTATAATTCTTTCTAGAAAGTCAGAACTGGATGTAAGTAAGATGTCAGCAATCTGCACACAAATTGATTATTTTATTGGCAAAATACCTTATTATTTATACTCAAAACAAAATCACAGGTAAAAAAAAACATTTTAATGTTTCTAAAACTGCTGTTTTTTTTTTCAAAAATTTTGAAGAGACTTATTTCTCTCGAGTCAATGTCTGGTCTTAAGAAAATAAACATCAATATTTTGTTGCTTTTGTTTAAGCTGATATTTAAGTAGTAACTACTTATTACATTTTGGCCAACTTGAAGATCGTAAAAAAAAAAAACAATTTAACCTACATACAAAACAGCATGGTGGCTCAATGAATAGGTAGGTACTACTCGTAGGTTTGTTAAAAAAATATTTTTGTGCATTCAGAGTCATTCATAGTCCGTGTTAAAAAAAGATCTTGTTTTAGTAATCAAATATTCGGTCGCTGAATATTTGATTACTAAAACAAGATCTTTTGATCATATAATAATATTTATAAAACTCAAAAGTGACACAAAATGGTTTTTTATTATAATTTCTGATACAAAAGTTTAGTACCTTTATTTCATATCCATTTTTATTACTATAATATTTCTTAAAAATAAGTTTTCATGCTGTTATATCATTGTTGCACTTAAATAACAATAATTAATTAATTTATAAATGCTAGTCACAATTTATAATAATTGACGTTTTAATAATTATGTCGATAGAATAAAAATAATACATATTCTTGTTTACAATATAACAACATAGGTAATCTAAGCAAAAGATTAAAGATTTTAGCATAGGAACTAACCCAGATAAGTTATGAATAGATACTTTATTCACAAAAAAATAATATGTTTGTAATGTAATGTAACTCAATAATAAAAAATTCTTGAACAAAATATTGGTGCTGAAAATAACTCCATAAAAATATCCGGGTATCGAATGAATGAACTTTCTGTAATTTTGATTTTCGAATACTCCACTTTTTTTTTTATACTACTAAGGTGGCTAACAAGCATACGGCCCGCCTGATGGTAAGCGGTTACCGTAGCCTATTGACGCTTGCAACACCAGGGGCATCACACGCGCGTTGCCGACCCTGCAAAAATCTCTTCACACCTTTCTTGAAGAACCCCATGCTGTACTCCCTTGGGAAAACCACGGCGGGGAGCTCGTTCCACAACTTGAGCGTGCGTGGTAGAAAGCTCCCTTGAAACCGCACTGTACGAGACCAGTTTGGCTCCAATGTGTGAGGATGAGCTCCCCGTCGATGGCGAGAGGTGCGATGGTAAAATGTAGCCGTGGGCATCAAGTCGAACAATTCCTCAGAGCACTGTCCATTGTAAAAGCGGTGGAACACACATAAGGTGGCAAACTCTCCTAAGACTCAAGGGCTCTAAACCACTTGTGAGTTCGGGATCGTCGACAATTCTAATGGCACGTCTCTGAACCGACTCAAAAGGCCCAAGCTGGTATCCAGGTGCTCCCGCCCACAGATGGCAGCAGTACTCCATATGAGGCCGGACTTTTTAGATTTCCGTACCCAAAGGGTAAAAACGGGACCTTATTACTAAGACTTCACTGTCTGTCTGACCGTCTGTCTGTCACCAGGCTGTATCTCAAGAACCGCGATAGCTAGACAGTTGAAATTTTCACTGATTATGTATTTCTGTTGCCGCTATAACAACAAATACTAAAAACAAAATAAAATAAATATTTAAGGGTAGCTCCCATAAAACAAACACGATTTTTTTGCCGTTTTTATAGATAATGGCACGGAACCCTTAGTCCGACTCGCACTTGGCCGGTTTTTTTTTATATTGACAGGTTTTTATTTTTTTGTGTATGGCGATCTGATTTTCTAAATTCGTAATTCAGCACCATTCTTGTATACAATCTATGGGCAAAATGTTGGTTTTTATCAGGCTGCTAAAGTTGTAAATCTTCATTATATGTTAACGATTCCGTCATAGCTATATCATTTAACATTTCACGCATAATTCTAATTTTTGTCTTCATCGCTTCCTTTGACTAAAGCTTTTGCTTTCTCAAGAACATCGAGAGCTGGACCAGCACTAATGATCGCATCACGAACCCTCTGGCCGGCACCTTCCTGCAAAATTAAAGTAAAGTTGAAATTAGCGTAAAATTTGCATTGATTGTTAAAAAAGATTTTGGTGACTAGCTGTCCCACGCGGTTTCACCCGCGTTCCCGAGAAAAAAAAGTAGCTCATGTCCTTCCCTATACCATAGGCTATCTGCGTATCAAATTTCATCGCGATCGTTTCAGCGGTTTAAGCGTTAAATAGTAACAAACAAAGAAACTCACATTCGCATTTATAATATTACTAGATTACGCCCCGCGATTTCACCCGCGTTCCCCAAGGATCTTATGTTTTCCCGGGATAAAAAATAGTCTTTCTCTAAAATAGTTCTTCTCCGTATCAAAAGCTATCTGTATTCCAAATTTCATCGCGATCGGAAAGGTAACAAGCAAACAATCTCACTTTCGCATTTATAATATTAGTTAGGATAGGATAGTTAAGATATAAATATTTTGACGTGCTTTAAAAAAAATGATTTATGTAACTCTGTTATGCTAAACCTCCCAACATAGAGATGCGCTATTTATAATCTTTTTTCCGATGTTTTAATAGTTATTCTGATTCTGCTATTCGGGACGGAGACAAATAAAGCTAATCAAACATCATAAAAAATATTTCGCCGTTCTTGAGTAATAGATAAATGGCGTAACTAACACGAATTTGTTTTATATATATTATAGATATTACTAGCTGTCCCGGCAGACCTTGTTCTGCCCTATTTCTCTAAAACAAAGTAACATTAATTTTTTTATGTTAATAGGTACCCCGACAGATTTCGTTCTGTCTAACGCGCCTTTGTTTTGTTTTGATTGACGTCTAATGTTTGACAGCTGGGGACAGAGTGGTTTCTATTGGAAAAATGGTAGTTCCCGTTGACCTAGAATCACGAAATTTGGCGAAAAGCATGGACTTACACCACAAATAAAGGAAAAAATCCAAAAAATAAAAAAGTTAAAAATTAAAGGCTGTCCATACATACATAGTTGACTCCATTTAAGATAGGCCTCTGAGTTGTATGGGCGCTCATACAATTTAGAGGTCTAGCTTAATTGGCCCAACCTCAAATAAGATAAATAAATAAAATAGGGGTTGATCGTAGAGGGTTGAAAATTCTGTCCATACATACATAGTTGACTCCATTTAAGATAGGCCTCTGAGTTGTATGGGCGCTCATACAATTTAGAGGTCTAGCTTAATTGGCCCAACCTCAAATAAGATAAATAAATAAAATAGGGGTTGATCGTAGAGGGTTGAAAATTTAGGGTTGTATGTATTTTTTGATGCTGTATCATAAAAAAATAAAAACAAAACATTTTATCTAAAAAATAAAAAATAAAATTTAGGGGTGGCCTACCCCTAACATTTAGGGGGATGAAAAATAGATGTTGGCCGATTCTCATAGATACCGGATAAGCACAAAAAATTTCATCAAAATCGGTCGAGCCGTTTCGGAGGAGTATGGCAACTAAAACTGTGACACGAGAATTTTATATATTAGATTCTTGAATATATTATATTTATTTTTGACTCTAAACAGAGTGAATAAATTAAATATGTATTTGTTAGATATTAGTTGACTAAAAATATTCCTATTACGTAGGTACTTAGGCACACAAAAACTCAAAAAATTACAAAGATAATATCAAATATATACTCACGAGTTCTTTGAGGATATCATAAGCTGAAATTGTCGCCAAGACCATAACGCAAATGCAGAAGAAGAGTAATGTTCTTGAAGAAATCATTTTAAGTTTTTTTTAATTCAGTATAAGATTATTCCAATATTTTGTGTTGACACTTAGGTGCAAATGCTTCAAATGGTGCTCGACGAACCAAGATTTTATTTAAATGCCATTTTTTAGCAAATTTCCTTATCGTTGGAAAATAATCTTTATTACTGAAGGGTTAAGAGTCGTCGCTTTTTTCCTCATGTTCATGTACCTATCAGCAAGTTCAGATGAGTTCGTTAGGTCACACAAAGGTCTGTACAGGCGGGAACTCCCCGAAGTTTTGATAACGGTACATACCCGGTACCCAATATTGTTTTTAAAATATGATAAATAATTTAATATAAATAATTATAAATGAAATATTAGTTTTATAAACAATGGATGACTGATTTTACGTATACAGCTGAATTTATGATAACATTATTTTAACTAATCCTAGTTGTTATAAATTAATAGTAATCATAGTTTGTATTTTTTACTTTAATTGTAAATATGTAAACAAAAATTGTAGACAAATAAAAAAAAAATGTAGTAGGTATAAGAAATATTACCTAATTTCATCTAAGAATTAACTTGAACATTCTTTAGGCTATTGTTAAATTTACAAAAAAAAAACTATAACAGAAATACAAAAATGTAGGTAATTAACCTCCTTATTATTTTTGTATAGCTAATCTATCTTAATCTTTTTAATCTATCTAGCTTTTTATTATTTTAGTATAGTATTAGGATAGATTTTTTTTTAGGTTTTATACGTTTTAAGGCGAGATAACTCAGTGGTAGTGACATCAGATGCCACGGCAAAGGTAGTGGGCTCGAATCCTACAATGAGTTTGAGCTTTCGGTGAATGAAAACATCGTGAAGAAACTATAACACGGTAGTAGGGTACTTTGTTGTACCCGCCTGGCTGGCTACCACCCTCAAATTGAAAATCTGTCGCCAAATACCTACCGGTGTGTTCCGTCTGACAGCTGCACTTGAGAGCTAATTCCTTATAAGCTTTGTGTGATTACCACCTTCTGCCACATAATCATTTCACATCACAGTAAGCTTGTGGTCAAATGCCGTCTAATAAATAGTTATAAAAAATAAAAGCGTGTTCATTTTCTTTTTTGAAAATTTGCAACATGCCTTAGCCGCCAATCTAAAACTGCTAAGTTTAACGTTTATCAAAATTGCTAGAACCTAACTTTGACCACGAAGAAAAACATATTTTTAATTATATGGGATAGTGGTTTAAACCACGGGAGACAACTAGAATATTCGTATTATTAACAACTAGCTTGTAACCCGCGGTTTCACTCGCACAGACTTCATACAAAAATTATATTATGTTTACCGTGGGTGGAAAGTAATTTCCAAATACATTTTGATCGAAAAAATGTATGAGGTTACAGGACTTACAGGTTATCCACTATAACAAATAATATGTGAAAGGAAACTACCGCAGCCTGGTAGGTCTACCTACAACTATTCAATATAACAGTATATATAGGCATTTGTAAGCCACTATAGTAATGATTTACATTTCAGTTTATTATTTAATGTAGGGAAGTGCTCCTTATGTACTATGACATAAGGTTTAGTGAGAAATTACACTTACCAAAACCAATGAAAAAATATAGTTGGCAGTTGACATTAAAATCGACGTATAAAAGGAGCGAGTCTTCAGTATAGAGCACCATTCTCATTGGATTCTCCTTTGACATTCTGTGAATTTGAAAATAGAATTTAGAAACAAAAAAATTCAAAATGAATTTCTCAAGAATTTTCTTCTTCGTCTTCTCTTGCATCATGGCTTTATCAACAGTTTCGGCGGCACCAGCGCCTGGAAACTTCTTCAAAGAAATTGTAAGTGTTTTTTTTTTAATTTATTTACTTAGTTAATCTGACAAACGTCATTTTGCCCAAATGTCAATAAATCCCGTAAAAAAGGACTTTATGTTTTTCCCTGACTATGCAATTTTTGTGGCAATTTTTCTTTTCCATTTTTTCTTTATCTATAAACCTGTTCTGATTACTATCTAACATTTTAAAAGGAAAATTAGCCAAATCGGCCCAGCCGTTCTCTAGTGATGCGCTTACTAACGAATAGTATTTCATTTTTATTTATATCCTAGTTACATTTCATTTATACAGAAAATAAATATTAATTACAAATTCAAAAAAATAGTTTTCATAATTACTTTTGGAAATTAATTGATTATTTTTTGATTATTTGATTTTAATTGATTGATTTGATTTGATTATTAATCTAGAGCATAATAATGATAATAAAAATAACGAATATCATCAAAGATTGAGACATTTGATTTGGCAGGCGTTCCGTTGTCAAACAACCACTCCAGCAAGTTCCCCCCCCATAGACCCAGTATAGTTCCCTGTTTTCTGCAATAGTCCTTGCACTTAGCGGGTGCTGTCTTTACCTGTATCTCTTCAATAGTGCAGACAGAGATAGTAATCGCTAGGTGTACACATCCCAACACATTAACGTATCTTAAAGGGGCCTCTACGTGTTGGATCTGTATCCCCACGCACGCCTTTAAAAAAGACCGGTCCTCGCGCCGTGATGTCTGAAAGATACATTTCAATAATAATAATAATATTTTAAAAGTTCTTCGTAGTATATGAAACAGAAATTACTTACCTACTAACACTTGTCCGATATTTTGTGTTGCGCCCTTGCGCCTTTTTGCCTTCATGTCTATAATAATACTAGGACAGCTAGTAGCCCTATAATAAAAGTTGTTCACATTGATGAGTACTTCCACCCCTGCAAGTATTGCCAGTGATAACAAAATCACCCTGTATATATTATTAAGATTAATATTTTTTCCTTAATATTGAAAAATCAGCATTGTTTTTGATCTAGTACTTGCTGTAGGTACTTAACTAAGGTAACATTAGTCAGCTAAGACAGATTTTTACTAAGATGCTGACGTAACATATATTTTTTTTTACTTTGTACCATACTTAGGCGTGTATAAGACGATAATCTCGCCATCGTAGCCGAAGGTGGTAAGCACACAAAGCCTAGAATGAATTGGCTCTCAATTACAACTGCCGGAACACACTAGTTGTAGGTGTTTAGCGTCAGATTTAAAAATTCTGGGTAGCAAGTTAGACTACTACCCTGTGGCGCCTCGAATCGCACCTATTTTATTATATAATCATGGTAACCCAAAGATATAGATGTTGCCTCTGCCTGGACTGCGTAATAGAGAGAGTCCTTATGTACTGTTAATTATTCTAGGAATAATAATTATTCTAGGACATTCCTCACACACGGCCATCTGACACAAACTCAGCAGAGCTTGTACTATGGAAGCCAGATAACTGATATACTACTTTTTGTAAATACATACATATATAGATAATTACATCCAGACACAGGACAAACAGACATGTTCATGCACACAAATGTTTGTCCTGAGTGGGAATCGAACCTACGACCTGCGGCGTGATAGATAGGGTATCTTACCAACCGCGCCAACCGGCCCGTCAATTACCTAAAAATATGATTCTGTGAAACCAATATATCAGTGAAGTATTTCAGTCAGTATTTTCATCAATACCCAAAAAGGAAGCTGGTCATCGTCATTCTCATGACCACCAGCGCAAACTACCATAATAATGCCCAGACTAGGACATCACCAAACAGATCTTCTTCTTTTCTTAACTCTAGATAGGCTTGTTATTTACAATCAGCAATCATCAACACAAATTACATTATACAATACATGGAAAACTTTTAATCACACAAGTACCTACTCGGGAAGTCAAAGCAAAATTTACTATTTGTTAGGTTTGCTATTTAATTATTGTAGCCGTATTTTATGGACTTCTTTTACGTCGTGACTCAATCATTAAATACAACGCAAGGCCCAGTATCGGTAAATAGTGACGTCATTATACCTTTTGTGCAATAATTTCCCTTGAACAAAGGCATTCCCCAATAAGGAGAATCTTGATGACCCAACTTTGCAGGTTTGTGATCACAATGAACCGCTAGTACCTACAGATAAAAGATTATAATAAATTATGATTCTTTTGTTGACTCGCGATTCCTGCAATTCTATTTATTTTTAGGTAGTTTTGAGACGCGCGTCCAATTCGCGAGCTAACCGAATATTATTTAAAACAAAAAATGGCTTTTAAACCAACATACGCTAGAATTAAAATTCAAAGTCTAATAAACAAATAGACACTCTTGCAAAAAATCCTATGGCTTCGAAATGGTATTTTTTTAACAACAAATAATCTTTAGGTTGTTTGTTAATCTGTGGTTTGTATGAATGAAATAACATTTCTGTTAACCTAAATCAAAACCAATGATCCGTAACTGTCCTTTGTTAGGACATATGTCCTGCTATAGTTTTGAATTTCATGACCTTTGTAATACGGTGTAAATTTGCTTGTAAAATGGGCGCCTGCTTCAGGGAAACTGAATCATAAGTATCTACCTTTATTTGGGCAATAGCAGAGATTTAAATCGTTAGATGCACCATGCGCTTGTAAAAACTGTCCACGTTTTATGACTGCGCGTAACGTGCACGGTTCACTGCTTCCTACAAGCGACTACGACGGAAAGAGTGAGCTCACTCTTCCCAACGATGACACATTTTCGTGCACCTTATGGAAAGGGCGCATCTAACGATTTTAAATCTCTGGACAATAGAACGTAAATGTGCTGTCAATGATGATTGTACTTTTTTTTAGGAAAGGGCTGGACAAAGAGTTCGTGATGCTGTCATCAGCGCTGGTCCAGCAGTCGCTGTGGCAGCCCAAGCTACTGCCTTGGCTAAAGGGAAATAGTTTCTGAAAGTTAATTTTATTGTTCATATTCTGTTTCTGTAAACATTTCATGATTTTAATCAAGTCTAATTTTGAGCACATTTTATTTACCTAACAAATATATTTTGAATAAATACTTATTTTTTGTTTTATTATATTTTTTTTATAAATATTGAAGTCAGTGTGGACTTATAAATTGTACCTTGGCTATAAAAGTTGCTCAGTACC